>JAGDQO010000963.1:0-341575 GCA_018342035.1 Solanum appendiculatum
CCCTATCACCAATATCAACATGAGCTAGGCTACCCTTAGACACCCTACTCAAAGCATCCGCCACCACATTAGCTTTACCGGGATGATAATGCACACTCATATCATAATCTTTAAGAAATTCTAGCCACCTTCTTTGTCTCAAGTTGAGATCTCTTTGGGTGAAGACATATTTGAGGCTCTTATGATCGGTGAACACATCGACATGTACCCCATACCAAATAATGGACGCCAAATTTTTAAAGGCAAAACCACCACCGCGGCTAATTCGAAGATGCATGCTTAGATAGTTCTTTCATGCACTTTGATTGTCTAAAGCAGAGCTATCACCTTACCATTTGCCATTAAGGACACCAACCCCAAGCCAAACTCTAGAAGCATCACAATACACAACAAATCCCTCAAGCCCATCCGGTAGTGACAATATAGGAGCGGACACAAGTTTATCTTTCAAGGTTTGAAAACTCCTTTCGCACTCGTCGGTCCACTCAAACTTAGCCTTCTTTTGTGTCAACTTAGTCATGAGAGAAGCAATAGAAGAAAACCCATTCACAAATCTCCGGTAGTAACCCGCTAAGCCCAAGAAGCTCCTAATATCCGACGGGGTCAATGGCCTAGGCCAATTTCTAATCACATCGGTCTTCTTAGGGTCTACCTTAATACCATCCCCCGACACCACATGACCTAGGAAGGCAACCTCCCTCAACCAAAATTCACACTTTCATACTTGGCATACAACTTCTCTTCTCTTAATCTTTGCGCACAACCCTCAAGTGACCCATATGTTCTTCCTCGCTATGCGAATAGATTAAAATATCATCAATGAAGACCACAACAAAGGAATCAAGGTAGGGTTTAAAGACCCTATTCATTAGGTCCATGAAGGTAGCCGGTGCATTGGTCAACCCAAAGGACATGACCACAAATTCACAATGTCCATACCTAGTCCGAAAGGCTGTCTTGGGAATGTCACCCTCCCTCACCTTCACTTGATGATACCCAGACCTAAGATCAATCTTAGAGAAGTGGCTAGCCCCTTGCAATTGGTCGAACAAGTCATCAATCCTAGGAAGAGGATATTTATTCTTGACGTGACCCTATTGAGTTGCCGGTAATCAATACACATCCTAAGGGACCCATCTTTCTTCTTCCCAAACAACACCGGTGCACCCCATGGTGATTGGCTAGGCCTAATAAAACCCTTCTCCAACAAGTCCCTCAATTGTTCTTTCAACTCCTTTAACTCCGCCGGGGCCATACGGTAAGGGGGAATAGAAATGGGTTGAGTATCGGGGAGGAGGTCTATGCCAAAAATCTATTTCCCTTTCGGGAGGAACATCGGGAAGGTCATTAGGAAAGACATCAAGGAATTCATTTACGACCGGAACCGACTCTATAAGAAGGGTTTTGGACTCCACATCCCTAACCCTCACAAGGTGATAGAGACACCCCTTAGAGATCAACTTACGGGCTTTAATGCAAGAGATGAATCTACCCTTGACTACCACATTTTGGCTTTCCCACTCAAGAATGGGTTCACTTGGGAATTGGAACTTGACCCTACGGGTTCTACAATCAATAGAAGCATAGTATGCATGCAACCAATCCATCCCAAGAACAACATCAAAATCGACCATGTTCAATTCAACAAGATCACAAGGCAATATTTTATGCAAGATGCAAATAGGACAATTTCTATAGACCTTCCTAGCAACAATATATGCACCAATAGGAGTAGACACCTTATATGACTCACGCAACAAGTCGGGCTCAACATGAAACTTCTTGGCAACAAAGGGGGTGACAAAAGAAAGAGAGGCACCCGGATCAATTAGTGCATGATCTAGCATAACAAAGAACAACCGTTAGGGAAGAACTTAATTCAACTCTACAGCACGACTTAGAACATGGAGAAGGGAAACATTTCCTAAAACGTCTCATAGCCTCCTACTCATAGTTGTGGTGCACAACACAACCATGAATCGGACTCTAATCAACGCGGTGTGTTGGACTCCGAGGATCATTCAACCTAGTGCTCTGATACCAAGTTTGTCACGACCCAAGCCTAGGGCCTAGATGTGACCGGCGAATGGGGAACCCGAAGGAACCCCAAACAAGCCTCATAGCGTATCATTACACATCCTTGGTCGCGGAAGCAATTAAATGACCATAAGCGATAAGCATAGTCAAGGGGAAATCGGGACTAAGGGAGCAAGAAGAAAAAAAGAAATGATACATAAATACCATAGATGAGTCAAGCTCAAGCATAAAACACAACTTGTCCAACACCACCTCTAAACATGTCTCTAAACATGAGTACTTAGCGGGGGCCAAGACAAACTACCGGGCTCACCCTCATAGTCAATACATAACTAGAAAGGAAAGTTTTATACATAGCAAAAGATCATGAGCAACGTCCCCGAAATGGAGGACTCACCAATAACCACTATAGAAAATCGTACTAGCCACGCGGAGGAGGATGGTCAAGCGGTGCTCCGGTCCCTACATGGTGACATCATGTAGGCATAGAGTATGCGTTAGTACATTTAAATGTACTAAGTATATGGGATGCAATGCAATGCTACATTAGATGGACATCATAGGAAAAATGCGTAATCATACCCAATAGATAGCATATTAATAAAATAGTATGTATAATGATGCTTACATAAAAATCATATTTAATGGGACGTAGTACATGTGTGGCGAGTGACCATCAATATAGTATTTCCAAGGCCTACCACCCCCTTGGAGAGGCGAAAGAGGTACAAACCCCTCAATATGGTTACACGGGCCTACCACCCCCCGTGCTAGGGACCAAGGTACAAACCCCTCGATATGGTTACACGGGCCTACCACCCCCCGTGCTAGGGACCAAGGTACAAACCCCTCGATATGGTTACACGGGCCTACCACCCCCCGTGCTAGGGACCAAGGTACAACCCCTCGATATGGTTACACGGGCCTACCACCCCCCGTGCTAGGGACCAAGGTACAACCCCTCGATATGGTTATACGGGCCTACTACCCCCCGTACTAGGCAACCAAGGTACAAACCCCTCGATATGGTTATACGGCCTACTACCCCCCGTACTAGGCATGGTCGACTCACAACACTTATTTAGAGAAAATCATATACATGTGTCCATTTCATCATCATTTCAGTAATTACATAACCATCCGACTCATAGGACGTACCTTGGACCTTCCCTTTCCTAAGAATTCTATAATGGGCATTTTATCAAACACAAGGTGGGCAATTGTTCATGTAAATGAAATCATGTATTTCAAGAATACTAAGTCCAACCAATTCCAAAATCCATATAAATCAGCCTACCAACAACATACATATATATATCAACCTTCATAATTTGATCATGGAAGCATGTAAACCATAAACATCACATAAAAATTCCATTTCATGATAATATGCAAAATGGACCATAATAGGGTGTGTAGTAGTAATTCCATAATTCAAGAGTTCATAATTGATCATGAGGACCCATAAATTTGAAGTAGAAATAGAGGATAAATGGTTGGACTTGTGGAAAGGAAGGTTTCCACAATCAAACCCACATACCTCAACTTTGGAGAATCCTTGATGAAGATTGGAATGGAGAATCGAAGCTTGAGATTGAGTCTTGAATCCGGAATTAGAGCTTGAGATGTTTGAATTTGGTTGAAGATCTTGGTGGAATCTTTGGAGAGGGCTTAGAGAGTGTTTTTGGAGTTAAGAAAATGACTAAGTATGGGACATATCCCCTTTTTATAAAAAAAGTCTCCAACCCGCCTAGAAAAAAAAGGCTCACTGGAATTGGAAATTCTGCACAGACAGGTTTTACGAAAATGGTCATAACTCCCTCATCCTAACGCGGAATAAGGTGAAACCAAGTGCGTTGGAAAGCTAACTCAAAGAGCTTTAATTTGATAGGTTGCAGCCCTTCCAGTTCCTTGTGTGCTAAGAGATATGCCCCTTTAAAGTTGACCCTCCAAATCGCAATTTTTGCGATTTTCGAATTTTGATACGGTTGCTCTAAAATTCGGGTTAGACCCATTTCCCACTCAATTTGACCCCACGAATAAGAATATGAAGTCGAATTTCCGAAATCATGCACGGATTTTGAGATATATGGAAATTACAATTATAGGTGTTTCCGAAGCACATTTTCGGGCATTTGGGTCGTTTCAGATTACTTCCTGACAAGCTCAAGTCAAAATGGACGGGACCATTCAGAGTCGTCCAAGTATTTTCACATGGAGTTGTTGAACTTAAGAACAAGGAAGGTAAAAAATTCAAAGTCAATGGCCAAAGGATCAAACTCTATATGGGTCAAACAGAAGAGGTCAACGAGTTGATTGGACAATGGAGTTTGGATGAAGTCTGAGTAGTCAAGAGGCTTGCGTAGTGCCGCGACGTTAAATCAAGCGCTACTTAGGAGGCAACCCAAGATGTAAAATCTAGCCAAATTTAGGAATTTTTAGTGATTCTTATAAATTTGTAGGATTTTTTTAATCTAGTTTTATGTTTATTGAGTCTTAGTATTAGCTAGATTAGGGTAGTATAGGGTCCGTGTCCAAAAAGAATAAAAAAAATATAAAAGGAAGTCCTAATACTTGCTACATGTGCAGGAAAGTTAGAAAAATCTGAAAAATTATGAATATAGAAGGTTCTACGGTTCCCATCTACGAGTCGTCATTTGATTGACGAACCGTGAATGGCATCCGTAGAACTTAGTGTCAAAAAGTAGGTGCAGCTTTAAGTCTACGGTTGCATAGTACGAGTCGTACACTAATTGATGGTCCGTAGTTTGAAACCATAGATTCCATGTGTGTTTTCAAAATTTCACTAAGTGTTGGGAGATATGATGAAACCCATCTACGGACTATACAACCATGTACGAACCGTAGACGGGGTTTCGTAGATTCAGTCAGGGTAAAATTAAATGACCCGACCCGTGACATTAACTAATATAACCTTTCATTTTTAAATCATTCCCCATTTCCCTCTTTTCCCCAATCGTTAGAAAACTCCCCCCCCCCCACTCCTAAATACAGTTAATCCATCCCCTTTTCTCTTCCATCTTACTTTTCTGATCTCTCTCCTAAAAAGCACTGTCCTTCCATTCGAATACCAAGTCGTGGGTCTGGATTTTACTTAGTGGTCGATTAAGGCGTATAGCACACTCACACAACTTTGTACTTCTCTAAACGGTGCTGATTTCTTACTTAAAATTCAATTTGTAGTTGAAATCAAAATTTGTTACTTGACCTCGGGTTGTAATAGTATGTGAATTTGATTCTAATAAGTTGAAAATTACCCTTGGGATGATGGTGTGGTGGGTGTTGTTAAGTTTTGATATATACATATGATGAATACCTTCTAGTTGTGTTCTTTACTTAGGGTTTCGATTTTTATTATTGATCGTATACCTAATTGCATGATTGAAACCCTAGGAACGAAAGAATAACATGAAATTATGTTGAAATGCATGTTCTAGAAGTGTTTTGGTACAATAGATGATGTATTTGTGATATTGGTTAAAACAACTTATGTTGTGGTCTGACACAGTGGTGGTCGACGACCATGACCTACGACTCATAGGGCAACCTACGGACCATAGGTTAGGTTCCGTCAGTCTGTAGTACACACCAGTAGCCTAAGTTAGTTTTGACGGATTGATGTATAGACCATAGGTCCTTTGACGGACCGTCTTGTCAAACCATCAATTCAACTTCAAAAACTAAAAATTTGACTTCCTCACCTATGGTTAGGACCTACGGTTCGTAAATGTTTCTACGGCCCGTAAGTACTAACCGCAGGTACCGAAAATAATAGCAGTCTTAATTTTCATTCTTGTATATTTTTGTAGTTGTTTAGTTTCTTTTTCTTTTCTTGTTCTTCTTCACATGTTTAGGTATTAACATGGCTTCGTAGCTACCATGCCACAAAAGGTCACTCAGAAGTACGAGTGTCGGACAAATACACCGCACCTTCAGCCCGATGGAGGCTTATTGATGAGTTTTCAGACGACGAGCGCAGTGGGTCTGAGTATGACCCTATTTTAGGGGATGACTCACCCAAGTCACCCCGAGTGACTCACCAGCAGGCCAGACAGTTAGTTGTTGTCCAGGTGACGGAGGGGTCGACCTTCAATAGTCATGATGGTGCTTCCCAGTTTGATGAAGGAGTAGAGAGTTCGAGAGAGGGCAGTGGTGAGTCACAACCTAGAGTAGCCCCAGGCTCCCAGCCAGCATCGCAGTCCGAGTCTGGCTCCAGCTCTGTGTCTGTCGCAGCATTTGCCTCTGATGCTACGGAGTCCGGAGAGGCTCATGACCCACCACCCACCAGACCTTCCAAGCCTATACGGATTGCTGGCGAGCCCAACTTGTGGTGTGTGGAGGGTATGTTCCAGATATACACCGACGCCACGCGCCTCATTTCCCCAAACAAACATGCCCGACAAATTGAGGGTGAGAGATGGGTACTCACAGGCAGCCTCCAAACCATTCCTATTCTACAAATTTATTTCTGAGGCACAGATGCGAGTGGATGGTCGAGACATTGGGCACTTATAACCCAAACATGGTGCGGGAGTTTTACGCATCATATGCAGCCACGTATAGAGGGAGATGCCCCTGAAGGTGAAACTGTTGGAGTAGCCTTCACTCCTCTCAACTTTAGTATGGGATATCCCCGTAGACATCTCTGAGGCCACCTTACGCCTTTTTATTTATGACCCCTCTCACACTCAGCCGATTAATACGGCTGAGTTTAATTATAGAATGCAGCTGGTCCGCAATAGAGTGGCTATGCGGGACATGGCACAGAAGAAGATCCTACTCTGATGGGTGGCAGGTTATATAGCTGACCAGGGGGTTGATGTTGAGTGGGTCCGATATTTGGCCCTTTCAATCAAGAAAGCCACGTTGAACTTCGCGGTCAAATTTTGGTGGTCCATAGTTCGCACCAGGTTCTCCCCTACGATGGCGGACAACCAATTGACTTGAGATAGAGCGGTGATGCTAGCATGCATGATGGTGGGGCGAGAGAAAGACTTTGCCCGGGTGATTATTTCCTAGATTCATGAGCGGGCCTTCCGCAAGACCACCACATTTCTATTTCCCTACCTTATATTCAGATTATGTCGCGAGGTGATCGTGCCAGTGTATTTTGGGGATTCTCATATTAAGGAGACGAAGACCATTGACATCGATCTTATTAGAGATGAGGCGAACCCTGCAACAACACGACGGGGTATCCAAATTGACTTGCCATCCATGGGCTATGCATCAGCCCTCGAGCAGGCTGATGAGGACACTATTGCAGCACCCATTATAGAGCCCCAGGGGACTATTCCCCTGTAGTTTCAGGTTCGGCCGCAAGCACGTGCTCCCGCTCCTACAGGGTCGGCCATGCTCCCACTAGCCAGAGTCCTCAAATTAAAGACTCAAATGGTGACCCTTTTGTAGCATATTCGGCCTTGGATGTAGAAATCTGTGGAGGAATTTGAGGCACGGACCCAGAGGATGGTAGAGGTGAAGATACAGGTTGTGTACCGGTGGATTGATGCTTTTGAGAGCCTGATGATGGAGAAGCCTCATCTTGGGCCTACGATTGATATTGCTGCATTTCAGACGGAGTTGGCTAGACTCCGTGTTGATATTGATGCCTTGACCGCCATTGATACTGATGCTCAGAAACCTGGCCCAGAAGTTGATCCTGACTATGTAGTGCTTAACGCACTGTTTTGTGCCGGGAAGGAGGCTACTACCTCCCCACATGCGCCAGGAAAGAGCATCCGGACTGACACCGATACTTCTATAGACCCTGAGGAGGCACGGAGAGCCCGCAAGAGGGAGAGATGGGAGCAATAGGTTGCCCAGCGTTAGTCCATACTAGATGAGCAGCAGTGGTAGGAACGTGTTCGTGCTATGGTGGAAGGAGCTTCAGGCTTGGGGCGCACTACTGATGGTGCACCCTAGACGACTACTGAAGGCATTATTGAGGGTGCCCTACATGATGATCCAGTGGGTTCCAGGCAGCCGGACCCACCCCCTTCTTGATGTGTCTTTGGCGCTTATGCACCACAGGTTTGTTTCACCCTATGCCCTTACTTTTCTTTATGCATTAAGGGCATTGCGCTGCCTTTTATATGGGGGTGGGGTGAATGGATTGTGAGTGTTGGAGTGAAGTCTGAGTAACTCAACTCACAATCCTTCCTTGGGGTTTTCTTGCATGTGTTCTTTTTCCCCAAGGAACTATTTTAATTTCTGTTGAACCGGCATGTTTAGGTTAATAAATGTGTAGAAGTAACCTAGAAGTAACAGCATGATGGCAATAGAGCATAAAAAAATTGACATCCCTCCAAATTTGTATTTGTGCTATGACTGTGAATATAATAAGTAGAATGTGTAGGATCTTTGTATGCTTAAGCTATAACATAAACCAGATTCATTGATGATTTAATAAGTTCAATAAGGTGCCATGTGTGTGTGAGGTTGTTTGTATATTCATATGGTATGTGCCAATCTAGAACTTGCTCAGTTGGTCTTGCTAAGGTGATTTAAACTGAAAAATGGGAAATGATCATAGGCCATTGTTGATAATGAGTCCACTTAAACCTAAAAATAACATACCAAAAGGATAAATTGCTCCCTTCCATCCAAGTGTTTGAGCCTAATGAAAACCATTCTTTCTATACACCCAATTCACCTTCCCTGATAATATTGTGAAACTCTGCTTTGGCTCTGGTCCCTCCTTGGACATCGTGTACCTCGACTTAGGCTAAAAGCCTAAGTTGAGGGTGGCTACTACAAAGTTGTACCTTAATTTTAGCCCTGGTCCTTCCCAGGACATTGTGCACCTCAACTCATACTAAATATCTAAGTTGAGGGTGCTATTATGAAGGAAAGAAAGAAAGAAAGTATATAAAAAGAGTCGTGTGTAGAGAAAAAAAGAAAAATGAGTAAAAATTTTGAGAATGGTGTGACTAAACAAAAAGAATGAAAAGAGTAAGCAAGAAGATGAAGAAAAGATGAATCAAACAAAATGATCAAGTCAAAAGTCACACTCGAGCTTAAATGAATCAGAAGGAGAAGGGCATAAAGCCTGATAATGAAATAATTGGCCGTAAAAGAGGTAAACTAGCCAATGTAATGTCAAGGAGGGTAGAAAAGTCACTTAATATCCAAATATACCACACCTGACCCTGAGCCTACATTACAAGCTAAGAAAGTCCTAGAGTGATCCTAAGTGAACAGTTTTGAAAGTCAAAGCATAGAACATAAGGACAAGCCTATGGTATTGAGCATAAACTGTACTGAATTCGTTCTGAGTGTGAGTGAATACTGAGTCCCTAACTAAATTTCAAATTTTATGTGAAAAAAAGATCTCTTTGTGGTAAGGGCACAAGTTGCATTATTGAAGAATCGGTATCTTGGTGATAATTAACTATGTATGTGAATATATCTATTGGTATGTCTATGTCATGTATTGATCCGCATGAGTTAGCTTGTTGAGTTTATGAAGAAAGTTGCACTAGGCTGAAAATAAATAAGAAGGATGATGAATAAAAAAATTGATGTGTGATTGCTTGAATTGTGGGTTGCTTATGCACAAGTGTCGTTTAGAGTTTGTTGTGTCGCTTGAGGACAAGCAATGATTTTAAGTTGAGGGTGTTGATGTACCGTGAACTTGCAATACTTTTGATGCATTAAACTTAGAGTTTTACACATTTCTTAGGCATTTTGTTAGTAGATATGATGGTATTTGTGTTTAATTTTACAGGAAATGGGCTTTTGGAGCAGTTGATGATTAATGTATTGCAGCAACAGAGTTTTGTTGATGTACGAGTTGACTTATGAGCCGTCATTCCCTTGACGAGCCATAGGTTGAAATCGTGAGTTCAAGGACTTGAAATTTGAGCTAAGTATGGAACGATGGTTGAGGATGACGAGCCGTAGTTTCTGCTACGAACTGTAGAAAACTTTAGAGAGGGTGAATTTCAGTACTTGATTGACAGAAGAGCAGGACGGGCCGTACTAAAATCTACGAGTCATAGATCATGTTCGTAGAAAGTGACCCTCATATTTTTGACCAACTGCTAAATGACGGAAGGTACCTACGAGCTGTAGGTCTGACTACGAGCGATAGGTCACCAACCGTAGACGACACAGCCCAAGTCGAATTTCCTTAGTTTTCCTTTAACTACTTAGTTTAGGGTTTTTTTTCTATAAATATAAGTTGTAATTTTCGTTTTTCTTAAGTTTTTGGAGTTAGACATCTTGTGGTACATTATTTTGGCTTTGGGAATTATTTATGCGAACACTTTTAGTATTTAATTCTTAAAGTTCGGTTTATGCAATTGGCTTTTGTTCTTCAATTTGAGATTTTGGGATTCCATCTATTCTAATTGGAAGTTCATGTTTTATTATCTAAACCCTAATATGAATTGTGAATACTCAAGCATGAATAGCTAAATCCACAACTAGGATTGTGGGAACCATGAGTAATTAACAACATAAGTCTAATAATTAAGTAATTCTTGATAAAGTGTTTATGCATGTATTTGTTAATCTCTTCGTTTTGAATACTTTTAACGGTGTGCAACGTTAGAACTTGTCTCGTTCCTACTTGTCGGACCAAGGAAGTGATGAATGAGAAAGAGATTAAACAACAGATATTTAGCGTGATAATCCGCTATCTAATAGTCTGAACCAAATACACTGAGGGCTAATCTGGGTCAAAGGTAAGGGTTAGTAAAGTACACACCCATAGATGGACCAAGTTGTGTGGTGAAATTCCCTATTTGGAGGACCAATCACTTAGGCGATACTTAGCTTACCGACTATGCATGTTAAACACTAGGAAGGAGTTACTATTATTAGGATTACTGCGTTAAGAACTTGTGGGGAACACATGTGCCCTAATTTCATTCTCATATTGATATTACAAAACTGCAGATCTTATTACTTGTTTACTTGTTACAACACATCAATCAATTATAATTTTAGTTTTCCAAACCCCCCTTTTTACAGAGATAACTTGGTTAAACGTACAAATGACAGTAAATTAGACTAAGTCTGAACCATATTCCTCGTGGGATCGACCCTAACCTTTGTTAGGTTCTTTATTTTACAACGACCGTTTATACTTCTTAATAGAGGTGTAATTTGGGCGTATCAATACCTGCTTTAGGGGCGAATGTCTTATCTTGAGCTAGGAAAATACAATAAGCTGGGTAATTTTGTGGGCCCTAATCAGAAACTGCATAGCTGCCGAAGATACCTCTTTCACAAGATTCCAATATGTAAACCTTTCAGGGCTTTGATTTGTAATCTTTTTCAGAATTGTAATATGTAACCCTTTTAGAGCTTTTAGCTTTTATGCGTGACTTTTTTCGGGTGTTTGTATGTAGCTCTTTTAAAGCATTTGTATGTAACCTTTTTGGGCTTGATTTAAGGAATTTTTATGCTTTCTCTATGTTTGTCATGTGAATTTTGATTTTTCTTTTTTTCATGCGATTGACATGTCTTCCAGTTTTGTCTCCTCGTTTATGTTCCTTGCATGCTCTCTCCATATTTTATGTTCTCAAGTGTCCAAACTCATTAACAACATGGTTGTTTTGGGAGAACTTTCCCAAAGATAGAGGGTTAGTCATTTTTTGAGAATTCCTCTGAGACTGTGCTTATTTCATCAATTCTTTTGATGAGAAGTGTATTGGCAACCCTAGCCGAGTTAATGAGTGTTTGGGTAATTTTATTCAATGAATGAAGACATCTGCCTAACCGGTTTTAATTTATTCTTAGCATATCTTTCGTTGCCATCAGCTAACAAGATAGGAGAATCGTAGTTTTTGTTTGATCTAGGACTTTGATTCCTTTCTGTATTAGCTTCCCTCGTGGGTTGATGGGGGATCCCTTATCCTTAGAGTACTGGCTTCTAAGTCTGAATTTCTCCAATTCAGTTAGAGCATAATATTTTGAGAAAAGTACATTTCTCTTCTCAAGCATTTATTTGTTGGGAGAATTCTTTTTTGAGATTCACAATACGTCAAGAGTGCCTTATGATTTAGTCTCGATTTATTGATTCCGAGAGATCATTTCGTGTGTACTTTAGCAAAGTTGTGACTTCGTTATTTTATCTAAAAAATGTCTCGAGTCTTTTAGTTTGAAAATATATTTAGCTGAAATGCTAGTCCCTAATGATTACCTTGCTTCTAGGGACTTCAAAGCTTTAAGTTTTGGTTCCCTTGTTAGGGGACCGACTCTCTCCGATATGGGACTTTGGTTCGAAATTCAAACTCTTTTTAGTTCAAGACTCTTTGAACTAGTGATACTGGGGACTTGGTCCCTTTATTTTTGAATTTTGGGGTTTCTTTTTCGGGAAGAAAATATTACAAATACTCTTAGGAATATTCTTTTTCATTCATATCAGAGTCTTTTGAAAATGTACCCGAGACGTTCGACTTCTACATGATAGCTAGAGAAAATAAAATCCTAACTTCTTCTCGAAAGTATTTATTATTGCCTTATTAAAAACCTTGCCAGAAAAACCATCTTAGGGGACACAAACTAGAAAAGGAAAAAAGAGTGTAGCTTGTATCCTTTAAGAATTTTGAGGCTGTCATTCGATTATAGTGCCTATTTACTCTCGACGTCCCTGCAAATTCATCCCTTGAGTTGTCCTTAGGCATTGGTGAAAGCCTCATCCGGCAGCCAGACTTTTCCTTTTGTGGAGGAGGTTGTTCCCAATTACATGTGAAAGCTAGGTGTTAAGAATGAAAATAAGGTAAGAAAGTTTAAGAAAAGTGGGGGAGAGAACATGCATGTAGCCCTACTTCAGGTCTGCCTCGAACGACATTTCCAGCTTAAAACTTTTTGGGGTTCACTGGTTGTTGATCCCCCTCAACTCCCTTCTCATAGCTGTTCTTAGTGCGGTCACTCAAAATTCTCATAAATGACCATCTTTAAAGAGATCAACAATTGTTTCTCTAATATTGAACCAATCCCCTTTCTTATAACCATGTGTCCCGTGTTAATCAAACTACAAGTTCCTATCTCTCATATTCGGGTCTCGTCATGATCGTGGGAATGAAGCGATATCTCCTCATTTAATACCCCTTTGGTACGTGTGTGGTCCAAACTTTAAAGGACGCAAAGGTGAGCTAGAGGCCTTGATTTCAATAAAAAGATAGTTGACTTCTAATCCTTGGTCGACCTTGCACTGCTAAAAAACTACTATAAATGACGAACAGAAAAGCGACGGATGGTGTCGCTCCAAAAAGCGAAGCCATTTGCCACACTGTCGGTCACTTTTTAATAAAAATAATTATTTTTAAAATTATATCACAAAAAGCGACGGAAACGACATCTCTTAGCCCGTCACTTTTTTTCACGAATTTTTGCGCCAAATATATATATATATAGATGTTGTCCGTCACTTTATAATAAAAAAAATTATTTATAAATTAAACTTAGACCACGCAGTTCATCGTTTTTAATTAATTTTAATTTATTAATTATTTTTTACAAAAATCGTCGGACGGCATCTCTTAGTCCGTCACTTTTTGGTCAAAATATTTTTTTAAAAGCGACGGACTAAGAGATGATGTCCGTCGCTTTTTGTTTAATTATGTTGCACCAGAGACGGGTTTTCCCCAATTTTTCCATCTCTCTTTCTCTCTCTTCTCTCCCTTCTCTCTAAGAGTAGACCCCGTCGCCGCCACCATCGTCTATCGTCCGAGCCACACCACCACCGCCCTTCGTCCCGTCGTCTCCACCTACTGCCGCTAGTCCGTCGCCGCCACCCCGCTATATCCCCAACCACTATCTCTCCTCCTTGTTATAACGTTAGGGTTTAATTTTAGTTTTTTTTTCAATTCTAGTAATTATATTTGATTTATTAGTTAGTATATTGCTTTAGTTTGTTGAATTGTGTTATTTAATTGTTAATTTGTATATTTGATTATTGTTAGTTAGGGAGAGAATTGGGGATTTTAATTTTAGGATTTTCTTTTAATTTGGAAATTTTTAAATATGATTGTGAATTGAGTATTAGAAGTTAGAACTAATAAATAATTAGAAATTAGAAGATAGATTAGTTGAATTCTTGAACTTAGAAATTCTAGAAATTAGTTATGAACATGAATTTTTGTAGGATTTTAGAACTTTAGGTTGTGAACTTTAGAAATCTTGAATTATTGTAGGATTTTAGAAATTTAGGTTGTGAACTTTAGAAATCTTGAATTATTGTACGATTTTAGAACTTTAAGTTGTAAACATTAGAGAACTTGAATTTTTGTAGGATTTTAGAACTTTAGGTTGTGATCAACTTTAGAAATCTTGAATTATTGTAGGATTTTAGAACTTTAGGTTGTGAACTTTTGAAATCTTGAATTATTGTAGGATTTTAGAACTTTAAGTTGTGAACTTTAGAAATCTTGAATTATTGTAGGATTTTAGAACTTTAGGTTGTGAACTTTAGAAATCTTGATTTGCAGAATTTATGAACTAATTGTTAGGTTGTGAACTTTAGAAATCTTGATAAAATGTAGTCTTTATAAACTATTTAATTAAGCTTGAACTTAATTAAAACTTTGAACTTAATTTGAAGTTTGAATTACTTGAAATCTTATCGACCTTGGTATATTTGAATTTAATTAGAACTTTGAACTTAATTTAAAATAACTTGAACTTAATTAGGACTTTTAACTTAATTTATAATAACTAAAACTTAATTAGGAGTATAATTAATTATTTGAAATCTTAATCTTAATTAGTATTTATGAATTAATTAAGCTTTAACTTTGTAGATCTTGAAATGTACTATTTATGAACTAATTAATTAGGTATATAAATTAACTAAATAGATATAAGTAATAATAAATATAATTATTAAGTAATTATAAATATATATTAACAATATAAATTAGTTTAATGTAGTTAAATTGTTATTAAATTTAATTATTGAATATCTATATTTTTGTAGATGGATCATCGTTTGTAGATGTATAATATGCATTAAGAAACTGGTGGTGGTTTGAAACTCGAGTTTATTGACGGTGTTAGAGGTTTTATTGAACATACAATGACATTTGATATTTTCAAGAATAATGGATTGGTTAGGTGTCCTTGTAGTGCATGTAAGTGCATGAAATTTTTTAAACCAGATACAATCATGGTTTATTTGTACCGTGATGGATTTAAGCCTAGATATTTTGTATGAGTTGATCATGAAGAAAGAGATAGATTGAATGGTATGTTTTATAATTCGATGCATGTGGATGAATATAATATGCTTGCACCACATGGCCAAATTAGGGTTGAATATGATGATAGGGTTGAACATGATAGGGTTTGTGAAATGATTAATGATGCTTTCGGAGTTCAAGGTGGGATGGAACCCGAACAATATTTTGATGAAGCTCCTAATGAAGAAGCAAGACACTTCTATGATCAATTAGAAGAGTCTAGTTGTCCATTATGGGAAGGAAGTCTGTATTCTTCCTTGTCAGTTCCTGATAGATTAATGAATATTAAATTAGATTGGAATGTTCCTAATGCGGCTGTGGAATCTATTGTTGACCTTTTGGGTGAACTAGTTAATCCGGAGTTTAACATACCTAAGAACTTCTATAAGGCAAAGCTTTTGGTTTCCAAGTTAGGATTGTCATATGATAGAATTCATTATTGTGTTACTGGTTGCATGTTGTTTTACAAGACTGATAGTGAATTAGAAAATTGTAAGTTTTGTGAACATGCTCGTTATAAGAGGACTCCTGCTGGAAAGATGGTCCCAGTTAAGGCGAGCATTATTTACCTCTTATTCCTAGGTTAAAGAGGTTGTATGTAGAGGCGTCCAAATGAGCCCAATAATATTTAACCCGCCTAAAATTTTGAGGGTTGGGCTCTAGATAATTTAAATTGGGTTCAATCTCAACCCATTCAAGCTTTAACCCATTTTAAGAGAATCCTCAATTGAGCCCAATTTAATCTCCAATTTCAACCCGTTTTTAAGACTCTTTATTTGCATTAATGTAATGTATGTTCCTTTATTGAAGGTATGAACTACTATATATTTTATATCTTTTAGGATTTATCTATCCATTTGTTTTAAAAAAAAATCTTGAGTTGAAATTCAAATTGTGGTTATAAAACTTTAAAAATAATATATTAAAATTATTGAGATGAAGCGGGTCAAATTGGGCGGGTCAAGACCCAACCCGATTTTGAGCCCATTTGAACCCAATCCATTTGAGCGGGTCAAGACCCAACCCAATATCTATTCAACCCATTTCAATATCTCCAACTTCAACCCAACCCGCCCATTTGACACCCCTAGTTGTATCCATTGATGAGGTTTGCTCCATGTTGACACCCAATTTTGACCCTCTTTTCTTTAAATTACATTTATTTGAGCTTCTAAGTTAATATTTATTTTTACCGTTATTTTCTATTGTATTTACGACTTGCTATTATTATTATTATTATTATTTTTAGACTTATGGTCATCACATTTTGTTTTATGATTAGTAATAAAGTTACCTTTTAAACTTTCTATTGTCATCATCTTATTTCAAGTTTCTTACTTAATAAATTAGTTATAAGTTAAAAATTTTCTAAATCATTAGCGAAAATATATTATTAGTATTTTACTTTCTACACACTAATTATATGTTACATTAGCTATTAAATTAGAAGCTCGGAAGAATTGATTCAAAGAATGAAAAGACCCGAAAACTATTCATTCAATTGGGCTACAAATTTTACCCAAACAAAAAGATTCAACTTGAGGCCCAAACGCGGCAGCCCATCAACTCTCTTTAGAATACCTACTACTCTTTTTATCCTCAACTTAACTACCTAAAATACCTAAAATGTCCCTCAACATCCTAGAATAATTAGGTTTCATATCTTTTTTTCAAAGTCTCTCAGCAGCGCACTCTATCGCTCTTCTTCCCTTCTAATTTCAAAAAACAACAAGGCTTGTCAGCCATGGACAGAGCTTAACCACTCCATTTCCGTGATTTGTGCTTCTCAATCACGTGAAGACTGTTATGTCAAACTACTCCCACATTCAAGTTTGAACGGTCATCTTGACCAAGTTTAAAATCTGAAATTCCAAAATCCCGCAAAAAGGCTAACCCAGAAACCTTAGTTCATCCCCTATAAATACTCCCCTGTGCACTCATTTAAGGGGGAGATTGGCGCTGCTCCATACCCCAAAGCCTTTGTGTTATGCTGGATTTTCATTCTTACTGGGAACTTTTCTTGACCTCTACACATGAAAACAACCACTTCTTCTCTTGAAAGTTTAGTTTTCCTTGCATTAGTTAATTTGCTAAAAGCTCCAAGTATTCAACTCTCTTGCAAAAATCTCGAATCTTAGCATAGTTCGTGTTTGAGTGTGATTCGGAGACCGCAAGCCTCCGTTATCTGCCCCGCAATCGGTAATACTCCCCCTTTTCTTTTTCTCTATTTTGTCTCTGTGATAAAATGCTATGTGCGCTTTAATAAACTGATGTATCGAGACTAATTTTTCGCTTAGTTTAGCTATAATGAAGAAAATGTTAAAAAAATGTGTTTGTATCCTGTTTGAGATCTGTACAGAGCTGAGTTTGTGTTCCCTTTAAGTTTCAGACGTTGAATTTAAAAAATTATTTCGTTTTATGACTACATAGTAGATAACCACCTGAAGCTCCAAGTTGTTTATCATTTGGTATTTGTATTTGATATGAAGTTTCTGTCCATATATTACTAGGTAGAAAGCTGCTTAAAAGATATTATTTTGCTTTGTTTTAGTAAGTTGTAGATCATTTGTTTTTCTTAACAAATGCAAGTAAGTAGCTTGGCTCTATATCCTATACCCAAAAACTATAAATTTCATTTTGTTTTGTTATTCTGTTATACCTATATATGTGTACGAATGTTCAATTGATGTTCTCTTAGTTTGCAGCTTATGCTTGTCTTTTTTTTAACAAAAGCATGTTTTAAAAGGGAACCGTTTTTTTTTTAAAAAAAATTAAGTTAGTAATATAGTGTAGAATAACTATTTGAACCATTTGTAGCTCTACTTCATGTTCCCAGGCACCTTTTTTTTGTCTTTATACATTTTGTTATCTTAAGTAGGTGTATAAGTTATTATTTTTAAAAAACATCATATAGTGTTGTCAAGACTCGTGCATTATATTTCATTGTTCATAATTCATAGACATGATACTTCTCTTATAGCTCAAATCTGATGTGTTTGAATTTAGCTTATATCAAAAATACATTTGTTTTGATTTAGTTATTGTTAGTTAGGATAAAAGTCGTTAATCACTAAATGAGTATTCTTGTTCGGGTGCTTGCATATTGCTTGTTTCGGATAGTATTTTATTATATGACTTTACTCGATTCTATATCTAACTTATTTAGTTTTATTTAAAGTTGAATTGTCTTACTAATTCTTCTTTCTCTTTACTTGATGAACTTTGGGAGCAAAATGGAGTCTTGATTTGAGATTCTCACCAAAAAATTGAGTTTCATAGACTCGACACTATCATCATACCCGCACATGGAGTCATTACGACATGTTAGACTATCCGAATAGCAAGCAAAACAAGTGGTCCTCAATTTGATTCACTCATGACCACTTATATTTTTTTTAGCATTTATTTACTTGCTTATTTTTCTTTACATGTTAAACTTTCTTATGTGATTTGAATGTGTTCTTGTTTTTGAATTCACAATAGCTAACCTCATATAGATTTTTGGGTTTGGGTATCTCTAGTTAAATAAACTAATGTCTTGACTTAACCAAGTTTAAGTTTCACAAACCTTTTTTTAATCGAATGTAAAACTGATTTGCACTTGTGCCAAAATATTTTTCATGCCCAAAAATATGATTTTTAAATGGAATAATATCTCTTTTAATGCAAAGATTTTGAGCAGCCCCCTTCGTGTCCTTTTAAAATATTTTTATCTTTGTAATCAACTGTTGTTTTCCTTTAACTATCAACTTAATGTAATTTTTTGTAATTGTCTATCTTTTTAATACTATTGTATTATATATATATATATCTTTAGCGCTAGCTTATTTTACTTGTAAGATGTTTATATTTTTTATGACTTTTAAAATTTTTCTTAATTAACCTAAGTTTGATCGGTTAACCTTCTTTAACGCATCTTAAAGGATGCTTAACCTCTTCCCTTTAGGATAACTAGAACCCTTACCTAGAATCACATAAGTTAGCAGACCTTTATTGGAGTTATTTTTAGCATCACTTAGTTAAAAACTTAGGTATCCTAATTTATCTTAAAAATAATTAGGTGGCGACTCTTTAAGTTAATTATTTAGGAATCATCAATATGTTGTAAACTATTTGAAGTGAGTTAAAATGGGGTATAACAGCTTGGCGACTCCACTGGGAAATTTAGGTTCCAAACCATAACAGACTTAGGTTAATAATTAAGGCTTTTAGCATTTGCTTCTTTTTTTTTTGTTTTGTTTTATTTTAATTGCTTAATGTTTTATTTATAATGCTTATGTGATGTAAATTGCTTATTTGTTACTGCTTTGTATAAATTGTTTATTTGTTACTGCTTTATATAAACTGTCATTCCGTTCATAATTCTTTAAATTCTGGAAAACTCACACAATCACACATACACGCGATGTGTGTTTTGCGCACCCGCAAAATTTCTTTCAAAATCTCAAAATTTAGGAGAGTTAGCGTATGTGCGGGGTGTCCGGATCTTTTTTCGTGTGACCGCGTAGCATTCTCACTCGAGTTGTCCACTCGGGAACCTTGTGTCTAGTAAACCCACTCTTAATTTACTCAGGTTAGAGCTAAACCAAAACATTTTGTTGTAAATGCATCATGTAAACTTAAGTGACTTAATATCCTTGGTATATTAAGTCATTAGTTAACTTTACCCAAATGTCCAACTGGGTTCACGACCCCGAGTGACTTTTATCATTTATGTGTGCATTATTTGAAAAATAGTTGTGCCAAAATATGGACCGTTTGTTCTAAATTAATTAAACTTTAGGAGGGAGGGTATTACTAACCCTTTTGTGATGCAGATAGCTATGAAGATCCCAAGCTTTGGCCTATGGAGATTTAAAACCACGAGCAAGACGAAGATGCATAGATGCGATGGAGATTTTTAGTTTTTATTCTTTTTTTACATGTATTAAAGCCTAATGGTATTTTTGTATTTAATTTTGGGAATAGATTCGTTTAATCAATTAAAGACCAATGGAATGACATATTTTGGCACATTTATTTTCCAATTACGCGTTCGGCCTATCTCTGGCATAAAGAGGTCACATATATATTAGGACGCTTGATTTAATATACTTGTGTTATGCACTTTGTAAATATTCGTTTGTTTACTTACTACGTGACTTATATGAATTTATTTGCTACTTGATAATTGATTATTACTAACATCATATTTATTTATTTTTCTTATTTTTTTCAGAAGAAAAATTATCTTGCCTTCATCTATTTCTTTATTTGATACATGTTGCATTTTTACAAATTCTTATGTCATGTTTATAAATTATTTATTTTTATATTAATCTTTCCGCGCTCAGTGTATTTTTACAATTCTAAAGCATCGATTAGGTTCATAATCATCCTAGGCTTGCACAAATTTTTAATGATCTTGTTTAAAATTTTCTTAGGTGATATTTTATAAAAACTCACTTTCTTCCTTTGATCTTCTCAATATTCGTATTCGCGACTTGCTTACTTCTTAAAAATGGGCATAATTATTCATCATTAGGTGTGATATTTTTGCCCGTTAATTCATTCCAATTTGCTAGACTCGTGCCAAAATTCAAGCTTTTAAGTTTCTATCTTCTCAAGCTTTTCCAAGTCCCTCCTTTACGGATATAATCTTTTTTTTTCTAAAGACAAATATTTTTCCATTAGTTCCACATTTCGTAGAATCTATTTGACCTTCGATCTACGTCATGGAGTTTTTTTTACTTATTCTCTCAATTTCTTTCAATTTTAAAATTTATTTGTACAATCTACCAAATAGCACTTGTCGATATTTGTTCAATTTTTTCTTCATCAAGTGTAACACTTCTTCAATTCAAAATAGTCGTGCCATTCTTTTTACGCACCCATTCCAAGTTTTGGCATGTGAGTCGATGGAAATCCCATAGGTCTCCAGTTGTTTGACATTGCCTTCACCTTTGACATTTCTTAACTCGTCAATACTAAAATAGTATTTAAAATCGTGCACAAACCTTTGATTTATTAAGTTCAATCCGCGTGCCCTCTATTTAACCTCATTATCAATTATCTTAATCTCGAGATTGTCTTCAAATTCATATTATTTATTTTATTTAAAAAATAGCCTTATAGGACTAGATCTATTGGTTTTTAAATGTTCTACTTACTCCGCGCTTACCAAGTATTTCATTTTTTTCCTTCCAAAGGTTGACTTAAGTTGAGCATCAAAGGGAAACACAACTTCAAGGACAATATGGCCAATCAGATGACTATGATTGATCTAGTTGAAGATGAGTTTGACTATGAAGAAGTCGAGCCATATCAGGATAAAGTTGCTAAGCTTGAGGAAAAAGTGGCGAAAATGGAACAAGAAATTGATGGCATCAAGGAAATGATAGCCAATCTTAAGAACTCTTCCAATGAAGACTCATTGGATTATAACCTTAGGGACTCCTCCGATGAAGATTTAGAAGGATACTCTCCTATTCACACAACTGCCTATTCCAACTTTGATTGTAATGCGCAACATTTTTCAAATACACATCCACTTTCACAGAATGAGGTATTTGACAAGTCAAGTGAAACAAGCAAAGATGGAGAAAATGGTGGAAAACACTTTAATACCGAGACTAACCAAATTTCCTTCACCAATGAGCTTGCTTCACAACTTGGGACAAGTTTGATTGAGATGGAAAATGTAGACGAGAATCCCCATACTCTCATTGATATTCCAATGTATGACGGAATAGGTAACCCTCAAAATCACTTGAAGGCATATCTC
The DNA here is from genome assembly GCA_018342035.1 of Solanum appendiculatum. Taxonomy (NCBI): domain Eukaryota; kingdom Viridiplantae; phylum Streptophyta; class Magnoliopsida; order Solanales; family Solanaceae; genus Solanum; species Solanum appendiculatum. The sequence continues at coordinate 22,012 of JAGDQO010000963.1, forward strand.
GATTGGTTAGCAAGCATAGGGCAAGGCAACGAATTTAATATGAGATTTTTTGTTAGGACGCTTACTGGGCCTGCCTTGATGTGGTATGCAAATCAAGACACATGGAAATGGTTCTCTTGGGTCGATATGGTAAAAGATTTTATTAAGCAATATGAGCCTCTTAATAGTGCATCTAAAGGGTGTGGTTTGTTGAAAAGAAAATCTATGGAATCTCCTGAGGGATTGAAAGGGCATGAATCTCAAAAGAAAGTAGCGGAATCGACTTTAGGGCATTATTGTTTGAAATAGGCACATCCAGGGACAAAGGGAAGGCAATTGTCACTGAAGCACCAAATGTTCCTCCACTTGTGCATGAAGTGAGAGAAACTCAAACTTTCACCCCTTTGAGTGAGCCAATTTCATTCATATTCGAAAAGTTGAGGTCATTGGGAATTTTGCAACCAAAGTCTAGCGAAATTCCTTTACATCCTTTTAACCCAGCCAAACAATGTGCTTTCCATTCAGGCATGTTAGGTCACACTACCGATGAATGCCATTGTTTGAAAGAAGAGATCCAAAAGCTATTGGATAATGGTATGATCATTCAAAGACAGGTAGCTCGCCCTAAGTTTGTTTGGCATCAACTTTCAGCCGTCACGCCGACGTCAAGTTACAATCGAACAATTTATCCGCAATGTGTCAGTCAAGTTCCTCTTCGCAGTCAAGCAACTATTGGATCAAGGATCATTGCACCAAATTTACCCTTTCATGCATCTTCTGCACGCACTTATGATATAGTCGAAAAGAGTACTCAGAATGGCTTCACTCAGAACAACCATTAGGTGTACGAGGGATTTTCTCAAAAGATGACTCTTAAGAGGCATAAAGCAGAACAATTAGTTTTTGTGTAGCATCTTTTTTAGAACGATAATGTATTTTTGTGAGCTTAAATGATCAATCATTTGTATGTTTTAAATTTCTTTTTATGTAAGGCGAACTACGCTTGACTTGATTTCCTAGGTGGATAAGTAGGCAGCCCACATAGGGACTCGGTCATATTAAACTAGAAATTTTAATATATCTTTTGCATGTAATTGGAACTACGATCGACCTGATTTCCTTGGTGGATACGTAGGCAGCCTATATAAGGCTCGGTCGGTTTATTATTAAAATTTTAGTATTCCTCTGAAGAAGGAGAATGAAGTTAGGGCATAATTTTGGCATGCAATCAAGACAATTTTTGGAACATGTCAGAGTTTGCAAAGGATAAGGATCAAGTTGAAGTCAAGACTTGATGCTCGACATGAGTCAACCTTTCTTCAAACTAAGCCTTCTACTCCAAATCAAATTTCCTTTCCTTATATTTTCAGCGTTAGAGCCCACTAGCTAATATCTCACTCTCACCCACTCGTCTTAGAATTAAATCGTTGCCTCAAGCCTTAAATTCTTATTTTATAAAATTACAAGCATAATCTATTTTATGTAATATTTTATTATTTTTGTATTTATTTCATATGTATATTCTCATGTACTAACAATTTATATTTGTTTTTATAGTTTTGTTTCTTCTTTAGAGGTTGCCCAACATTGAACATTGTTTTGGCTACGAATCTGCATTAAGGAAGAAACTACAATGACAGACAAATTGAAAGCATTCAACAGTGACATGGGACTAGTGCAAGCACAAAATGATGATTTTGAAAAGAATGTGGTTCGAAGAAATAATTTGGTCAATTTGGAAAATACCTTTAGCCTTCTTCCTACCACTACTAAAGCTTCCAGCTCAACTCAGAATATTTGTCTAACCATATCTCCTCACTCAGCTTCTACCTATACAATCTCTCCGCAAATGCCATCAGTCTATACTATCAATCCCAATAACTTTCAAGTCAACATGATGCCAAATACCCATCCTCCCACAATTGTATTTCCTTTAAAAGAAAATAAGCATGACCAATTAACAGCTCCCCTATATTCTAGACGTGAGAAGGATATCCAATCAATTTTTCATGAAGATTTGGAAAAAGAGCTCCATAATCTAAGGAAAGCTTTTGATGAAGATTTGTACTCAAGAAATTATCAGAGTTTGAAGTATGAAAATTTGTGTGTGCAGCCAAACGTTGAACTTCCACCAGGGTACACACTTCCTAAGTTCAATACTTTCAATGGGAAAGGAGATCCCATCATTCACTTAAAGGACTATTGCAGCAGACTAATTGGAATTGGACATGATGAAGCCATACGAATGAGATTATTCATTCAAAGTTTATCAGGATTGGCACTTGCTTGGTACACTAAGCAAGACTTTAGCAAATGGCATACATGGGAAGATATGGCTTGCGACTTTATGAAGCAATATGAGTTCAATAATGGAGATGATTGTCATATAGCCGATTTGCTCAAAGTGAAGAAAATATCACATGAATCTTTACAAGAATATGCCATACGATGGAGGTTAGAGACTTCAAAAATACATCCTTCATTGTTCGAAGGGGAATTGATCTCAACCTTCGTCCAAATTCAAGAAGGTTTATATTATGATAAGCTTCTTTGAACTTGTGCGCACAACTTCTCTGATTTGATTAAGGTTGGCAAAGAGATAGAAAATGGTATTCAAGGAGGAAGAATTGCATATAACTCAGCATCACAAGTTGTCCACCAGACTTTCCAATCGAAGATACCAATAAATCTGCAAAGAAAAATGAGAGAAAACAACTCAGTTTTCATGACTATGCAACAGCCGTAACATCATCCAAGTGATAAATTTTTGCAATCTCATGCTACTTCCAACTATTGCAATGTGCGTCTCCAAAATCCTTGCAAACAATAGTTTCACCAAGCACAATCTAGCTCGCGACCACAAAAGAAGGTGAAATCTTTCTCCTTCACTTCTTTGGATGAGTCATATGCAGATATATTTGAGAGATTGAGAGCAAATGGACTCCTGCAATCAAGAAAATGATTCATTCCTGAGTATACGCGTAAACACTTTGATCTATCCAAGAGTTGTGCTTACCACTCAAACATTCAAGGACATGACACTGAAGATTGTCCTGCACTGAAATTCAAGATTCAAAGCATGATTGAAAGTGGCAACATAAAGCTACAACTAGAGCCTTCAACCAGCAATGGTAATACCACAAACATGAGCAAAATTGTTGTTAAGGGTGATCCATTGAAATTTGCACCAAAGCATTTGAAAAGAAGGCGTGCAACCAGTCAAGAAGACTAGCAAGGACATTATCTATGCAGCTTGAAAATATCATTCTCCATTCTCCCTCTTCAAGGAGTATCTACTCTCTTTGCAATTCTTTCTAGCCTTTTGTAATGAACTACGTGTGACCTGATTCCTACTACTAGCGGGATACGTAGGGGCCTATTTTGGGTTAGGTCTCAATATATTAAAAACTTCATTCTCCCCTAAGAGCAAAGACTAGGACAGCTTTGCAGATGGCCTATAATTATTTAAAAAAGATAGAAGTTGATATCACAATCCATATCCACGCCATCAAATTACATCAATGCCATAGCAACAAGAAATGCAGATTCAAAGCCAAAGCTTCATGGTTCAATTCAAGGCAACCATTTTCTTTTATAATAACAAGTTTTCTCTGAGTAATGTAGAGGTTGATTTTAAGTTATTCTTGCACGATAACACTACAAAGCTCAACATCAAGTCAAAAATTGCAAGATTCAGATGGTGCAACATCAACAAGAATCAAATTTGAAATTCATAATTTTTCTGTGAGCGCAGGATTTTTTTTTAAGCAACAAATTTTCATCAAAGCTAAAGATCTTAAATTATGGGTACCATATGCACTGATGCAAAGTACTGCACCATTAATGTTCGCTACTATAAATAGCACCGTACCTTGGATAATAATCACTACAAAGGCACTGCAACAAGCTCTTCATACTAGGTTTTGAATGTTCGCTACTGCAAAAAATCGCACCAAGCGCATTGCATTGCACCAAAATTCGTATTTGTAAGTTTGCACCATATATTGGGTTCGTCCACCCTCAAATAGGATACATTGGGTCCTTCCACCCTAAAATAGGATACATTGGGTTTCTTCCACCCTAAAATAGGATATATCGGGCTAGTCCACCCTAAAATAGGATACATTGGGTCCTTCCACCCTAAAATATGATACATTGGGTTCGTCCATCCTAAAATAGGACATGTTGGGTTCGTCCACCCTAAAATAGGACATGTTGGGTTCGTCCACCCTAAAATAGGAAATATCGGGTTCGTCCACCCTCAAATAGGACATTGGGTTCTTCTACCCTAAAATAGGATACATTGGGCTCGTCCACTCTAAAATGGGACACATTAGGTTTGTCCACCCTAAAATAAGACACATTGGGTTCGTCCACCCTCAAAAAGGATATCTCGGGTTAGTCCACCCTAAAATAGGACATATGTTGGGTCCATCCACCCTAAAATGGGATGCATTGGGATTCATTCACCCTAAAATAGAACATGATGGGTTAGTCTGCCCTCTAATAAGACATTTTAAGCATCTGTTTTTAATAAGACATCACACAATGCTTTATTGATTTATTCAATATACATACATGCACTGCATGCTATCTTTTAATTCCTTGAAAAGCTTATCTGCATATAATGAGACATCTCGCAATGCTTTAATTATTTTTTAAATCACATATGCACTGTATGCTATCTTTTAAATTTCTTGAAAAGCTTATCTGTCTCTAATGAGACATCTCGCAATGCCTTAATTATTTATTTTATACATATGAGCACCGTACGCTATCTTTTAAATTCCTTGAAAAGCTTATCTGCCTCTAATGAAACATCTCGCAATGCCTTAACTATTTATTTATTTTATACATATGAGCACTTCATGCATTTAAATTTCTTGAAAAATTGAGTTACATATATATGTCTCTTTTACTAACATTTCTAATTAGTATATTAAACTTCGCAGGCACATAATTTGAAGCAGTTATTTACGATTAAAGAAATTGTAATATTCGATTAATTGCATTTGGAACATTGATTCAGAAAGGACGTATCTTTCTTATGATATTTGTCGTAGTATATTTAATTATATTTCTAGCTTTATATTGTTTACTAATAATTTTATCAAGATTTGGCAGAAAGCACAACCCACATGCAGCAACAAGAGACACAATGCAACGTGGAACTTTATCTAAGCAGTGAATTTTATCAAGATTTGGCAGAAAGCACAACCCGCACATGGAGTCATTACGACACCTTAGACTATCCGAATAGCAAGCGAAACAAGTGGTCCTCAATTTGATTCACTCATGACCACTTATATATTTTTTAGCATTTATTTACTTGCTTATTTTTCTTTACATGTTAAACTTTCTTATGTGATTTGAATGTGTTCTTGTTTTTGAATTCACAATAGCTAACCTCATATATATTTTTGGGTTTTGGGTATCTCTAGTTAAATAAACCATTGTCTTGACTTAACCAAGTTTAAGTTTCACAAAACTTATTTTTAAATCGAATGTTAAACTGATTTGCGCTTGTGCCAAAATATTTTTCATGCCCAAAAATATGATTTTTAAATGGAATAATATCTCTTTTAATGCAAAGATTTTGAGCAGCCCCCTTCGTGTCCTTTTAAAATATTTTTATCTTTTTAATCAACTGTTGTTTTCCTTTATCTATCAACTTAATGTAAATTTTTGTAGTTGTCTATCTTTTTAATACTATTGTATTATATATATATCTTTAGCGCTAGCTTATTTTACTTGTAAGATGTTTACATTTTTTATGACTTTTAAAAATGTTCTTAATTAACCTAAGTTTTGCCGGTTAACCGTCTTTAACGCATCTTAAAGGATGCTTAACCCCTTCTCTTTAGGATAACTAGAACCCTTACCTAGAATCACATAAGTTAGCAGACCTTTATTGGAGTTATTTTTAGCATCACTTAGTTAAAAACTTAGGTATCCTAATTTACCTTAAAAAATAATTAGGTGGCGACTCCTTAAGTTAATTATTTAGGAATCACCACTATGTTGTATACTATTTGGCGTGTGTTAAAATGGGGTATAACACTCCACATATGAGATGACATCGTGAATACAAAAGGCCGTCGGGTGTCTTGTCTCATCCATCTTATGGAGAAGCATTGAAGCATTTTGATAACATATATCCCAATTTTGCTAGTGAACCAATAAATATTAGATTGGGGTTGTGTGCAGATGGCTTCACGCCATTCTCTAATGTTGCTTCGGCTTATTCTTGCTGGCCTGTATTTCTTACTCCATATAATCTTTCTCCTGAAATGTGCATGACAAGCCCCTACATCTTTCTAAGTTGTGTTATTCCACATCCCCGTAATCCAAAAAGTTTGATTAATGTCTATCTGCAACCATTGATAGATGAGCTCAAACAATTGTGATTTTAAGGCGTACTGACTTATGATATATCAACTAAGCAGAATTTTGTTATGCGTGCTTCTTTAATGTGGACTATTGATGATTTTTCTGCATACGGGATGTTGTCTGGTTGGATGACAGCTGAAAAGCTAGCTTGTCTGAATTATATGGAAAATAGTAAGGCATTCACTTTAAAGCATGGCAGAAAAAATACATGATTTGATTGTCATCGTCAGTTCTTGCCAATGGACCATGAGTTTAGAAAGATGAAAAATGCATTCAGGAAAATAAGATTGAAAATGACCCCCACCTCCATTACTCACAGGGCATCAAATTTGGGAGAGAATTTCTCAATTGACTAAGGTTAGAGAAGCTTCACCTTCTAGACTTCCTGGATATGGTACTGAACATAATTGGACCAAACAAAGCATATTTTGGGAGTTACCGTATTGGAAGGATAATTTGCTACGACATAATCTTGATGTGATGCACATTCAAAAAAAAATATTTTGACAATTTGTTTAACACGGTGATGGATGTTAAGGGCAAGACAAGACAATTCAAAAGCTAGAATGGACATAAAGAAATATTGTAGGAGAAGAGAGTTGTGGCTGCGGAAATTACAAAATGGTAAAATAGTTAAGCCCAAAGCCGATTTTTCATTCACATTAGATGAGAAACGTGAAATTTGTGAGTGGGTTAAAATTTTGAGGATGCCGGAGGATATGCTTCGAATTTAGGAAAGCGGACAGATATGAATAAGGAAAAATTGATAGTTATGAAAAGTCATGATTGTCATGTATTCATGAAAACTTTAATTCCTATCGCTTTTAGCCATCTACCCGAAAGGATATGGAAACCAATCACAGAGATAAGTCTTCTCTTTAAAGATTTGTGTTCTGGAAAGTTGTTGGAGAGTAGTTTAGACAGGATGGAGGAAAATTTTCATGTTATTACTACTGAGTTGGAGAAGATCTTTCCATGTGGTTTCTTTTATGTGATGGAGCATCTTCCAATTCACCTTGTACAAGAGGCTCGGCTCGGAGGTTCAGTTCAAAGAAGATGGATGTATCAATTTGAGAGGTAACATTGAAATATTCACTAAGTTATATTCACTAACTAATTTTTTCTTTATTAACATATATTGATATATACATGCAGAAAAAATTGCAGTTCCAAGCAAACAATTAAGCAAAGGGGAAAGATCGAAGGATCAGTTGTTTAAGGTCATATTGGGAGAGAAACTGGTGATTTTTATTCTTATTACTTTGGGAATGAAGTGTCATGTAGGAAAAACAGGTCCAATCGTAATGATGAAGGTGATATTGATCCTTTGTTTCTACCATTATCAATTTTTAATCATAATGGTCGAGGATTTAAAAAGCGTGTAAAGCGAGGCTTCACTAGTATGGAAATGCAATCAACTGTGACACATATTTTGCTTAATTGTCTAGAGATTCAATCATATCTCAAGTAAGTGTTAAAGTATTTTATCAAATTACATATGCTAATAAGTGTTTATTAACTAACGAAAAATCTGAATGTACAATTATCAACTTGTTCGTAAACACATGGGGTAATGAAGCCATCTATACGGGGTTTTTCAAATGGCTAAAAGAATATGTAAGTGTGCAAGCTTACATTGAATCAATAAGTATTTAATAATATATTCATGTTATACTAAATTGTATTATTTTGAATAACAGTATATAGGTTTACGATAAATACTCAAATGTTGAACATTTGCAATTAGTGAGAGAAGTTGCACTTGGACCTGAATCTCAAATTCAGACAATGAATAAGTATTATGTCAATGGTATTAAGTTTCAAACTAAAGAAGTTTCTAGGAATAAGAAAACAAATAATAGTAGTGTCTGCATACAAGGTGATGTTGATGGTACTGGCCAAACTATTGAATATTATGGTGTCATTCATGAAATTATTGAAGGTATTCAGGTTGGCCTAAAAAGAAGATTATATTATTTCGTTGTAAAAGGTTTGACCCTTCACAAAGAGGCACAAGGGTGGACCAACAACATAATATAATTGAAGTTAGGCACACCAGAAAATACAGAAGTTATGATCCTAATTTTACCATTGCACAAAATGCTAAACAAGTGTATTATGCTTCATATCCATTGTGTAGAGACAAAGTAGATTGGTGGATTGTTATAAAGACAGCCTGTGGGAAGAATTGAAATTGACAATGTCTTAGATGTGGCGTACCAAAACGATGTTCAATTGTTCAGCAACAAGTTGATGTTGAATTGAAAACCACACTAGAACATCCTCAACACATATTAGAAGAAGTATCTGATGATGAGATAATGACAAATGTTGAGAAAGAAATAAATGAGGATGAGGAAAATAAATCATTCGAAGAGGAAGAATAGGATAATAAAAATGAAACAACTGAGGAGGAAGAATGAGAGAATGATGGAAATGAACCAAGAGAGGAGGAATAGTAGTAGAATCCTAGTATGTAAGTTAATTTATTTTGCTAATATTAATTTTATTTAATTTATGATTTTTAAATATTATCCATGTAAATTTTCATATAGATGTCATCAGGGAGTGACGGTGATAGATCTCGCGAGCATCTTGGAGTTAGCCAGCCTAATAAGGCTAAAAAGAAGAAGTCTAGGAGACCCATAGATCTTGAGGATATTCCAGGATTTCTTTCTTCTACGCCGGAGCAGCGCATTAGTCATGATACTCATTTCTTGGTTGTTTCATTTGGTACGGTAGATCCTCGGGCATATTATCCTAATTATCATCGACCAACCAGTGCTTCTTCTACTTCAGAATCATTGCCTCTATGGCACTACGAAGACCTACCTTTACGGGCTATTTGTCAAGCATTACCCTTATCGGTAGGTAGGTTATCGACTGGTACTCCATCTCCCATGGGTACATCTGCTCAACTATTTGTCATGAGAATTAGAGATTCTAGTAGTGAGCAGTCAGATGCTATGCCCGATACGCCTTCATTGACTCAGCATTATCTGCATCCTGGAGTATCACCTTTACCTACACCTCCACCTAGTACAACATCGGATGAGATGTCTGCTCTAGCACCTGGACAGAGGGACAAGCTTGACAGAATCATGATTGAGCCGGATGGATCATCGTAAGTTTGTTTTGTTATCTATTAGTTACTTTATTTTATTTATTTATTATACTTTAATATATTATTCATGAACTAACATGTTTATTATGTTTCTTGCATGTGTTGCCCGGGCTTTAAAAGACTGTGTTAGGAGGCTTTTTACACAGGTTTGTCACTCCTGGAGTGAGATCCCAAATAGTATACGTCAGGTGATGTTTAATGAATTTAAGATATATATATGTTTAATTACATATATTTTAGTTAAGTTTAATAATTTTAGTATACTTTACTTTTTTTTATTATCTAACGCTATTCTTTTTTTCAGACTGTGTGTACTGGGGAACCGAGGTACAATATGGTCACTGCGACCACATTTGAGAGGAGGGCATCCATGAGACTATCTAGCTGGCTAAAGAAAGTCCGGGATACTGATCAACGTCTGAGTTGGATGTTGCCTCATGTTTTTGATGAATTGAGCCAGTATTGGAACACATATAAATTCAAGGCAATGTCCGAACAAGCCAGAAAAACTAGAGGCAATCTTAAGGGTGGCTCGTTCCACACCGGGGGTGCAAAGAGCGTTGGAACGATTACAAGAGAGATGGTAAGTTCTAATTCGAACTTTTAAATAAAAAAAGTTGATTAATATCGTCATAAATTTTATTTTTATTTATAGGAAAAATAATTGAGGCGCACTCCCCTTGTGCCGGAGGTTTTCAAGAGAACTCATATGAAGAAGGAAGAAAATGAGTCGGATCCGGATGTGTGGATGGAGGAAAGGGCCGAACGAACTTTTGTAAGGTATTTAATATGAAAAGTGAATATGAATAGTGAATATATATATATATAGTATGTATATATTTTGATGCCAATTTTTATTTTTAATATGCAAGGAGAGTTTCATCAGTACGTGAATGAGAATCTGGATAGTTCGGTCCAAATGACGCCTGAATTGTCCACTCCAATTTAGTCAGAAAAAGTGAAAGGGGGAAACATAAGGGTAGAGTCTATGATCGAGGCTCTCGGAACAATGTACGACGAGTCCAGTCAGGCTTAGAAGATATTGGATCATCACATCAAGCCGAGGCACTTGATGGTGTTTAGATAGCTGCTATGTCGGATCAAATAGCAAAACTTACAGCAGCACCGGAAGAGTCTGAGCGAAGAAGAGTAGCTGAACAAGAAAGCGTGAGTGCGACCAGTCAGCAAATCAAAGAACAAGTGCTGCACCTCGCTTGTCAACCTGCTACATCATCTCTTGTCGAGGACACCGACGACGAAAGTGAGGAGGGTGATGATGATTTCATAGATTGCACCCCTTAGCTTCCATCTCTTTAGTTTACGAAATTTTTGAATTTTGAAATGAATTTTGAAAGACTTTATAAGTCTTTAAATTGTGATTTAGGTATTTTTGAAGGTTAATTTAAGTTTGTTGTTTTATATTTTGTGTCGCATATTTATTATGTGTTTTGCTTGATTGGGTTGAATTGATCTGAATTGAATTGAATTTTCAAGTCGGCAGTTGAAAAAACGAATAACAGGGTGGTTTTGTCCGTCGCTTTTCTGCATTTTAAAAAAAAAATCAGAAAAGCGATGGACAGGGTCCTTTAGTCTGTTGCTTTGCTTGGTTTTTCAAAATATAATTTCCAAAAAATGCGTCGGACTGCGTCGCTTTTCAGAATTTTAAAAAAATTAAAGAAAAGCGACGGACGGCGTCTCTTTGTCCGTCCCTTTTCAAAATTTTAAAAAATTATAAATTAAAAATAAACGACGAACTGCGTCTCTTTTTGGAAATTAAAAAAAATTATAAATTATAAAAAAGCGACGGACGGCGTCGCATTATTCAAGAAAATAATTTTTTAAAAAATAATTAGAAGCAACGCAGTCCGTCGCTTTTTTGTGACGCTATCCGTCGCTTTTTGAAAAGCTTCCGAACTTGACTGCGTCTCCGTCGCTTTTGGCCGTCGTTTTTCACTTGTTTTTTAGTAGTGTTGTTGAGTTATCGAATTTAGAACCTAAAAAAGCGTGCTTTCTCTTTAGAAGAGGATCTTTCTAACGGTGATGTTGATGACTAGACCTTGCTAGATGGTTCAACTTTTATTTGTCGAAGCTACGACCGCTGTTGTAACCTTTGACATAATAATTTTTTCTTCCATCTTTGTATATCCCTCTAAGGGAATGCCTCCGTATTTTTGGACACATTTCATTGTAGTTTGTTTCTCCTAGAATAATGCCTTAATGATATATGCGTATAATCTCTATGTTATTTTTTCATTGTCCCCTTGATATCTCACATGACTGAGATCAATTACATCAGGCCGACGATGAAGCAATACTCTAAAAGTGGAGAGACTTCATCAACCGCGTACACTATTGGTCAGGAAGCCTCTTTATATATATTGTACTCTCTAGAAGCTTTTGTACCTATTTAGACTTGTTTCTAGGGAGGATTTCGTATATTTTTAAAGGACATTTTATTTTTATCAATTTGAGAGTAATCTTGTATTTAAATCAGGGTGATAAATTGATTTTTTTTACTTCTGCATTTATTACCAAAAAGTTTAAGGATTAGCGGAAGTCTACATATAGTCTAAAAAGCCATCTAAAAAGAAAAATGAAAGAACGTTGGGACGTAACCCATACAAAGTCTTTAAAAGAAGTTAAATGACATAAAAGTAAATGTGGCTACGTCCTCGAACATATGAGGACTCACCAAATTCTTCAAAGTCTCTAATATCACGTACTAGCCACGAGAAGATGGGGATGCGCCAGGCCCTACACTTATAAGAAAATGTAGGCCAGAGTATGTGTTAGTACAAATTTTTACCAAGTATGATAACCATGCATAAAAACATTCAAACATGCTAAAAAGGGACATTTTCATAATCATGCAATGATCAAGCTAAATCATGAGAAAAGGGTTAAAAATCATAAGTTATAAATTATGACCAATGCAAGCTAAACATCTTTACTTTACTTGAGGAATACCTTGAAAGCAAGTTTAGTTCATTATTGTGGGAAGTAGTCTTAACCGACATGTAAGACCATGTGAGCTATCAACATGGAATCCGGTGTCTAACCCTACACCGATAGGGCCATCCTACTTGCCAAGGTAGGACCCTTAAACTTCTAGCTTACGCGGATCCACTAGCTAATGTCTATCAAAGACCATCATCCTATGGTGGCACATAGTTTAGGGATAAATAGATTGCTCCTAGAAACCGGGCCTCTACTAACGGGAGAGTTTCTATCTCAATATCCTCTCGGTGCTAAGCATAAATTCCACGGAATTAGTCATAAATCATAATGCATCTTATTACCCATGAAAAGGTACAACTAGAGTTACCAATCCAAGCTTACATCATTTAGAATAGCTCCTTAATCTTTTGATTCAACTTTAGTTGAGAAAGACCTTTCAACAAGTTATGAATCCATTATGTGAGAAAATCCTTTCACATTCATCAATTGAGCAATCAAGTGAGAACTTTTTACGATGCAACAATTATCAACATTCATGCTTCCATCTCAGAGCAATTCATAAATCATCATAATTTCCATCATTGAACATGCATACTTTCATAAAACCCATCTTTTGATCATTCATAATTCATGATGAAATCATAGCTTTCGAAAACATAAATCATGCATGGATTCATATAGATCTGAATAATTCATCTTCTTCATAATTCAACCCATGATCAATGCATAAATCTCGAAATTAGGGGAATTCATATGGGTTCATGGGGATTCATCTTAAAACATGTAATTCAACTCAATTCATAGTTAGAAAACCATAATTGAAAGTAATTTGATCATAATTGAAAGAACCCACATCATAGAAGAAAACCCTTAAATCAAATTGGGAATTTGATATTTGAAAATTGAGAACTTTAGGGACTCTATGGAGGAATGGGCTTCATAGAAGAAGATCATCATACCTCAATGCAAAAACCTTGAAATCAATGGCGGATTAGGAGACTTGACTTGAAAACCCTAGCTCTTGCTTCTTCTTCTTCAAGCTTTCTAGAGAGAGAAATATTTGGAAGAGGAGAATTTTGGGAATGATTAGGAATGGGTAGAATTAGGCTTAAAAGGCTTATATAGTGCCTAGGATTAGAGGGTAACTAACTTAGATTAGGCACTAAACATCTACGGAAAAGACCAAAAAGCCCTTAAAAATAACTGTCGGACTGAGACCTACGGTCCGTAGGTCCAACTACGGACCGTCGTGGTCTACCATAGAAAGAAAAATCTTAAATTTTAGACCTCCAATGACGGTTGTCATGTACGGTTCGTTGGTCCACTTATGGGCCGTACATGCCAACCGTTGATCCCAACTTTGACCTTCAAAATTCCACTAAGTCTGAAAGAGATCTATGAGACACACCTACCGCCCGTGGAAGAAATGACGAACCGTCCTGCTAAATCGTAAAAAGAGTTATGAAACTTGACATCTTAAAGACATTCAGTGGCCAATTACGGTTCCCACCTACGGTCCGTCAGTCCATCTACGATCCGTAGGTGGCCTCCGCCATTACTGGCACCAGAACCTGCAACTTCTCTTCTATCAAATCTGAGGTGTTAAAATATCTCCCCCTTGGGAACATTCGTCCTCGAATGGAAATCAAGACATCATAGGAAGGATAAGAACTTAATCTAACAGCCCAACATGAATGCAATCATTTAAATGCACATATCCGAGGAGGAAACATCATCTCCAAGCTAAAGCATGTTCAAAACATCATTTCATGAAGGCCATACGCAACTCATACTCAAATGCACATAATCATAGAGAAATCAATCAAGTCAACTCATTTTCTCAAAATTTAAGCTTTTCATGAACATGCATAAATAAGGAATCATGGAAACAAGTATGAAACATGAAACCATGAGGAACTTAGATACCTTAAGCTAGAGTAGGATCGGAGGGAAAGAGATGAGGATGTCGGGACATCATATCGGCCTCGGCCTCCCAAGTAGCACCCTCAACTAATTGATTCCTCCAAAGAACCTTCACGGAAGCAACTTCTTTATTCCTTAACTTCCGGACTTGACGGTCCAAAATCTCAACCGGAACTTCTTCATAGGATAGACTATCCTTTATGCCAAGACTCTCTAATGGCACTATAGATGTCGGATCACCAACACACTTCTTCAACAATGAGACATGGAAAACCGGATGCACCGATGCCAAATCATTAGGCAAGTCAAGTTCATAATCAACCTTACCAACACGTCTCAAAATTTGGTATGGGCCTACATAACAGGGACTAATCTTCCCTTTCTTCCCGAATCTCATTACACCCTTCATGGGTGAAATTTTCAAGTAAACCCAATCATCAACATCAAATTCTAAATCTCTCCTCCTAACATCTGCATAGGACTTTTGTCAACTTTGAGCCATTTTCCAACTTTCTCTAATAAGCTGAACTTTCTCCATAGCCTCATGTACCAACTCGGAACCTATCAAAGCAACTTCCTCAACTTCAAACCAACCTATAGGAGATCTACACCTCCTACCATAGAGAGCCTCAAATGGAGCCATACCAATACTAGAATGGTAGCTATTAGTATAGAAAATTCAATCAAAGGCAAATGATCATCCCAATTACCCTTGAAGTCAATCACACAAGTTCTCAACATATCTTCCAAAGTTTGGATAGTACGTTCCGCTCGCCCATCGGTTTGAGGAAGAAAGGCCGTGCTAAGCTTAACACGAGTACCAAGATCCTTTTAGAAAGACTTCCAAAATTGAGAAGTAAATTGTGCACCACGATAGAGATAATGGATAAAGGCACCCCATGCAACCTAACCATTTCTCTCAAGTACAACTTAGCATAATCCTCCGCGGAATAAGAAACCTTGATGGGAAAAAAATGGGCTGATTTTGTCATACGATCAATAATAACCCAAATAGAATCATATTGCCGCCGGGTGCGTGGTAAACCAACTATGAAGTCCATATTCAAATCTTCCCACTTCCAAGTAGGAATACTAATATCTTGGGACAAACCTCCCGGCTTTTGATGCTCAACTTTCACTTGTTGACAATTAGGGCATTTATCCACAAATTCAGCAATATCCCTCTTCATCCCATTCCATCAATAGACCTCCCGCAAATCACAGTACATCTTGGTAGCTCCCGGGTGAATGGAATATCTAGAACTATGGGCTTCTAATAAAATTTTCTCCTTTAGGTCATCTACATCGGGAACATATAAACGACCTTGATATCGAAGCACACCATCTCCCCCTTGGGATAAAGCCTCAACGGACTTCTTGAGCACCGTTTCCTTCAACTCAACCAAATTAGGATCAAGATCTTGCTTAGTCTTCACATCAGACACAAAAGACGATTCTGAACCATTGTGAATCATAACACCACCCTCACTAGAATCAATCAACCGAACACCCAATCGGGCCAAACTATGAATGTCACGAACCAATCCTTTCTTACCATCCTCAATATGAGCAACACTACCCATAGACAACCGACTAAGAGCATCCGCCACCACGTTCGCCTTGCCGGGGTGATAGAGGACACTCATATCATAGTCCTTTAGCAACTCAAGCCACCTCCTTTGGCAAAGATTTAGATCCTTTTGATTGAAAACATATTGCAAACTCTTATGGTCAGTAAAGACATCAACATGCACACCATACAAATAAAGCCTCAAAATCTTTAAGGCAAACACGACCGCCGCTAACTCTAAGTCATGAGTAGGATAGTTATTTTCATGTATCTTGAGTTGCCTTGAAGCATAAGCAATGACTTTTCCATTTTGCATAAGAACATACCCTAACCCAATCCTTGAAGCATCATAATAAACCACAAACCCATCGGACCATTCCAGTAGAGTCAATATCGGAGCCGAGGTAAGTCTATCTTTCAGTTCTTGAAACTCTTCTCACACACTTCGGACCATGTGAACTTAACCTTCTTTTGAGTCCAAGCCATCAATGGAGAAGCAATTGAAGAAAACCCTTCAACAAACCTCCTATAGTAACCAGCCAAACCTAAGAAACTTCGAATATCCGAAGGTGATAGAGGTCTAGGCCAATTCTTAACTGCATCCATCTTCTTAGGATCTACCTCAATACCCTTACCGAAGACAATGTGACCAAGCATAGCCACATACCTTAGCCAAAACTCACATTTACTAAATTTCGCAAAGAGTTGTTGTTCCTTGAGGACTTGCAACACAGTCCTCAAATGATTGGCATGCTCATCCTCACTCCTTGAGTAAATCAAAATATCATCTATGAACACAATCACAAACATATCAAGATATTGTCTAAACACTCTATTCATCAAATCCATAAACGCAGCCGGAGCATTTGTCAACCCAAACGACATCACTAGGAATTCATAATGGCCATATCTAGTCAGGAAAGCCATTTTCGGAATATCATCTTCTTTCACCCTCAATTGGTGATAGCCCAAATGAAGATCAATCTTAGAGAAGTAACTTGCCCCTTGGAGTTGATCAAACAAGTCATCTATCCTTAGAAGAGGATACTTATTCTTAATGGTAACCTTGTTCAATTGACGGTAGTCAATGCACATATGAAGTGAATCATCCTTCTTTCGAACAAACAAAACTAGAGCACCCCATGGAGAGATACTTGGTTGGATGAAACCTTATCCAAAAAATCTTTCAATTGATCCTTTAACTCCTTAAGTTCTTCCGGAGCCATTCGATAAAGAGGAATAGAGATAGGTTGCGTATCGGGGAGAAGATCAATACCAAAGTCTATTTCCCTTTCAGGAGGAACACCTGGTAGATCATTGGGAAATACTTTCGGAAACTCATTTACAACGGGGACCGACTCAAAAGTAGGGGTTTCGGAATCCACATCCCTCACCTTAACAAGATGGTATATGCAACCCTTAGAAATCATCTTTCTAGTTTTAAGACAAAAAACAATCTGACCCTTAGGCATTGAATTTCCCCCCTTCCACTCTAGGGTAGGCTCATTTGGGAATTGAAACTTGACCACTCAGGTCCTACAATTAATCGAAGCATAACAAGAATCGAACCAATCCATCCCAAGAATAACATCAAAGTCTAGCATATCAAGCTCTACAAGATCAACATGAGTGACTCTATGGGATAAAGAGATGGGACAATTTCTATAGACTCTCTTAGCCACAATAGATTCACCAATAGGAGTAGAGACACAAAAGGGATCTAACAACACATTCGAAAGAACATCAAACCTCATAGCCACATATGGCGTCACAAAAGACAAAGTAGCATCGGGATCAAGCAAAGCATAAACATCAAAACAAAAGACTTTCAACATACCGGTAACCACATCAGAAGAACTCTCTTGCTCATGGCTAGCTTGAAGTGCATAGAATCGGTTTTGCTTGGGAGCATTTGAACCCGAACCACTAGGTGGAGCTTGCTTACCTTCTCTTTCCTTAGCCGCGAGAGATGGACAATCCTTTATCTTATGACTGCTCTTACCACAACTGAAGCAACCATCCGTACCGGCTAGGCATTTTCCCTCATGTTTCTTCCCACACTTAGTACAAATAGCCGATGAGAATCCACCACCATTTCCTCCTTGAGACTTAGGGGTTATGCACCTTATCTTTGTTAAACTTAGGAGGAGCATTAGAGGAACCTTGACCGGAGAACCTTGGTCGGAACTTAGAACGATCATGTCCATCGGACCTAGAATGTGAGAAATTACCTTCACCGGTCTTAGCCCTCTTTGCCACCCTAGACCTTTCCTTAAGTTTCTCCTCTTCTATTTGTTGGGCATGAACCATGAGACGAGAAATATCCATGTCATTGATAAGCATGGCGGTACGGCATTCCTTGACCACCATTTCGGACACCCTCGAAATGAACTTACTCATCCTTACCCTAGAATCGGCAACCATAATAGGAGCATATCGAGATAATTGTGTGAACTTCAAAGCATACTCTTTCACACTCATGCTTTCTTGAAATAATAAACACTTTATCAGAAGCATCTTATGCATGTGGAACTGAAGGACTGAATGCAAAATTGATCATGATGATTTCTATATTCTGAATGAAGTATGCAATTTAAAAGTCACTAGTCCAAAGGCATGAATTTCCGTGTTATGAGGGTTCATGAAAATAAACTTAAGTAAAGATACTGAAAACATATATCTATAAATTATCTATGGTTCCGCATGAGATTCCTTTTGAATAATGACAAAATAGGTAGTTACATTTAACACCCCAGAAAATTTCTAAGTTAAGACCAAACCATTCTTGAATTGTGGATAAGGTCGTACCGAGTGATTCTTAATTGTTCTTAGATTCTAAGATCAATTCACTAGTGTGGGAATGATTTTGAATACCAATTAAGGTCACTAGAATTCCCTAGCACTAACTTGAGTTGGGAGCTTCCCTACCGAGTAAGTTTGGACCTAAGATTCTACTTAGCTCAACTTTAAACAATCATATCTCTCAACACATAATGAGTTAGATAGTCCATCAGTTATCAAATCGAAGGTATTTGAGTTCTCTTTCCATCGCCGCCAAGTTTGATAAATTTTGAGCTCAGAGTAAAACGTTATGCCCATTTGAGTGAAGCATCTCTATTTAAGGCACTTGATTCATTTTAGGAAAGGGTATTTTGGTCTTTTTCTTTTTCCCACTAGGCTTAGCCCATTTTTACTGACCCAATTAAGGGTCTAATCTGATTATAAATCACCTATTCACATTTCTAAACACTTAGGGTTTTAAAGTTAGGTTTCAAGAAGAGAAAAATGGCTAAGTTCAAGTGTTCTTCAAGAACTGTAATTTTCGCCAAAAACATCGTTCTTTCAAGGTATGTGAGGCTTCCCATAGTGATAGTCTTGTTCGTCCTCATTCCAATCATGTAATTCTTTCGTGAATTCGCTCATATAATAATTTATGTAAATGTTCTTGAAGAGTTCTTGAGTTTTAAGCTTCATTCTTTATCAATGGAGGTTTTGAGTTCTTGAGGTGAGGTTTTGTGAATGAGTGATGCTTCTTGATAGAATTAGAGTGGAATTTTTATAATTTTGTGTTGGGTTTGTGAATCAAATAGAGTTTGGAAGAAACCAATCGATTCTAGATGAGTTAGAATCCGAAATTGAGCAAGAAAATTCATCGGATTTCTGGGTAGGGGCTGGCGCGGCGCGCCACCATAGCGCCAGAACTACTGGTCAATAGTTTGGGGCCTGGCGTGCCACGCCAACAGTACACCCCAAACTTTGGTCAGTAGTTTAGGGCCTGGCGCCCCACGCCAGCAGTACGCCAAGGGTCGTCTAACCTTTTTCCTTCCGTGTTCCTTTCCGAACGTAATCCTTCAAATCGTGACTAGGTTCTCTTCTTTGTATTAGCTCCTAAAGGCTCCATTAATCCTTGAGAGATCCTACTAGTCCTAATCACATGTCTTAATTTACATTCCAAACTAAAGGAAGTTTAAGAGGAAAGTTCAAGAGGTTTTTTTGAGTCATTTTGAGAATTCTTTTGTAATTAACAATGGTTTTGAACTAAGTCTTGAGAAAGTAAATATGAGAATGAGAAGAGTTGTATTCACGATTGAAAAAGAGTATAAGGAAACTAAGTAGTCTCAAATGTATCATTTTTTTATATTGAGAAGAGAACTATGATTCATGATTAGTATGGCAGTCGAGTATGCCATCAATGTGTAAGCAGTATGACATCTAGATATGCCATCAATGTTTATGCAGTATGACTTCCCGAGTTCAATGATCAGATCACAGTAAACATTTGTTTTAAACTATTTTTTAAAGAAAGTAAAGCAGAGTTTGAGTAGAGTTTAAAGAGAATTTTTGAGTAAAGTTTAAGGGAACTAATTGATTCCCAAATGTAATACTTTTACATTGAGAAAAGAGAAACTTTGATTTTTAAATGAGTTTATGAGTTTAGAGATGTTTCAGAGTATTACCTCTTTTAAGAAGATCATTTGAGTAATTACCTCAAATTGAAAAAGAGTTATGTTTTATACATTTGAGCATGAGTATATATTTTTGGGAATAGTATTGAGCACCGATATGGGGTTGAGTTCATACAACTTAAATTTCTCATAAACCATGTATGCCAACATGGGTAAAGGATTCATATTTTTTAGATGATTTCCTTATGCGTTCGGGTAGAGCTTAGTGGATCCACTTAGTTGAGGTGTCCTATACCCCGGCAAGGTATAGGATAGTTCTGGCAGCATGGGCGAGACGTTGTATCATCACATAGCTCATAGTGATGGTTGTCGGTTAGAGAAACTCCCTAATAGAGTAAAGAGTACTTTCATTGTATTTTCACATACAGTTTTCTTTGAATTATTATATTGTATGTTGTGAAGGTTTAAATGATCTTATCTCTAATCATGCTTTACATTGAGTTGAGTTGAGTTGAGTTGAGTATTTCTTTCAGTCTGTTCAGTTTAGTATATGCTATTATTGCATTCTTTCGGTAAGAGTTTAAATGAGTTTCCATCATGATTTATATTATATTTCATTTGAGTTACTGCGTGAGTTTTAGTTCAGTTATTTTGTTATTCAGCTGCATTGCATACTCATACATTCATTGTACTAACGTCATTCGATCTGCATATTTTAATGATGCAGATATAGGTACTTAGGATCCTAAACAGGAGTTTCGTTGAGATCACTTCATCCACTTGTCAGCTTTGAGTAAGGCCTCCTTTATTCCGGAGGACTCCAGTGTTATAAGTTGTTAGTAGCATTTTGAGTAGTCGTGGGTCTTGTCCCGACACTCGTCTGTATATAGTAGACACTTCATAGATAGACAGTTTTGGAGTCTTTCAGTTACAGATGTTTTATTTAAAACTTTATATTTCATACTCAATATTTTCAGATAGTTTTGAGATTCAGTAAGTTATATTAAACATTTTCTTTAGTTTTGATGCTTGTGTATGCTTGAGTTAGTCTTCATCTTGTAGTCAGCCAGGATGAGGGTTCGCTTGGGAACCAACAATGGTTCTCGAGTGTCGGCCACGTCCAGGGTGTAGGCTCGGGTCGTGACATACATAGAGATACTATATGTATCATTATTCAATGGATCGGATACCATACTGATATTGTACAATGAATGAAGCTGGCCCCTTGCAAATCATGGCTATTAGGCATAAATATTTGTAGCATATGTGTACACTTTACTACTATTTGTGAGTTTTTATTGAGTTCTGAGTTGTTTGGTACATTGAATACTTGATGGTTATGTGACATGTGATCTAGTACAAGGTATTATAGTGTGGCTATACTTGTTAGTAGGGAAATTATTGCTACTGTTGCATGTCTTGTAATATAGTTGATGGGGTGAATTACTAAATATACTTGTCTTGTAGACAAAGGCTCGAGGATTAGGTGTTAAGTTTGTTCAATAAAGTTGATTGGGATCGTATGGGATCTTCATGTTGAACTTGTGATTTCTTTGTTATGTTGCGTGATTTACTTCTGATTGATCGATGATGCTTATCAGTATGTATGGTGTACTAATACTATTTTTGCTACATCCTTCTGAGGTGTATATGTGTTGCAGGTTGACTAGAAGCTCTTATGTGAAGTGAAGAGTAATTATCATCAACTTTTGTCTCTCTTTCCGGTGAAAGTTGTGACTTTTCTTGTCTTTCTCTATTTAGAAGCTCATGTACATACCAAGACTAGGTGTTGAGAGTTGTTTAGTTTAATTATTTTACTTGTTAATGTATAGACGAGGGACACTCCAAAAACCCTCCCAAGCGGTTCCAAACTTGGGAACAATGAAGAGGAGGAATTCCAGAACAAAAGGGGGTCAAACCTCCTGAATTTCAAGCCTACTTTTGTTAGAATTTGCCCTCACCCAGCCAGAAGTTCGTGTTCAGATTTCTTCCACAGTTGCTTGGCGTCCAAGTAGGCTAGGCTTAAGTGAATAGTTAGATCTGTCTCTAATTTCATAATAAATAGCTATAAGAGCTTCAAGAGAGTACAATATATGAAAATTAAGACACAGCTTCCCACCATAAGGAAAAAAGGAGTAGAAGTTGTTGTAGATCCTCATCGTCTTCACCTATAAAACATCACTGATCCTGCAATCAGACTATGTCAAGTGGCATAGCAAGAATAGTATCAGTACAATCACAACTACCGGTAGGCGGTTGATCCGAATCTACCATATAATAGCTTGTAATTAATAAGAAGAAACATATAACTTGAGACTATACAACCCCGATCCTTTAACACAACCTTACTACCAAGTAATACTACCGTTAAACCCTTTTACTCAATCCCAAAACTCCCTTCTTCGTTTCCGCTGCCAACTCCCACATTAAGAGCCACTCTGAAAATTTTAATACAGACTCAGTTTAATCCACATAGAAAATTATTTCTAAACCATCACCCTAACCATGATATGGTCGGGATTACAATTTCACAGTCATACAAACAAGTATACTTCACACATTTGCAATTATTCAGGCAATACCATGCATATAATCACAATCATAAAGCCTTATCACTAAATTAAATCATGTTCACTACATTTATTCTCATCATGAATGACCACTAACAAATCATTCATTCATTTACATAGCCTCTAAAGCCAGATACCAATCGGAACCTTTTCGGTTCTAACTTCCCTTGCTTGTGTCATTTCAGTCGGGACAACGACATTCAATTCACTTCATTGGGATACTATTGGAATCTAGAGACACCAGTTGGACACAACCCATACAAACAAGCGACAGACCGCATGAAAAGAGAGAAGAAGTGAAACAATTTCATAGAATGTTCATAGTTACCTGAAGACTAGATGTGGACGTCAACACACCAATCCTCAGAACTCGATTTGATATTTGCTCTTGTATTGGGAGACCAGTAGCCTAGGCTCTTATACCAAATTGTCACGATCCAAATCACTGGGCCATGTGGGGACCTATTCTAAAACCTAGATAGGAGAACCCTTACCACCCTAATTTAATCTAAAAATGCATGAGTGAACAAAATTCAATGTATCACCCTGATTTAAATACAAGATTACTCTCAGTTTGATAAAAATAAAATGACCTTGAAAAATACATGAAACCCTCCCTAGGAACTAGTATTATGAAATTCATAAATTTTGACATAAAAAAAAAATATATATATATATATATATTTATAGATCCACAACTTATTTTTTGCATATTTTTTATTGGATGGTAAGGATTTACCTATCTATTTAAAAATAGAGTAGGTGCCCAAATGATCACGTAAAATGGATTGTGACAACAGAACTCGATGTACAACAATTATTAGTATAATTACAACACAAAGTAATGCCATCAAATTTATCATTCAATAGCTTATAAATTTTAAGCATCAACAACCATATCATCAATTACAAGTATGCCCAAAGACCAATCAACAAGTATTCAAGTTAGGAGCATGCATGAATCCAAATCAAGTCTAAACTCCAATTAACAACTAGGAATCCATTCCCTTCACTAACCTTCCATATTATTATACATAACCATGGAATAAACTATTAAATGACACTCTTACATTCGAGTTATTACTAGATTTAAGTCACCACTTCATTAGCTGATTATAAGATCATATAATTCTCTTTGTCACTAGCCACATCCAATTAATTCACATTATAATTTCACATAGAAGTCATACAAACACAAAACACCAAACAAGGCTTCATACATTAGCACATCAACACACCAATAACTTTTTTTACGTAAGTTTCATGTTTATTATCCATCCATAACGTCATGTCCGCCTTCCTAATCATGATTTTTCCATCAAATCTATATTATGAACACATTCACTAACCATACTCTTCTACTCATACACCATAACCAACCTCGACGTTAAGCTACTGTTACACAAAGCATGAATCCTTGTTCCTTGATTCTGTTCTAGCAAAATTGATAAAGAATTCGTGAGGAAGAAGTCGGAGATGCATTCCTTGAGAGTCTTGCCTCTCCACTATCTTTGTTTTTCTCTAAGGAATAGCCATAGAACAATTTTAGAAGGAGCAACTATTTTAGAACAAGAGCTAGGAAAAAGGGTTTAAAATCCATATAGGCTACCAACAAGGGTTGTGGTGGAGTGGTAAGTACTTCTTCATCCTTAACCAAGAGGTCTCGGGTTCGAGTCCCCTTGGGTATGAAGTCGCCTTTGTTAGGGAGCATTTTACCCACCAATGTGGGACTTCCCGGCGCGAATCCGGATTTAGTCGGGCTCCAATATGGGTACTGGACACCGGGTGGGAAACCAAAAAAAAACTGTATAGGCTTATACCTGGCACCACTACAACAGCTCCACTGCAGAGACTAAGGGACCGCTACAGTGGTCCTAAAGGCAGTCCGCCCACGCCACTTCTAGAAATTTTAGTTAATCAAATCATGACTAATCCCATCTTAAAATCTTCTCGATACAAATTTATAACTCAAATTCATGACAAGTTACGTTGATGAAATAAGTTCTAGTTCTAAAAATTGATCTAGGGAGATGTATGAAACATTTCAATTGGTCTAGTGTTTAAGAAGTTTTGTTGATTTTCATATGTGAAAGAGTGAATGTTGGAAATTGAGGATGCACACCATATTTCTAGTTTGTGTTGAACTATTTGGAGGTTGAATCATATTCTAGCGTACGTCTTGATAGTTGAATGAAGTGTAATGATGATAGTACTTCTTTTGGGATATATATATATATATATATATATAAATTGTCTTCTATATTTAAGTTATTTGTACTCATGTAAATGAAGAAAAAATAATGGAGAAATAGTTGTAATGACCCTCCAGGTCATTTTCTCCGTTTTCCCATCTTTTTAGCGTTTAGAGCTTTTCTGTAGTGACCCCAAGTCATTTATGACTTGCTGGCACTAACAGTTAGGTCGCCTGGTCGTTCGTTTGGGTTTTATGCCCGTTTTCCTGTTTTGGAGCTTTTGAAACTTGAAAAGATGATTTCAGTCATAACCTCAGGTAAATGGCCTCAGAATGAAATTTTGACGGTTCCATCAGCTCCGGAGCGGCCAAATTAGGTTAGGAGCATGCTTGGCCTGAGTCCTGAGTCTTCCGGTGTGACTTTTGGGCCACTTGGCTCTTTGGCCTTTGAAATTTGGCCCAAGGTTGACTTCGATCAAAACTCTAGGAAAATGGCCTCAGAGTGGAATTTGGATGGTTCCATCAGCTCCGGAATGGTCATTTAGGCTAGTGGTATGGTCGGTTCGGTTCCCGAGGCTTTCGGTGCGAGTTTATGCCATTAGGCGTTTTAGCCTTTAAGAATTGGCCTTAGTTTGACTTTGATCAGCATTCTTGGAAAATGCACTCGGATAAAAATTTCGTCAGCGCGGTTAGTTCTGAAATGCCGAGTTTGGTCTTGAACAACCCTTCGTGCGCTTCCTGGGACTTCCGGTCTAATTCCGAGGCCCTTTGTGGATTTTGGCTTAAAATGGCGCTTGGGCGTGGGACTCACTTTTTTATCGAGATGACCTCGTATGGAAATTTTGACTGCACCATTGAGTCCGGAGCGTAGAATTTAGTGGGGTAGCATAGTCCGTTTGTGCGCACGGGGTTCTTAACGAATCTCGAACACCTCGTCGAATACTTTGAAAAAGGTGAAAAATCAGCTGGTGTGCTGATCTGGTGCGCCCAGCCCATGGCCTTCGCATTCGTGCTGGCATGGCTGCTTTCACGCTGGCAGGCGCGCGCTGGCCTGCACGTTCGCACCGTGTTCGGCCGTGTTGGCCAGACGGGCGTGCTGGCCTGCGCGTTCGCACGCGCTGACGGCCATCTAAGGCAGCCCGCTTCAGTTTATTTTCCAATTTTCCAAATCAAATATCTCGAGTTCTAGAGCTCCGTTTTGGGTGATTCGAAGTCCAGCGTGTTTGGGAAGTTCATGGCTACGCATTGGAGTGTTTGGGAGCTGTTGGGTACTCTCCGTTTGAGGTAAATTCTGCATTGAAGATGCTGCCCCGGTTATCTTATTTAGCTTTTTGGTGAATTTTATCGCATGGGCTGATTTCCTTGTTTCTGAGCACCGAATTGTGTCATATTTTGGGACACAAGTTCAGTAAGCTCAAATGAACCTTTTTACGGAGTTGATTTCAGGATTCCCGGCGCAGGTCCCACAATCCCGTTTTAGACCCGATTTTAGGTTCGTCTCCGATTATTACGATTTTGGTGTCAAAACATCCGTAATGACGTTGTGATCAATATTTTGATAGGGTGGCGGCGATTGGAGGTGATTCTTAAAGGCGGAGCTTCAATTGGGTGGATTCGGAGCGCGCGTGATCGGCTTCGAGGTAGGCTACGGTCTCCCACTTTGACTGAGCTTTATTAGATATCGTTTAGTATATATTGCATGTGATTTAGGTTGGTGTTTGCCGAGTATAAAATTTGCCTCCTTATATCTCATTTTCTTGACTCCGGTTGAGCCTTAGACTAGAGTAGTCTTGTGAAATCCTTAGATTAGGCTTTGGGCCTTGGTTGTGGTTTTGGCTTAGCATTATTATCCTTATTTAAGATCATTATTGATAGCCTTAGGCTAGGTTTTAGCCTTGGATGGTTTATCTTGTGATGTACCGCCCTTATAGCTAGGCGTAGCTTCCGGTAGGGCTTGTTATGGATGGTGTACATTTTGCTAGTGCCTGAAACCTTTGAGGCTCATCGTAGCCGTAGGTTTGGCTTAGTTGTGCCCGTTGGGAACTGAGATGGCATATTTTGGGGTAAGGCGTCGATCCTAGAGATATTTCTCCCTCTATTTTAACTCTAAGCTATCTCCTAATTACTGTGTTTTCTTATTAGAGGTAGGCTTGTGATGCCTTATTGTCTATTGTTGGGCCCGAGGCCGTATTCGAGGAGCGATTGGATCAAAGGTTAGTTTCCCTTGCCTTGGTAGTGTGGCTGGAGTTGGTTTTACCTTTATGATTGTGTGTACCTTGTTTGAATGCTGGTGATGGCATGCTTGCATTGATTGAGCATTTTCACTTGTTTGTGGTACGATCCCGGTACTTTCATTGTATTTTTACTATTTTCTAAAACTGGTTTTTAACGTGAGTAGTACCACTTGGACTACTTGATAAACTTATGTTGAAACTCATGAGGCGTCGAGGACGTACTCCATTTATACTGGCAGTATTAGAGGCATAAGGGATGCACTCGATTTTTATGGATATTCGGTGCGGCGTCGCCCTTTTTCTACTTGGCTGCATCTGGGATGCCTTTAGCTTGTACTTGAATATTTGGCACGGCGTCGCCCTTTTCTACATCGGCTTGGCCACTCACTCTCCGGTACCACTACGGGAATGTTATATTTTATGTATAAGACCTGGTTCGAGCCCAGGCAATGTATACGGACTTCCCGCGTCCCCTATGGGCCCCTCTGGTCGGTGCACCACTGAACTGGATGAGGGAGCTACATGGGTTCCACCTGGCAGGCCGGGGGCCGGGATGGGTCTATACACTTGGTGTTGGATGATCTCTGAGAGCCACTGATGATATTACTGGTTTTTACTACAAACTTGCATTCATTAGCATCGTCCATCACCAGTATACTTGTTTGTTGTTTGGTCCCCCGGTTTATGGGGGTCGAGGGTATGTTTGTTGTTTGTACCTTCTTGTGGTATGGGCATCCGGTCGGTTATTGTTTGATTATACTTGTTTTTACCTTATGTTGTATTTATAGATGAGCTTCAGGGTGTCTTGTCTGGATTTGTTACTGGTACTTCCTGCTAGGTTCGGTTGGATTAGTTCTTAGGTGTTTAGCGGTGGTAATCAGTTTTTCATTCTTGAATATTTGACTCATGTAGTGCTCTCTTATTGTAAATAGGTTGTGGCTTGCGGTTGCAGGTGCGTTCCTTGACTCTATTTCCTTTTCTTCTTGTATCCTAGCTCGTCACTCTTATCACCTGCTCTACCTTGTGTTAGATTCTATTTTAGTTACTTGTGTTGTTCCTACCTTACTTTTATGTCTTTTATACTTGCTTTATTTGTGGAGCTCAGTCGGTCTATGCCTACTGAGTACCATTCGTTTGGTACTCATACTACACTTCTGCACCCTGCAGATTATAGTACGGGTTATCGCCGGTGATTGGTCTTGGTGCGGAGCAGCTGGCATTCGGAGATTGGGTGAGCTCCTGGCGTCCGGAGTTGCCGATTTCCATCTATTTTGGGCTAGAACTAGTCTTTACTTGCTTTCGAATACTGTCTATATCTATTTTGTATTTGTAAAAGCTTTGTACTCTGTTTTGTTTAGATGCTCGATTACTAACTAATGCCAGGTCTTGGGGACGGTTCCTTGGTTATATCGATGTTGATTCCTCCTTCTTCCCTTTTATTCGTCGGTTACTTTATAGGTTCCTTTTCAGCTTGATAGCCCGTTGCTTCTGGTTCTGGGCTATGGGTTAGGCTTACCTTAGTAGGTACCATCATGACCTGAGGAATCAGGTAGTGACAATAGTTTTCACGTTATAAAATGTATTTTGCTTTTAATATATTACTAGTATACGTACCCACGCGTTGCGCGTATATTTTAAAATGTAATAATGTTTTAAATTAAAAATAACTAATATTTATTGTGTATTTAGTAATGTATATTTTAAAAATAAAAATACTAATCATTAACTTATTTATTTCAGCACGTTAAATTAATATTATTAGTACACAACTTAATTTTTATAATACTACACATGGCACATGTACCTTCTTGGTGCAATAAGATCCAAAAACCATGTTTGCTTTATATTACTCTTTATAGGATTTTGTATTTTGGAATGACTCTTTGGTCATAATAATTTTTACCATATAACTTGCTTGATTTCTAAAATATGTTAAAATCCCAAAATAAATTTTGTCTTTACTTATATTTGATTAGAATAACTCTTTTTTAAAAAAGATGTCTTTGTAGTTTAAAACTCCTACAATTACGATAACGTGAAAAAGTTTAACCATCTTTAAATTTATAAGTATTAAATTCAAATTTGTAAATTTTTATCTATCAATATTATATCTTGTAGTTTAATAAAATTGAAAATTTGAAACTCCTACAATCAAGACAAAGTGAAAACATTGTAACCATCTAAAAAATTATTTAGTATTAAATTCAAATTTTAAACCTTAATCAGTCAATTAACTTGTTAAAATCATTTCAAGATAATTTTTTGTTGTTAAACCCAAATTCAAATGCAAATATATATTTAATTAAAAGTTTTGAGTTGATTAATATTCAAGTATGAAACATAATTATTAAAAACATATATTTATGTTCAGTGAATAAAATAACGAAAAGTATTTTTTGAGATTATAAAATCTCGTCATTTTTACTGAAATTTGTATAACTTTTAATTTAATAGTTTGAATTTTCTAATGTTAGAAGGCTTCCGCCATTATTGCACGTACATTTTATATATAGATAAAAGATATATTATAAAAAATTATTGATTTTGATGATAATGAGGGAAAAAAAGTCGAACACTCATACAAATATACTTCTCCATTCACTTTTGTTGGCTTAATATTAAAAAAATAAATATTTATTTCACTTATAGAATTAAAATATAAGAGATAAGTTATCATTTTATATCGATTTTATTCTTTATATTAAGCATATTTATTCATTTCGTAATGAATGAGATGATTTATGATAATTAAGGATGATATAGTATTAAAATTGTCATGTTATTTATCATTTCTTTCGTTTTAATTTATATGAGCGGTTTGATTGATATAAAGTTTTCTTTTTTTAAAAAAATTCTATTGATTAAGCTTTACTTAAAGTGATTTACCAACCTTAAATGTAATGCCATATTTTCATGTAGCGAGTACAAATTCAACATCCTTCCTTATATGTATCTTCTTCTTCTGGATTTTTTAAATTAGTAATAACATCCCATCACATGTCTAATTTCGTATTTTGTCATAAAAAATTCAATCACCTGTATATAATAATAATCAAGACCCCAAAATAATATATAATACATATGACTATTCGCATAAGGAAATCAGCAAACTTAAAAAAAAATCTCAAAAAAAAAATATATTGCAGATAATTAAAATTATTTTCAAACTTCTCTTACTCTATTCAAACATACTTTGTGGATACAATACTTTCAAACTTTTCATAAGTTTCTTCTTCTAGTGAACTCTCATTTTAAATTAGTGATAACATTTCATCAACAAATTTGAACTCTTACTCTAGTGAAACATGATATAAAGATTATGGGAATATAATTTATCCTCAAAAATCTGCAAAACAAAATGAAGAAAATGTTGAATTAAATTTCACTCTTTGAGATTAAGGTATTTCTTAAATATATATTATTGAATGAGGAGTACATAAAATAAAGAAGTCCAATACAAATTTAATGCATCAATACTTTTACTACAAAAGGGGTAACTAATTTTTTATAATTGAAAAACATAATAACTTTGATGAATTCAAAACTTTCTATTTTATAGATCAAAATTCTGTCATATAAATAACTATACACAATATCATTGAGATTGTTAATAATAAAAAAGTTGATATCATTTAGGATTCATCATTCTATGTTATTTTTCATGAATATGATGAGAATTTTGGCATTTATGAATCACAAGGTAATAATTGAGATTAATTTATTTTCTGTTCAATTGTTGTGGAAGACTTATAAAACTAATTCAGTGGTCCGTACAATTATTGTGAAACATTTTGTGGCTTATTGGATTAAAATCTCCATGTAAGAAACACGAAATTATTTAGTTGGTTACTTTTTTTTCTTTTTGTTAATTTTAGGTACAAATTTTAAAAAAATTAAATTATTTTTTAAAGTTTAAAATTGTTGAATTTTTGTGGTGATAACAAATCATGATTGGTTAAAGTAATTTTTCTGAAACATGTTGCTTCCAAGTCTTCTACGCGATGATGGAATCTGATTGATGATTGCACTGCACAAGCAAGGAAGATTAGCGAAAGAAACCGGGAATACATATACATGTTTGGAATATTTTTTATTTTGAATTTTTTTGTTTTTTATAAATTAATTAATTAATTAATTTCTTTACAAAAACATGCTTAAGATATATATATATATATATATATATATATATAAATTTATAAAAAAATATGTTTATAATTTGTCGGTTCGATTCAGTTATTTTTTTTGACAAACAATCAAATCAATTCCAAATAAAATATTATTGGTATTTAAAAATGTAAAAACAAACACAAATAAAATGAATTAATTTAATCGATTTGGTTCGATTTTTGATTCAGATAAAATATATCTAAGATCTGCATATACAACATATTTTCTTGAGAGAAAAAAAAAAAAGAAAACAAAAACAGAAATAAATACTTTAAAAACTGGCCACTGTTGGCAATCTTACACTTTTGGCTTGGCAATAAGTAAAATGGAAGTTGATATTTGAAGATTAGGTTGAACTAAAGTTTCATCTTAATGGCCTGAAATGTAGAAATTGACATGATCATCCTGCTCCCAACAAACCATAAGGCTTCGAGGGCTCTCCCCAGAAATTGTAGCAGGGATCTCCACGCATTTTGATCCTAAGAATTTCTCGAGTATATTCAGATCAAACAACAAACTTATAAACCATTTTAGCTTTAAAAATAATAGAAAAGGGCTAAATTAAGAAAAAAAGAAAATATTAGATGTCTGCAAAGTCACTAAATTGATGAAACAATTATCATAGTAGTAATTTATTTATATACTAAAAATATTGAAAGGTAATGTACATGGTCCATTGCGACGAAATTCTTCAGAATTCATCTATTTCTCTATCGTTAGTTTCTTCTTCTTCCTCGTTGCAATGGAGAGGATGGTGGTTCTTCTCCTTCAATCATAATAAAATAATGTCAGGTTAAACAATTAAGAAAGAGGGTGTATATATACACGATACACTATTATACTTTCTCTCAATTTTCATTTACGATCTCACCTGAATGCAATCAGATTTTTTTTTAATGTGATTTTTTATTTTACACATGTTTGAATTTGTATTTTGATGAGTTGGTTTAAGAAGGTGTGGATGATATAGTTAAAAAAGTATTTTTTTCAAAGATGAGAATTATGAAGTATAGACGTTTTTTTAGGGATAAGGTTAGTTAATATTTGAAATTCAAATTTTAAATTGATTATATAAATATTTTTTCATGGCTAGTTTTGAGCTTTCAATTTTTAATGGCCGTGGGTTATTTTCATTATTGTTTTTTAGGATTGAAAGTTTTTTCTTTATATTATTAAATAAGGTATGTTATATGGAAATAATTTAATAAATTATTTTAAAAATGAAAAAAAAAACTACCCCATTTCCCCTATGAAGCTTCACAATTTTTATGAAAAAAAAACTACCCCATTTCCCCTATGAAGCTTCACAATTTTTAACTTATTTTATTATTTTTTGTGATAGTCAGTTTTTAAATTTATTTTAAATTTTAAAAAATTAAAAAAAAACTACCCCATTTAAAAATTAAAAAAACTACCCATTTCTCCTACGAAGATCCACAATTTTTAACTTATTTTATTATTTTTTGTGATAATCAGTTTTTTAATTTATTTTTTTAAAAAAAACTACCCCATTTCCCCTAAGAAGATCCACAATTTTAAACTTTTTTTTTTTTTTTGATAAACATGTCTTTAATTTATTTTTTGATTATTAATTTAATTTTTATTGATAATTATTGTGGTGTTGACATGTGGCACTTTTTACTTCTCCTATTATATATAGATGGATAACAATTAGTTCTCCTTTTCAATATTGATTTTAGGTTGTAGATTTTCCTTGTTGCTAGAATCTATTCTCAAAAATGTTGCTAATTTGAAATTTTATGTGTAATTTTATTATTTCAACGGTTCTTGTTGGAATATGGAGAGAAATCAACGAGGATTGTATGATATAGAATGTGAAGGGCTCTACTCATTGTTAATCTGGAGGTTATTTCTTTGAGAGCAATGAAAGTAAGCTTAGGAGCAAAAAGTTTAAAGAGCAATGTTTAGATGGTGTATATGAAAAGTGAACTAATGAAAAAAAAATAAAAAAATATATATATAAATATATTCCCGATTAGTACATTTCATATTCTTATATTTTGATTATTCAATGTCAATTGAAATTCTATCGCCAGCTCCATATCAAGTGTTTCTGCTAGAGGCAATTTGTGTACTTAGCCCAAAGAAAAAATAATATAAATTGAGAAGGAATTAATTTTTCATCGTTAGGGCTTCAAACCATGAACCCCACCCTTCAAGAGGTAAAATTCTGTGGCTTGTTCTATTTTGGTTGCCCCATTTAAATAATAGTCATCTTATATTTATTTTTTTGCACAAATATTGAGTATTAGACAATTTTTAAACGAAAGAATATACTTTTTTCGCTTCTAAAGTCATACACATATAATTGAAACTTTAACATATTTTAACATGCGTTTCATTCATGCATATGACTGGACGTTGACAATATGAAAAAATTGAAAGAGTGTAATTTGTTGTTATATTAACAAATTGATGACTGATTTTTATTTTTTTTATGATACATGAAATTTATATTACAAATTTGAATTTATTTGAAATAGATTTAAGTGTTTAAATTTGAAAAATATTTTCTTTTTTTTTTTTGGCAAAAACTTTCAGACTCACATGTCTGAAATTTCAGTCAATTTTTACATGTAATTCAGTCATGTATACATAACTAAAGTGCAGATTTGAAAAGAAAAAATATTGTTAAATAGGTTTGTTAGATTTGTGTTTTTGATAAATTGATGACTGAATTTTGTTATTCATGATGTATGGAACTTATGTTTCAAATTTGAGTTTATTTAGAATATATTTGAGTATTAAATCATATGTTGAATTGTTGAAATTCGAATAACAAATTATAGTATTATTTTTTGTTCACACGCTCATGTCTAAAATTTCAACATGTTGTTACATATATTTCACTTGGCATAATACATAAATATGAACCTTATATAACACCTCGGATTTCGAAAAGTGTTAAAGAAAGATTCGTACAAAGCAACCATTAGTTATAGTTTTGGGTCAACTTAAATCGACCATATCTTTTAGCACATAAAGAGTGAGATGACCCATGGCCTACCAAATTGAAGGTCTTTGAGTCCTCTTTCCAACACCGTCAAGTTTGCTACATTTCGAGCTCAGAGTAAAAAGTTATGCCCATTTGAGTGAAGCCTCTCTATTTAAGGCACTTCATTCGTTTTAGAAAAGGGTATTTTGGCCTTTTCCTTTTCCCACTAGGCTTAGCACGTTTTTCCTGACTCAATTAAGGGTCTAATCAGATTCTAAATCACCTATTCACGTTCCTAAACACTTAGAGATTTAGAGCGAGGTTTCAAGAGAGGAGAAAAAGGGCTAAGTTCAGGCGTTCTTCAAGATTTGTGGAATTCACCAA
The DNA here is from genome assembly GCA_018342035.1 of Solanum appendiculatum. Lineage (NCBI taxonomy): Eukaryota > Viridiplantae > Streptophyta > Magnoliopsida > Solanales > Solanaceae > Solanum > Solanum appendiculatum. Next base: position 56,864 of record JAGDQO010000963.1, read on the forward strand.
GAACTTCGTTCTTTCCAGGTATGTAAGGCTTCTCATAGTGTTGGACATGTTCGTCCTCACGCCATACATCTAATTCATCCATGAATTAGTCCGTGAAATCGTTATATTAAGAGATTCTTGAGTAGTTCTTGATTTTAGTTTCATTATTTAACAATGGAGGTTTTGAGTTTCTTGGGTTAATGATCTTAAGTATGAGTTCTGATTCTTGAAAGGGATTTTATGAAATTTTCATGAATTCGTGTTGGGTTGGAGAATCAAGAAAAGTTTAGAAGGAATCACTCAATTCTAGACGAGTTAGGACCCTAAATTGAGTAGAAAAATTCGTCGGATTTTTTGGGTAGGGGCATGGGCCGGCGCGCCACCATAGCACCAAGGCCTGACTTCAGTAGTTCAGGCCCTGGGGTGACGCGCCAGCAGTGCGCCAAGGCCTGACCTCTGAAGTCCCTGGGGCAACGCGCCAACAGTACACCAGGGTCACCTGGCCCCTTTTCTTTTTGTGCTTCTTTCCGAACGTGTTCCTTTGAATCGTGAATATGTTCTCTTCTTTGTATTAGCTTCTAAAGGGTCCATTAATCCTTGAGAGATCCTATATGTCCTAATCACATGTTTTAATGTCACGACCCAAAGTACCCCCTAGGTGTGACATGGCGTACAGGACCCCGAGAGGCCTCACACAAGCCACTTAGCATACATATACATAAGGTAAAGACAAAAATGAGGAAAGTAATAGGAAATCTCATAAAAGTAAGAGTTTACAAGCGAAAGTCTTGACTATGTCTCAAAAGCCATCTAATACAATAGAATGATCGGGACGTAACCCGTACATCATATACAAGTTTGAAACTGAAAGTAAAGAAAGCAGTAAAGTCTCTTCGTCCCCTAAGCATGAGGACTCACCAAGGCTGATAGCTCGAAATCTAAAATCAACTAACCACGAGAGTGTGAAGGGTGACTGTCTGACCCTACATTATAATAGAATGTAGGCACAAGTATGGATTAGTACATGGAATGTACTAAGTATGAAGCAAATGTGGATCCACTAGCTATGTGTCTATCTGAGACAAAACCTACGAGGCACGTAGTTTTGGGACTTAGGGATTGCTACTAAAGGTCCACGGATGCTAAACGGAAACCTTCATCCCAAAAGCCCGCTCGGTGCTAAGTAAAATCCCAAGGAATAGTCAATTAAGCTTATTCATATATTAACCAAGGAAGAGGTACATCTAGACCAAATCCAAGCTAAGTTCGTATTAAGACGTTTCAACTAGCATGGGCTTGCCCCAAGCTTACGTCATTAGAATAGCTCCTAATTGATTCATAGGTGAGGAAGCCTTTCAACCATATGAACCATAATTTATGTGAGAAAAACTTTCACATTCATATTCTTACCTTATTATGAAGAAAACTTTTTCACAACTTATGGATGTCATTATCTATATGCAACCTAGAAATTATAAGCATAATTCTCATGGAACATGCATCTCTTATGCAAGCTATTCATATGTTCATAAATCATGATCTAGAATGGGTACATATCAATTCATCTTAGAACCATGCAATACACTAGAATCATGCATATTTAATTTTCATCAATTTCATAAGTTCATAAATGCATGGATCATACTTCATCATGAATTCATAACTAGGAATCATGGCTCATGCATGGGTTCATAAAATTTCTACTCAAATCATATAAATCATGCTAGATCATGCACAAGATTACTTTATCATGCTAGATCGTGCACGAGGAATCATAAAATCAACAATTGGAATTATAATTGAAGAACCCATAAGAATTGATCAAAACCCTAACTCAATTTGGGGAATTACACCTTGAAAATTTAAGAAAAACTAGGGACCCATTGGAGGAAAGGACTCCAATGGTGAATACTAATATACCTCAACAAAGCCTACAAGAAATTGCTAGAAATCGATGACCTTCAATGGAGGATCCTAGCCCTTCTTCTTCCTTGAGAATTGAGAGAACTTTCTAGAGAGAGAATTATTTGGGAATTTGAGAATGTAGTTAATGAAGGAATAATTTGGGAAGAAAGACTTATATAGCGGGTAAATTTAGGAGCAAGGTCGTAATTAAAAAAACTTAATAGAATTGGGAAAAGATATAAAGACCCCTGGAAAATAACTGTCGGATGAAGTCTACCGTCCCAACCTACGGTTCATAAGACTTCCTACGGACCGTCCTGTTGGACAGTAGAAAACTTCAGAAATCCAAAATTCAGGACACTTTCTACGACTTCGATCTACGGCCCGTACACCACTCTACGATCCGTAGGTCCAACCCGTAGAACCCAACTTGACCCTCGGAAACTTGACCAAGTCTGGAACACTTTGACGGGACCTTTCTACGGTCCGTCCTGTTAGCCCGTAGACTCGACTTCAGAGACATGATTTTCAAAACATTTTACCCTCTTTCTACGGATGCATTCTACGGTCCGTCAACTTGTCTATGACTCGTAGTTTGTGTCCGTAGAAAGTGAATCTGGACCAAAAATTGAAAAAAATCTCTTTCAAAAACTGAGGTGTTACAATATCTCTCCCTTGGGAACATTCGTCCCCGAATGGAACTCAGCTAGCAACAACACGAGTAGGGCAAACAACAGTTCTATGATTCCAATCATGAATGCAACTACATAATGCACATATTCGAGGAGGAAGATCAACTCCATGCTAAAGTATGCTTCATCACAAAATGTCAAGCCATAAACACTTAATGAATGCATGCATAAGGAAACATGAGAATGACTAAGACGCATGAATCCAAGAAATAAACCATGAGGGGCTAAATACCTCGAGATAGGGAAGACTCAGGAGGAAAGAGATGATGATAACGGGACATCATATCGGCCTCGGCCTCCCACGTAGCACCCTCAACTAATTGATTCCTCCACAATACCTTAACGAAAGCAACTTCTTTGTTTCTCAACTTTCGAACCTGTCGGTCTAGAATCTCGACCGGAACCTCTTCATAAGATAAACTCTCTGTGATTCCAAGACTTTCTAAAGGCACTATGGATGTTGGATCTCCAAAACACTTCTTCAAAAGAGACACATGGAAAACCGGATGAACCGATGCTAACTCATTAGGCAACTCAAGCTCATAAGCAACCTTGCCAATGCGTCTCAAAATCTTATATAGGCCTACATACCGGGGACTCAGCTTTCCCTTCTTACCATCATGAAACCCTTCATGGGAAAAATTTTCAAATAGACCCAATCATCAACCTCAAACTCAAGATCCCTTCTTCTAACATCAGCATAGGACTTTTGTCGACTTTGAGCCTTTTTCAACCTTTCTGTAATAGGCCAAACTTTCTCCATAGCCTCATGCACTAATTCGGGACCCATCAAAGCAACTTCACCCACCTCAAACCATCCTATAGGGGACCTACATCTCTTACCGTAAACAGCCTCAAATGGAGCCATACCAATACTTGCATGGTAACTATTATTGTAGGCAAACTCTATCAAAGGCAAATGATCATCCCAATTACCCTTGAAATCAATCACACAAACTCTTAGCATATCCTCTAAGGTTTGGATAGTGATCTCCGCTTGTCCATCGGTTTGGGGATGAAAAGTCATGCTAAGCTTAACCTTGGTACAAAGACCCTTTTGGAAGGACTTCCAAAATTGAGAAGTGAATTGGGTACCTCTATCGGAGATAATGGATAGGGGCACTCCATGCAACCTAACCATCTCCCTAATGTACAACTTAGCATAATCTTCCGCCGAAAAGGACACCTTGACGGGAATGAAGTGAGCCGACTTCGTCATACGGTCTATTATAACCCATATAGAATCATGTTGCCGGCGAGTACAGGGTAAACCCACTATGAAGTCCATATTAACATCTTCCCACTTCCAAGTAGGAATAGCTCTATCCTGGGATAAGCCTCCCGTCCTTTGATGTTAAACCTTAACTTGTTGACAATTTGGGCACTTTGCCACAAACTCCGCAATATCTTTCTTCATTCCATTCCACCAATAGACTTTCCGCAAATCGCAGTACATCTTGGTGGCTCCTGGATGAATAGAGTATCGGGAACTATGAGCTTCTTCTAGAATTTTCTCTCTTAGGCCATCAACATTAGGCACACACAAATGGCCTTGACATCTAAGGACACCATCTCCCCCTTGGGAGAAAGCCTCATTGCCCTTCTTTAGAACCTCAACTCATCTAGTATTGGATCAAGTGCTTGCTTAGCCTTAACATATTCCGACCCATTTTGGAAAATCACACCTCCCTCATCGGAGTCAACCAACCGAACACCTAGCCAAGCTAGTCTATGAACATCTCGAAACAATTCTTTCTTATCATCTTCTATATGTGCAACACTATTCATCAACAACCGACTCAAGGCATCGGCCACTACATTAGCTTTCCCCGGGTGATAGAGGACACTCATGTCATAGTCCTTTAAAAGCTCTAGCCATCTATGTTGTCGAAGGTTTAGATCCTTCTGCTTGAACACGTGTTGCAAACTTTTGTGGTCGGTAAATACATCAACGTGCCTCTGAATCTTTAGATCAAAGACAACCGCCGCAAGTTCTAAATCATGGGTAGGGTAATTCTTTTCATGAACCTTAAGTTGCCTTGAAGCATAAGCAATCACCTTCCAATTTTGCATAAGAACACACCCTAAGCCAACCCTTGAAGCATCACAATAAACCACGAAGCCATCGGAACCTTTCGGCAATGTCAATATCGGAGCGGAAGTAAGCCTATTTTTCAATTCTTGAAAGCTCTTTTCACAAGCGTCCGACCATACAAACTTAGTCTTCTTTTGAGTCAACGAGGTCAATGGAGAGGCAATAGAAGAAAACCCTTCCACAAACCTCCTATAGTATCCAGCCAAGCCCAAGAAACTACGAATATCAGAAGGAGATAGAGGTCTATGCCGATTTCTAACCACATCCGTCTTCTTAGGATCTACCTCAATACCCTTACCGGACACAATGTGACCAAGGAAAGCCACAGATCTCATCCAAAGCTCACATTTATTGAACTTAGCATATAACTCGCGATCTCTAAGAATTTGCAATACAATCCTCAAGTGATCGGCATGCTCTTCCTTACTTCGGGAGTAAATCAAAATATTATCAATGAATACAATCACGAACATATCAAGGTATTATCTAAACACCCTATTCATCAAATCCATAAAAGACGCTGGAGCATTAGTCAATCCAAATGACCTAACCGCAAACTCATAATGGCCATATCTAGTTCGAAAAGCCATCTTTGGAATATCACAATCTGTCACCCTCAATTGGTGATAACCCAACTGGAGATCAATCTTAGAGAAGAAACTAGCACCTTGAAGTTGGTCAAACAAATCATCTATCCTCGGAATCGGGTACTTATTCTTAATGGTAACCTTATTCAACTGCCGGTAATCAATACACATACGGAGAGAGCCATCTTTCTTACGAACAAACAACACCGGAGCACCCCATGGAGAAATACTTGGTCGGATGAAACCCTTATCAAACAAATCCTTCAATTGTTCTTTCAATTCCTTAAGTTCCGTCGGAGCCATACGGTAATGAGGAATAGAGATAGGTTACGTATCGGGAAGAAGGTCAATACCAAAGTCTATTTCCCTATCGGGAGGAACACCGGGTAGATCATCGGAAAACACATTCGAAAACTCATTTACCACGGGAACCGACTCAAGACTAGGGGTTTTGGAATCTATATCCCTAACCCGAATAAGATGATAAATGCAACCCTTGGAGATCATCTTTCTAGCTTTAAGACAAGAAACAAACCGACCTCTAGGCATAGAATTTCCCCCTTTCCACTCTAGGACGGGCTCATTAGGAAATTGAAACTTAACTACTCGGGTTCTACAATCAACCGAGGCATAACAAAAATGAAGCCAATCCATCCCAAGAATGACATCAAAGTCTATCATATCTAGCTCCACAAGATCAACATAGGTGACTATATGGAACAAGGAAATGGGACACTTCCTATAAACTCTTTTAGCCACAATAGAATCACCAATAGGAGTAGAGACACAGAAGGGGTCTATCAACACATCCGGGGCAATATCAAATCTCATAGCTACATATGGCGTCACAAAAGATAAAGTAGCACTGGGATCAAGTAAAGCATGTACATCAAGATGGAAGACTTTCAACATACCGGTAACCACATCGGGAGAACCTTCTTGCTCTTGGCGAGTTTGGAGTGCATAAAATCGATTTTGCTTGGGAGCACTAGAACTCGAACCACTAGGAGCACTAGAACTCGAACCACTAGGAGCACCTTGTTTACCATATTTCCCCTTTGTAACATTCATTGGACAATCCCTCATTTTGTGACCACTTTTGCCACAAGTGAAGCAACCATCCGATGCGGCTAAGCATCTCCCCTCATTCTTTTTCCCACACTTTTGACATGGGGAAATTGGAGTTTTATCACCGCCACCATTGCCTCCCTGAAGCTTAGGGTTAGACACCCTATTCATGTCAAACTTAGGCATAGGAGCATTTGAAAACCTTTGTTGACACTTAGAACGGTCATGTCCTCCGGTCCTTTGGTTTGAGAAGTCACCTTACCAGTCCTAGCCCTCTTTGCCTCTTTGGACCTCTCCTTTAGCTTCTCTTCTTTGATTTGTTGTGCATGTACCATCAACCGTGAAATATCCATTTCTTTAATAAGCATGGCAGTCCTACACTCCTTGACCACCAAGTCGGACACCCCCGACAAAAACTTACTCATCTTGGCCTTTGAATCGGCCACCAAGGAAGGCACATACTTTCACAATTGAGTGAACTTCAATGCATATTCTTTGACACTCATACCACCTTGCTTCAAGTTAATGAACTCGAGGACCTTAGCCTTTCTCATCTCAAGGGGAAAGAATCAATCAAGAAAAGCTTCCTTAAATTTCTCTCATTCAAAAGGATCCGTATCTCTAGCCCTCTCACTTTTACATTGGTTAAACCACACTTGGGCCACACCCTTCAATTGGTAAGAGGCCAACTCCACTTTCTCTTCCGGCGTCACTCCTATGATCATCAGAGTCTTGTAAACCTCTTCAATGAACTCTTGTGGATCCTCATCCACCTTGGAGCCATGGAATTTCGGAGGGTTCATCCTTGTGAAATCTCTCACCCTTGCCGCCGCTGTACCCACATATGGGTTCACGGGGACCACAAATTCTCTATTGGCTTGGGCCATCACGGCTTGGGTCAATGCGTGGAAAATGGCTCGGAACTCCGCATTAGTAATCACTTCGGCCAAAGGAGCGGCTGGAATTTGGTTAGCCTCTTGCTCCACATTCTCATTTGTATTCCTCCTTACAAAAGCTCTTTTAGGTGCCATATCCTGAAAAAATGTAGGACATGGATTAGGAGAGGAACTTATAGAGTTAAACTCTAAAGCACGATTCTAGAATATGAAAGAAGTGGAATTTCCTAACATCTTGTAGCCTCTTATTTCGAAATGTGGCGTGCTTCACACTTCTGAACAAGACTCTACTAGACATGGATTTAAGATATCCTAGGACCTTTCTAAACCTTGTGCTCTGAATACCAAGTTTGTCACGACCCAAAGTACCCCTAGGTGTGACATAGCGTATAGGACCTCGAGAGGCTCCACACAAGCCACTTAGCATACATATACATATGGTAAAGACAAAAATGAGGAAAGTAATAGGAAATCTCATAAAAGTAACAGTTTACAAGCGGAAGTCTTGACTATGTCTCAAAAGCCATGTAATACAATAGAATGATCGGGACGTAACCCGTACATCATATACAAGTCTGAAACTGAAAGTAAAGAAAGTAATAAAGTCTCTTCATCCCTGAAGCATGAGGACTCACCAAGGCTGATAGCTCGAACTCTAAAAACAACTAACCACGAGAGTGTGAAGGGTGACTGTCTGACCCTACATTATAAGAGAATGTAGGCACAAGTATGCATTAATACATGGAATGTACTAAGTATGAAACAAATGCATACAATCACATAAATCATGCCAATAAGATGCTTTCATATAGGAAATCATGCTAGTGAGATATCATCATGAACATGCAATGACCAAACTAAATCATGTGACAAAAGAGTTAGAAACTCAATGCATAAACATGGTCAATGCAAGCTAGTCATATCATAAGTCTTGTCTCGTGAGATACTTCTAGTACCCTAGTTCATTATTATGGGATTTTTACGTTTAACCGACATAGACCATGTGAGCTATAACATGGAATATAGTGTCTGCCCCACACCGAAAAGGGGAGTAATGTCTACCCCACACCACTAGAAGGGTGTCCTACTTGCCAAGGTAAGGACCATAAATCAGTAGCTTATGTGGATCCACTAGCTATGTGTCTATCTGAGACAAAACCTACGAGGCACGTAGTTTTGGGACTTAGGGATTGCTACTAAAGGTCCACGGATGCTAAACGGAAACCTTCATCCCAAAAGCCCGCTCGGTGCTAAGTAAAATCCCAAGGAATAGTCAATTAAGCTTATTCATAATTTAACCAAGGAAGAGGTACAACTAGGGTTACCAAATCCAAGCTTAGTTCATATCAAGACGTTTCAACTAGCATGGGCTTGCCCCAAGTTTACGTCATTAGAATAGCTCCTAATTGATTCATAGGTGAGGAAGCCTTTCAACCATATGAACCGTAATTTATGTGAGAAAACCTTTCACATTCATATTCTTAACTTGTTGTGAAGAAAACCTTTTCACAACTCATGGATGCCATTATCTATATGCACCCTAGCAATTATAAGCATATTTCTCATGAAACATGCATCTCTTATGCAAGCTATTCATATACATGCATCTCTTATGCAAGCTATTCATATGTTCCTAAATCATGATCTAGTATGGGTACATGTCAATTCATCTTAGAATCATGCATATTTTCATCAATTTCATAAGTTCATAAATGCATGGATCATATTTCATCATGAATTCATAACTAGGAATCATGGCTCATGCATGGGTTCATAAAATTTCTACTCAAATTATATAAATCATGCTAGATCGTGCACTAGATTACTTTATCACGTTAGATCATGCACTGGGAATCATAAAATCAACAATTGGAATCATAATTGAAGAACCCATAAGAATTGATCAAAACCCTAACTCAATTTGGGGGATTAAACCTTGAAAATTTAAGAAAAACTAGGGACCCATTGGAGGAAAGGACTCCAATGGTGAATGCTAACACACCTCAACAAAACCCACAAGAAATTGTTAGAAATCGATGACCTTCAATGGAGGATCCTAGCCCTTCTTCTTCCTTGAGAATTGAGAGAACTTTCTAGAGAGAGAATTATTTGGGAATTTGAGAATGTAGTTAATGAAGGAATAATTTGGGAAGAAAGACTTATATAGCGGGTCAATTTAGGAGCAAGGTCGTAATTAAAAAGACTTAAAAGAATTGGGAAAAGACATAAAAACCCCTAGAAAATAACTGCCGAATGAAGTCTACGGTCCCAACCTACGGTTCGTAAGACTTCCTACGGACCGTCCTGTTGGACCGTAGAAAACTTCAGAAACCCAAAATTCAGGACACTCTCTACGACTTTGATATATGGCTCGTAGACCATTCTACGGTCCGTAGGTCCAACCCGTAGAACCCAACTTGACCCTCAAAAACTTGACCAAGTCTGGAACACTTTGACGGGACCCTTCTACGGTCCGTGGAAAGACCTAGGGTCTGTCCTGTTAGCCCGTAGACTCGACTTCAGAGACTTGATTTTTAACACATTTTACCCTCTTTCTACGGATGCATTATACGGTCCGTCAACTGGTCTACTACCCGTAGGTTGCGTCCATAGAAAGTGACTCTGGGCCAAAAACTGAAAAAGTTTCTCTTTCGAAAACTGAGGTGTTACACATAATTTACATTCCAAACTAAAGTAAGTTAAGAGGAAAGTTCAAGAGGTTTTTTTGAGTCATTTTGAGAATTTTTTTGTAATTAACAATGGTTTTGAACTAAGTCTTGAGAAAGTAATTATGAGAATGAGAAGAGTTGCATTCATGATTGAAAAAGAGTATAAGGGAACTAAGTATTCCCAAATGTAACACTTTTACATTTAAAAGAGAGAAACGTTGATTTCTAAATGAGTTTATGAGTTCAGAGATGCTTCAGAGTATTACCTCTTTTAAGAGGATCATTTGAGTAATTACCTCAAATTGAGAAAGAGTTATGTTTTATACATTTGAGCATGAGTTTATATATTATTGGGAGTAGTATTAAGCACCGATATGGGGATGAGTTCAAACAACTCACTCTCCTCATATACCATGTAGCCAACATGGGTAAAGGATCGTACTTTTTAGATGACTCCTTATTGTTTTCGAGCATAGCTTAGTGGATCCCCTTAGTTGAGGTGTTCTATACCCCGACAAGGTATATGATAGTTCTAGCAGCGTGGGCGAGACGTTGTATCATCACCTAGCTAATAGTGATGGTTGTCGGTTAGAGAATCTCTCAAATAAGAGTAAAAGAGTATTTTATTGTATTTTTATACATCAGTGAGTTATATCTTCTGTTTTATAATGCTTTAAACATTGTATCTCTTATTAATGCTTTTATATTGGATTTGAGTTGAGGTGAGTATGTCTTCCAGTCTTATTAGTTCAGTTATCTATGCTTTCAGTTCTCCTTACATGCTCGTCATTCAATGTACTTATAATGTCCCAATTCTTGCGAAATTATCTTTTTGTGTGAAATGACCTTTTTGGCCTTTTCTCTTAGCGGTTTCATGCTATGTTTGTATTCCGGAAATGGTTGGTATGGTCCCCGATGCGATCAGGAGGGATTTTAGTGATTTTGAGACCTTAGGTGGAGTTTTTAAATAGATAGTTAATTTTGGTCAACATTCTGAGATTCGAGCGTCAGATGGTGATTTTGTTAGTTTCGTTGCGTTCGAAACGTCGAGTTTAGTCTAGTTGGGTGGTTGGTTAGAGCTCCGAGATCTTATAATTTATTTTGGATATTTAGGCTAAAAGTTGAGTTTTAGGCCTAAAAGAGGTCTGTAGGGGTATTTTGGTCATAAAAATCTTTTTTCGGAAATTCGATAATTCCATTGGCTCCGAAACATATTTTCTGATCAATTTGCACTATTAGTTCATGTTTATAGGGCTCCGAATGAGTTCCGAGGGTTAAAAACATATTTTGATTGATGTTGGTGCAAGTTGACCGCGGTCAACGCTCGCGTTCAACAGATCCCTTTTGGCTGAAAATAGCCCATATTTTGGGTTTCTTCCTTATTTTTCTCATTTCCACCATTTTCACACAATTGGAGCTTATGAGAGACGAATTTTGAAGCAATCTTTTGAGGAAATTCATTGGAGTAAGTCTCTTTATCATTTCTAAATAATTTCCTGACGATTTTATCTTCCAAAGCTCTTTAAAATTCAAGATCTCAATGTGGGTTTTGGGGTTTTTCCCCCAAATTGCAAAACAAGTAATTTCATGATTTCGAATCCATTTTCTACTCGATTTTAATGAGTTTTTCAACCACGAACTCCTCTTGATGTGTAGAACCTAATTTTCAACTAAAATTCCAGTTTTGCCTTTTTTTTCGAGGTGATTTTTGGACCTTTTTAACCTCGGTTCTTAAACCTTGCAATATGGATATCGTTGAACTTCTTTTGATGAATTCTTTCCATTCTTGATAGTTGGGGATCGTTTCAGAGTTGGTATTTGAGGTTAAAGCTCCGGTAGAGTGTTCGGGTGAAGTTTTCGGCCTTCGAGGTAGGTTTGGCTATCCTTCTTTGAGACTGAATTGGGTAATTGATTGTCCTTATGTCATAGGCTTTGGGATGGGATCGTAATATGATTTGGGATTGTTGATTATATTGTGATGCCCATTTGGGGGCTTGAGTATATTGTGATGCCCGTGTAGGGGCCTGAGTATATTGTGATGCCCGTGTGGGGGCTTGATTATATTATGTTGCCCGTGTGGGGGCTTATTTGTACAGTTTAGCCCGTGTGGGGGCCTTAGTTGTTACTCTATTTTCTTTGTGAGCATGTGATTCATGAGTTGCCTGTGAGAGAGGCTTGTAACACTATTTGACTTGTAATGCCAAAGAGAGGGGTTGAGTTGGGGATTTTAGCATACTTTGAGAAATGAAATACTTTTCTAAATGGTGCTCACTTATTTCAAATGAACTCTTTCCCATTATTTTTATATGAGGGTGTTTAACATGATTTGGTCGAGTTTTGAGAACTTTGAACCTTTCATTACATATTGAGTTGATTATTGCCTCCATGCCATATGTGTTGTGATACATTCATACTCATTTATCATATCATTGATCTTGGTAAGTTGAGAAATGTGGAGATTCTTTTTGAGAAAGAAAATGAGACACTTTTTATATCCTTGACCACGAGCTAGGTGGCAAGTTAATGAGATTTTGAGATTGTGATTTGGTATATCGACTGTGAGTCCCCCATGGGTCCTTGTTTAGAAGCCTTAGCTCGATAGGGTGTTTACGACAGGTTGTGCGACAACCTTGATTCCACCGTACCACCGCATCATTGCATTATCTTATTGCATTGCATCGATCTTTGTGTTTGTGTCTTCTCTGATGATCTTTGATATTACTATGACTTATGTATTTACTTTACTCGTGCCGTTCTATATAAACTAGCAGCACTGATGCCAGAGTGGGACTTTTCTATATGCAGGTGGAAGTGTTCCTTAGTTTATGTCATAAGTTTAATTAACTCCTTATACTCAGTCAGTCAAACCTACTGAGTACATGTGAATTGTACTCACCCCTACTTTTGTATCCCTTTTGATGCAGATTCTAGTCAGGGTACTCCTCGTTGCGGTTGATTATCTAGCGAGCAGGCTCATTTCGGAGTAGTGGTGAGATCCTATGCTCCGGATCACCATTAACTCCATCTTCCATTTCATTCTTTACTATTATTCGGAGACTTATGATGTACTTATATTCAGGGATTGTTTTAGATGCTCTTTACACTTATGACACTAGGTGTTAGGAAATTCTTCGTTGTTATTCTTTTCTTTTCAGTTGTGGCCTGATTTCCTCTTTGGGAGTCTCGTATGTGTTTTATTGTTTGGCTTACACATCAGGGTGGTTTTGGGATGTGTGCCATCATGACCTCAGTTTTTGGATCGTGACAAATTGGTATCAGAGGCTAGGCTCACCGGTCTCATAAGTTAAAGAGCAGGGTATCGAGTAGAGTCTTGCAGATCGATACGTAGACATTTGGACTTATCTTCGAGAGGCTACAAGATACTTACTAGGATAAATTCCTTTTATTGATTCTTTTCGTGGGATTCATTCATATCAAAGTGTTATATACCTCTAATCTATTTTTTCTACGCAGATAGTGAGGACTAGAGCTACAGTCACCAAGGGTGAGGCCGTACCTGCTGCCCAAGCCCCAGTTCATGGGCGAGGTAGGGAGTGCAGAGGAGGTAAGGGTCGTGGTCGAGCGAGGGGAGCAGCACCTGCTCGAGGACGGACTAGGGAGGCATCACCTGAGCCTATATATGAACATGAGGATGATTTTTAGCAGTAGGCTGAGGAGTAGAGGCCAGCCCAGCCTCCTTTAGTTCCCGACAGTACCTCGGCGCTCCAGGAGCTACTTGTCCGGTTATTGGCTAGATTGGATAGTCCCCTACTCCTAGTATTCTTCCGGGCACTTCAGGCTCCCCTATTACAGTTGGTACTACCTCGCCAGTTCAGGGGCCTAGTTTGGAGTTTCAGACTCCTGGTTCTTCTCCGGTGCCCTCTATTGTACCTCCGAGCTTTGCAGCCCCGCCAGTTTCTGCTAGTGCAGCTATGTCAGTGTCTGAGCAGAAGAGTTTTGAGAGGTTTGTGAGATTGGCACCTCCCAGGTTCGACGGTACAGCGGGGAAGAAGGCCTATGATTTCTTGACTGAGTGCCAGGACAGGTTGTTCAACCTGGGTATTTTAAAGGCACATAGAGTGGCTTACACTTCCTACCAGTTTGCAGGAGTGGCCAAGGAGTGGCGGAGATCAGTTCTTGCTCGCAGACCTATCGGTTCTCCTATGATGGGTTGGGAGCAGTTCACTGAGGTGTTCCTTGAGAGGTTTGTGTCGTATAGCCTTCACGATCAGCGCAGAGATGAGTTTGACAGGCTAGAACAGGGTTCTTTATTAGTATTTGAGTACGAGGCTCATTTTCATGAGTTGCCTAGTTATGCTATGTCGAGTATCCCTACAGAGCTTGAGCGGATCCGCAAGTTGGTGAAGGGATTCACCGGCTATCTGCAGGAGGCCACAGCCTCTCTTGTGCTATCAGGTGGCTCTTTTCAGAGTATTATTGATCATGCCAGGATGATCGAGAGCATCAGACATGCTAGACAGGGCGGCGCCAAGAGGTTCCGTCGTCAGGGTCAGTTCAGTGGCCATTCCTCCTGAGGTAGAGAGTATTAAGGTCCGAGCACCCAGGGTTATCAGGGCAGGCCAGTACATACGGCAATTCAGAGTACAGATGGTATAGGTGGATCCAGGTCTGGGCAGACTAGTCATGGTGGTTCTTCAGGTTTAGGAGGACGTGTCAACACTTCTGGTTATCCTCCCCAAGGTTCGGGTCCTCGAGGCTACTATGTTTATGAGGAGTTTGGGAATAAGGCAAAGGATTGCCCCAGACGTGCTCCTTCTACTGTTCAGCTCGGGTCACCGGTTGTTCGTTCTACACCAGCTCCAGCGGTTAGAGGTGCTTCGTAGAGTGCTAGAGATTGCACCAGGGGTGCCAAGGGTGGAGCTCGAGGGGGTACTCGTGGTGGGTCCCAGGCCAGTGGTGACCATAAACTGTGTTATGCCATTCCGGGTAGAGCTGAGACAGAGGCCTCTGATGCAGTTATTACAGGTATTGTCCCAGTTTGCCATCGCTTTGCTTCAGTATTGTTTGATCCCTGGTCCACCTACTCTTATGTGTCGAATTATTTTGTTGCGGATATTGATCATGTATGTGAGCCCCTAGCAGTATCTATTAGCGTCTCTACCCCGGTAGGCAATTCTTTAGTGGTGTATCGGGATTGTGTAGTGACGTTTTCGGGTAGAGATACTCGGGCAGACTTGATCTTGATGTGATATTGGGTATGGATTGGTTATCTCCCTATCATGTGATTCTAAACTGTTATGCTAAGACCGTGACTTTAGATTATCCTGGTTTGCCTCGATTAGTGTGGACGGGTACTCCGAGTTCTTATCTGAAAGGGGTGATATCTTATATTCGTGCTCGCCGTATGTCGAAAAAGGGTTGCTTGTCTTATTTGGCCCATGGCCGTGATCTCACTAAGGATTCATCTCCTTTAGAGACCACAACAGTGGTGAGAGAGTTCATGGATGTATTTCCTAAAGATTTACCGGGTGTTCCTTCGGATCGTGATATTGATTTTGTGATTGACTTGGAGCCGGGAACCAAGCCCATTTCTATTTCTCCTTATCGGATGGCTCCAGCTGAGTTGAAGGAATTGAAGGAACAATTGGAAGATTTATTGAAGAAAGGGTTTATTCGACCTAGTGTTTCACCTTAAGGTGCACCGGTCTTATTTTTGAAGAAGAAGGATGGTACTATGAAGATGTGTATTGACTATAGATAGTTGAACAAGGTAACGATCAAGAACAAATATCCTCTTCCTCGCATTGATGATCTATTGACCAGCTTCAGGGTGCATTGGTGTTCTCTAAGATTGACTTGAGATTGGGTTACCATCAGTTGAGATTTTGAGATTCTGACATCCCGAAGACCGCTTTCAGGACTTGTTATGAGCATTATGAGATTGTGGTCATGTCTTTTGGGTTGACTAATGCCCCAGCTGCTTTTATGGAGTTGATAAATCGGGCATTTCATCCTTATTTGGACTTTTTTGTGATTGTATTCATCGATGATATCTTGGTTTACTCCAAGAATGAGGCCGACCATGTTCGTCACTTGAGGGACGTGCTTCAGAGATTGAGGGAGGAGAAGTTATATGCAAAATTCTCCAAGTGTGAGTTTTGGCTTGAGTCTGTGGCTTTCTTGGGTCATGTGGTGACCAAGGATGGGATTATGGTTAATCCGTCCAAGGTGGCGGCGGTTCCTGATTGGGCTAGACCTACTTCAGTTATCGAGATTCGGAGTTTCATTAGGTTAGCAAGTTATTATCATCGGTTTGTTCAAAGTTTCTCTTCCATCGCAGCCCCATCGGAGTAAAAAGTTATGCCCGTTTGAGTGAAGCCTCTCTATTTAAGGCAATTCATTCGTTTTAAAAAAGGGTATTTTGGTCTTTTCCTTTTTCCACTAGGCTTAGCACGTTTTTCCTAACCCAATTAAGGGTCTAATCAGATTCTAAATAACCTATTCACGTTCCTAAACACTCAGGGATTTAGAGCGAGGTTTCAAGAGAGAAGAAAAAGGGCTAAGTTTAAGCGTTCTTCAAGATTTGTGGAATTCGCCAAGAACTTCATTCTTTCCAGGTATGTAAGGCTTCTCACAGTGTTTGAATTTTTCGTCCTCACGCCATACATCTAATTCATCCATGAATTCATCCGTGAAATCATTATATTAAGAGATTCTTGAGTAGTTCTTGATTTTAGTTTAATTCTTTAACAATGGAGGTTTTGAGTTTCTTGGGTTGAGGATCTTAAGTATGAGTTGTGATTCTTGAAAGGGATTGTATGAAATTTCTATGAATTCGTGTTGGGTTGGAGAATCAAGAAGAGTTTAGAAGGAATCACTCAATTCTAGATGAGTTAGGACCCTAAATTGAGTAGAAAAATTCCTCGGATTTTCTGGGTAGGGGCTTGGGGCGGCGTGTCACCATAGCACCAAGGCCTGACTTCAGTAGTTCAGGCCCTGGGGTGACGCACCAGCAGTGCGCCAAGGCCTGACCTCTGAAGTCCCTGGGGCGACGCTCCAACAATACGCCAGGGTCGCCTGGCCCCTTTTCCTTCTGTGCTTCTTTCCGAACATGTTCCTTTGAATCGTGAATATGTTCTCTTCTTTGTATTAGCTTCTAAAGGGTCCATTAATCCTTGAGAGATCCTACATGTCCTAATCACATGTCTTAATTTACATTCCAAACTAAAGTAAGTTAAGAGGAAAGTTCAAGAGGTCTTTTTGAGTCATTTTGAGATTTTTTTTGTAATTAACAATGGTTTTGAACTAAGTCTTGAGAAAGTAATTATGAGAATGAGAAGAGTTGTATTCATGATTGAAAAAGAGTATAAGGAAACTAAGTATCCCCAAATATAACACTTTTACATTTAAAAGAGAGAAACGTTGATTTATAAATGAGTTTATGAGTTCAGAGACGTTTCAGAGTATTACCTCTTTTAAAAGGATCATTTGAGTAATTACCTCAAATTGAGAAAGAGTTATGTTTTATACATTTGAGCATGAGTTTATATATTATTGGGAGTAGTATTAAGCACTGATATGGAGATGAGTTTAGACAACTCACACTCCTCATAAATCATGTAGCCAACATGGGTAAAGGATCGTACTTTTTAGACGACTCCATATTGCTTTCGAGCATAGCTTTGAGGATCCACTTAGTTGAGGTGTTCTATACCCCGACAAGGTATAGGACAATTCTGACAGCGTGGGCGAGACGTTGTATCATCACCTAGCTCATAGTGATGGTTGTCGGTTAGAGAATCTCCCAAATAAGAGTAAAAGAGTATTTTATTGTATTTTTATACATCAATGAGTTATATCTTCTGTTTTATAATGCTTTAAACATTGTATCTCTTGTTAATGCTTTTATATTGTAGTTGAGTTGAGGTGAGTATGTCTTCCAGTCTTATCAGTTCAGTTATCTATGCTTTCAGTTCTCCTTACATGCTCGTACATTCAATGTACTGATGTCATTCAACCTGCATCTTATTATGATGCAGATACAAGTGTTCAGGGTCATCAGCAGGCGCTTCGTTGATACCATTTGCACTCCAGCTAGCTTTGGTGAACCTCATTGCTTTCTGGAAGGCTTCACACTTATATTTATTGTTTTGTTAAGTTGTCGAGGGTCCTATCCCGACATATATCTTATTATTTTGAGGCTTCATAGATAGTTAGAAGTTGAGGAGCCTCTCACTATTTTCCTTGTTGATGTTTTAAGACCTTGAGTCGATTACTTATGTTTATTTAAGTATTTCCAGATATTCATTGAGTTAAGTTGTCATTGAGACATTATGAGTTTAATTATGCATTTGGAGTTCCCATTTTGTTTGAGTAAGTCTTCTGCTAAGTAGTCAGCCAGGCCAAGGGTTCGCTTGGGGACCAACGATGGTTCTCGAGTGCCGGCCACGTCCAGGGTATAGGCTCGGGGCATGACACCTTATCTTGGCTTCAGCGGACAACTATGCCCTCCAATTTTGAGTGTGCACAAGGAGGCACTTAAACTTGTATAAAATTGAACAAGTAGACACATGTGTCCTACATGGCATAATATACGTAGGACGCCACATAGGACACAAAATTGCTATGTAGGGTGCCACGTAGGACGAATGTGTCTATTTGTTCAGTTTTATATAAGTTTAAGTGTCTACTTGTGCAAACCCAAAGTTAAAGGTCATAGTTGCCAACAGACGTCAAGTTAAGGGTCATATTTATGTATTAAGTTGTAAACATACTTGACTAAAAATTCAATCAATTTTTACCAGCACCTCAATCAAAAATGTCTAAAACTTTTGCCTTACAAACCAATGATCCAACCTCTTTGTACGAATATTTAAGTTATGATAAGTTTATCTTTACAACCCATAAAAAGGGTATATATAATGTATAGGTATTGAATATCTAGGCATAGCCTAACTTAAAATTACTGCTCAAACAATTTATTGGTGTTATTATTGGTCAAAATATTTTTTTGTCAATTACTTGATTTTGGCTAATAGATTGAGAACAACTTATTTACTTTGTTTATAAGTCACCCTTCAACCCATTGTAATAGCTACAAACTACAATATCACTCACTCAATCTGTCAATCTTTGGGCTAGTTTTTATTTCCGCATTTGAGATGCTAAACATGCTCTTCCTTATCATTCAAAAAAAATAAAATGTTGCAGCTGCACATATCTGAAGAACTGAAAGCTTTTGAAACTTAACATGAAGGTCTGAGTGCATAAAGCTAAAATTTGATATAGTTGGAGTTGGTTATCTGGTTAAATATATTTGAATATATCTTGTTTTTGTATGCTTTAGACTATTTACTGTGTTACCTGACTCATTTCCTATAATAGCAAAATTCCTTATTTAAATATTCAGACTCCCATACCTGAAGAAACTGCCTCAAATACTCCCCCCTTAAGTGTGGACCATTACTCAAGATAGTCCTTATTCTATATCTGGTGCATGTTGGGTCCTCTGCTACTAGTATTGTTAAAATCAAACAGACCTATCACATGCCAAGTCGCTCACAATATACGCACCATCTTTTCAGTTTTAACAGCCTTCAATTTGAAGCAGTAGAGTTGGTGATAGTGCATTTGTGTGCAAAAGGCAAGGCCAATGCTTCAATTGACAATTCAGTTTACAAAGATGACAATGCTGCTGAAGCTGTCCAGGAACAAATGGCAGCATTGAGATAACAAACAATGTGAACACAACTGCAGTTATATCTGGAACCAGAGGTTTAAAGCAGACTCCTGTTGAGAAACAGAGGTAAAATTTCGCAAAGTCGGATTGCAGCTTTTCCAACACAATGAAAGTCCAGTACAAGAAGAAAAAATGGAGCTTTAATTGAAATGCAGAATGGAGAGTATTCTTTCCTTTTTCAGAATGGAGAATATTCCTTACACAAAAACAGATATAATCAAACAGATGCAATGATCGAAGGAGATGATGAAGACAGTGGCAGTGAAAGAATAAAAAGGATGCCATTAGTAACAGTAAATATAATATAGTATAAAACTAAGAAAATGGACAAAATCAGAGGAGAAAGATGGCAGATGTGCTGCAGGTGTAGAAAAAGAGAACTAAAATAGTGATAAAAAGAGGAATGAAGATGATGCTAGTGGTAACAGTTAAGATAATGACCAAGAAATCGAAAAAGATTGGGGAACTAGGAAAATGGGGGAATATCTCAATAAAAAAAAGTCTTGAATCACTCTTCACCATAGTAGTGTTGCATAAAAAGCAGCTCCTTCCCTTCGCTATAAGCTGAGTTCCTAGAGATACATGAAGATAAATATGAAGGAAATGGAGAAAAAAAGAAACAAACAAAAATTAGGAGGAAGTACAACACAGATAACCAAGAAATTCGAAAAAATGAATAAGAGGAGATTAAGGCAAATGAAGCCTCTGAAGTGAAGAGTGAAATGAGCAGACTATGAAAAGAATAGCCTCTAAAGGCAATCTAAGCAGGACTCAAAAGGCTTTGGCATCCAAAGGTCACAAATTGTGACTCACAATGAGAAGGATTCTTAAGAAACAGACTTTAAAGGCACAATTAGGAAGGATCAAAGGAAAATGTGTCCTAAGGTGATAATACCTCCAAGAAAGTTACCTCCATAGATAAAGATAAGGTGACTTTTGCAGTAGTAGATCAGTTATTTTTACTGTAAAGTTGGACAAGAATAATCCATGTTATGTATAGAGCCAACTTCGAGTAATGGTCCAAACTTAAGGGACAATGTTGGACTTTTTCGCCCAAAATCTTATCTTTTGAACTCTTTCTACACACATTTCATGTTCTCTTACTCTGCTTCAATTCAACAATAGCTTCTTGAAAACTTTAATGGCTTAATCTTTACCAGTCAAGCTACACCATCCAAATTGTGCGGGGAATAGCTTTTGAGTACTATCTTTTGCATCAAAAATCTGCTGAATCACAAGAAGGATGATAAAATGAAAGACAATTATCTCATGCAACTACTCACAGTATGCTGAAGTAAAGGCAAAGTAAATGTAAGTGGTTCAGTCACCCCAAAATACTAGTTGAAACAATGAAATGAATGACAAAATCATAAAGCTGCATTAATGGTGATAGTCACAATACCAAACAGAACTAAGAGTAGCTTCCACAATCATTTTAAAATACATAAGATTTATGTGCAAGTACACATTCTTATAGTAAGAAGATCAAATAGAAAGGATACAAAGAGAGTAGAAGCATAGTGTTACATGATAATAGCTTTGACATGATCAAACTAAATACAAGTTAATTGTAGTAACAACAAATGAAGACAGACAGCCAACTTGGTTAAATACGTGAATTAAGTCCATAGCTAATGAATTATTTCAGATGAGTACAATGTAAGGGAACTTGCTC
Source organism: Solanum appendiculatum (assembly GCA_018342035.1). Classification (NCBI taxonomy): domain Eukaryota; kingdom Viridiplantae; phylum Streptophyta; class Magnoliopsida; order Solanales; family Solanaceae; genus Solanum; species Solanum appendiculatum. The sequence continues at coordinate 78,130 of JAGDQO010000963.1, forward strand.
ACAGGAGACAATTAAACGTCTGAAGAACAGAACTACAGTTAAATGGTAAAAAGAAAGGTTGTTTGAATAAACCTCATTACAAAAGCTTCTCTGTTAGCCTGATCATGAATGAATTGACAGCAACTGCATCCAAAACAATCCATGATGATTCAAACAGTTCATGAAAGAACTCAGCTCCTGTTTCTTCAGCTGAACTTCTGAATGCAAGCCCAAATGCATTTCCTTGGACTGCACCAAGCCGTGGCTTCCCACATACTGCTACAATCAACACTTTGCTTCGTTCCTGGGTGTAGCAAATGCAGATCAATGGTTTCATCCTTGCTCCTTTCTCACGTAAAGCATCCATCAGAAAGTAACCAAATTTAGTTAAAGCCTGAGGATGGCAAAGGAGCTTTGCATCTGCCGAGTCTTCAAGCTTCACCCACCTAAATTTACTCCCACTTCTTATAGAACCTTTCTTGGTTATTGCTGCACTCCCTTGTCTAAGGATTGCCCTTTGAACCTTGATAGCTTGTCGCATTCCAGTTTCCAACTTGTCAAGCTTGGTCAAGGATAACGCATCGTAAGCCTCCCCAAATTGTTTGGAGGCACATGAGCCATCTGACTCTACAAATGACTCTAGAAGTGCAGTAACCCCATACACCACATCTGCTGCTGAAACTTTTGAACTGTACCCATGAAGAAGCAAGAAACCTCTATAATAGAAATCAGTGAGGCCAAATTCCGGCAGATATTGTTCAAACATGTCCTTCATTCTCCTCTTGATCTCAATGCTCATGTACTGAAACTTTTGTTTGCATTCCTCACGTGCAAAACCCATTCGACCTAAAAGAAGCTGCATCTTCTTAATCCCAGTGTCACTCCATGTCTTCATTTTAGTTGCAATGTAGGATGAACATAACATCGAATCAAACAAGTTCCACTCTTGTAACAACATCAGCCTTGGTTCATACTCATATGCAATCCTTGAAGAATTTGGTGCTGTGACCTTTGTCCCATCCTTGAGAGTAACTGAGGTGATAGAGTCTAAATTACCAGAACTATTGATATGTTGTTCTAGCTCCATTACCCCAGCCTGATACCGCTCATCGGTTAATCTCTCATGAACAAACTGATCAGTTAAAGCTACACAGGCCAACCAAAGCAACGCATTAGTATTCTTTCTCAAAAAATGGGACAGTTCATACATCAAACAACCAGATGGCTTCCCATGGAAGTTCCCCATGTAATAGTATTCCCTCTTCAATTTCCCAAAAAGCTTAACAGGGTCACCCTCATTTTCCGCAGAAACCCTCCTCTTCTTCCTCATCCCATCCCCATCTTCCTCCTCACTCTCACTGTCATTTTCATCTTCACTATCAGACTCTTCTTCAAACTCATCATCACTGTTCAAATCACTAGCATTTGCCAAGGCAGAAACATCAAAATCATACGCTAAATCAGCCTGCTGCTCATCATCCCTAGTGTATAACACAATAACCCGATCATTCTGGTCACTCAAATTATGCAAGTGTATAGGTCTATGACTATCCACTACAAAAACACGTGCTAAGGGACCAATTTCTAGAATCTTCTTAAGATCCCTTTGACTCCCCCAATTAATCAGCAAAATTGTAATTGGATCATCAGCAGCTGGGCCTAGATTATCCCCAGTATACTTATAAATCTCTTTAAAACTTGAAACTGGGTAACAAGCATATCTAACAGAATCAGATTCAAGAACATGCCCTATTATCTTGAGAGCACAAAGTGAATCTACATCAGAAGTTGAGGGGAAAACTAGCAGAGGTGACGTAGAAGCTGAAGCTAGAGCTGAATCCCGCAACCGAATGTAAAATGATTCAATACTTTGCTCTCTCACCATAATTTCACCAAACTACTTACAAAAACAATTCACGAATATACAAATTTCTAGCCAGCGCCGCAGCTTAAATGGCATGAAACAAAATGTATCAGATCTGGGATTATTTGGTCTATTCTTGGAAAGAAAGGGGGTGGGGGGGTCTATCCTTGAATTGAAGAGTAAATTAGGGTTTGGAAGAAATACCTGAAAATGATATTCAGTTCTGCCATTAATGGTGAGCAGAGAGAGACGAAGGAACAGAGGAAGTATAGGAGGGAGAAAGAAATGGAATCTTGAAATTGGCATTATACAATTGCTTTGAATTTCGAATTTTGGAGGAGCGCCAAATTTTGGCGGCGAATTTGAGTTTTTTCTCGCTTAAAACTTACTGTACTTTGTTTTTGACTTGACCTGCTAAACTCGTGTGACTTGTCTTTGCTTTAGCTGTTTTTAATATCTTTTTCCTTTTGGGCTAATTGTAGATACCACCCTAATGTTTTGCTATAATGCATACTTCTCCAATATATTATTATGCTAATTTAATTTCTTAACAAACTACTAGTCCTTTGGGATCTCAATTTTAGCGTGTGTTCGTAGATTTTTAATCCAAGAATGAGCGTTTCGTTTTTAGGCTACTGTGGATCTTCTTAGTAGTTCTTGTCTATCTTACGGATAATGTGACTACTTTTACTTTTGATTAGTTTTGGATAATCAGTTAGAGTTTGGCTTGCTTAGAAGTTTTTGTACGATGACTTTCAAGTTCTGGTTGATTATTTTAATGTTAGTTATTTCTAGATTTAACTAAAGTGTTGATTTTTAATTATAAACTTGACTGAATTTAAATATTGTTTATTTTTGGATGATCTTAAATTGGCTAGTCTTGGGTTTGATGGTTCTTGCATTTGAAGGTAGTGCGGGTGTTACTCACGGTCATTTGGATTGTGACAAAAACACTTATAAAAAAAAAAAACATTTTAAAATAAATTGATTTTACAAGTTTGACCAGACATGTTATAGAAGTACATGTAAAATGAAAAGTTATAAATTGGGATAGCCAATAGGTATCATTGATCTTGACTTATAAGCATTTTGTATTTACTAGACATAGATAAGCTAAAATAATGTTTATAAATCAATTTAACTAGTTTATAAACTTTGCCAAACACTTTATTTTTAACTTATACACACTTTTTATAACCTGTTTGACCGAATTTCTAAAATCAACTTATTTTAAAAAATAAATGACATTGAAGGTAATCGTAAACTCAATTTTAAATTTATCCTAGATACATCCTTGGATATTGGAACTATGTGTAATTGTCCTAAAAAGGGAAAGAATCATCATAAGTAAAATAATTGTGATTTACAATAACTTTTTAGCACTTGATAAATATTTGATTTTTTATTAAAAAGCACAAGAATCAACTTAAAATTCACATGGATAATTAGATATTTTAAACCTCATAATTCAAAATGCTCAATTCTTTTTGAGAAGAAGAAAGTAATACTTTGAGCGGTAAGCAAATATTATAACCATATGCATTGCCATAGAAGACCAACAATACTAGACTTCACACACAAAATTGAGAAAACATAAAAAAAATTGCAAGCACTGTCTGTAACATACAAATAGAAGTACAATATTAAAGACTACAAGTTGACAATACAATTGCAGTATTCTGTGGGAACATAGTACAAATGAATTACTCTAATATATTGCACAAGTAATATGTTGAACTATTTACACATCCATTGGCTTGGCCGTTTCAGAATAAAATCAAGATCCTCCCTTGCATAATTACCAGGGACAACAACACCACTTCTGCAGAATAAAGACACGAAAATAAGAACCATTAGCTAAAGAGATAAGTGTCGAATTCACGATCTAGAGTCACTAGATTGAGAACAATAGAGTACAATTCAATTTATTTTTTTACATATACATAAATAATTGTAAGTCAAAAAAAAGATAAGTTATGTTTGAACCTATAGAAGTTGTCCTAGATCCGACTCTAAATAGAATATAATGCAGGGGAAGTCATGATTTACTGTACCATTTGCTTTTCCTCTGAGTTATGCTTTTGTGTGTTGTGAGATGTTCTACTAGGTGTCCCTGATGGATTTCCTTGCTTTTCCTCTCGCACTTTGTTGAAAATGTGTGTGTAGTTATCAGCAGATTGAGGATCATTCTCGTCCCACTCCCCGAATCTTGGAACTGCAGCTCCTCTATCAGACTGCTGGAAGACGAATCAAACGACCACTTTAAGTGAGTATTCACATCTCAAATTAATGGAATCAACCAACTAAATTTTCCTTGAACCAAATTCATGCTAGGTCAACCTAAACATTGATTTCTATTAAAGTTGTACAAGATTTCTATGCTTCATGAAAGCAGTAAGCCTTCAAAACAATGACAATTTGGTGTGGATTATCACCCCTTTCAGAAACAACAACCAAGTTATCAAGTTGTCTACGAAAAACAAAATAAAAACATGTGATTTAACTTATATACGCTAACGTTGCAATGTTCTTTTTCCACTACTCCTTGCATTATTTTGCAAGCTACTAATTCTACTTATTATAGACGATTACTCATATTTATCTTTTCGAGGACCTGACAATATAAAAGTTTTTCACACTATCAATATATACAAGTTAAACTCAAAGACATATATGATATCATCAGATCAAGTAGGCTATATGTCATCTAAGGGATATAACATAGGAGTTGAAGTCTTAGAAAGTATAAACTGACATTGAAAATGTACCAAATATGATGTCTAGACATAACTATAATCTTAATTTCTCTACTTGTTTGATAAAGAACACGAGAGGTACTTTTGGGGAAAAAAGGCAAGAATAAGCAAGTGAGATGCAACAAGATACTCTAATATGAAAGAGAATATATAGGGTGAAAACGTACGTCCTCTTGCTTAACTTTGGACCTTCCAGGAGTACCGTGACTACTATCACAAGAATTGTTCTTTCCTTCCCAAGCAGGAGATGCAACACCTCTTCCAGCATTACTAACCTTTGCCTGGTAATGTGGATGCAGTGGTGATTTATCAAAGCTATGTTCAGATCCTATACTTTGTCTGCCAGTTCGACCAGAATTTGATCCACGACCACGTTGATGAGATGGCTCATTGGCACCTTTCCTTCCCATATTCTCATTACGTGTTGGAGAATTAGCATACTGCCGGAATTCACCATCTTCTTTACTTAGTCTATGGTCCCTTGTTTGCCTAGCTGGTCCACCGCGCCCAATTGGTGGTTCCTCTGTTTGTCTTTTAGGATTGGATTGAGGAGCAAGATTGGGAAACATATCTGGATTCTCTTCGGGATCATTGGGGTTTATGATCTTTCCAGTACCACGAGTTTGCCTTGCTTTTTCAAAATACACAGTATAGGGCGTATTATCGTCATTTTCCCAATTGCCAAACTTTGGGACATTTGGACGCTGCAGAAACAGTTGGAGGAAATTTCAACATAGTTTTTGATTGCAGATTTCTGCTATTGATCATAACACAAGCAAGATATTCATCAAGACAGCAATGTACAATCACATACCAAAAAGCGGCAATCAATTAATGACAATAACTTAATTACCGTTAAATATGTATTTTTAATTGCAATTAGCACTGTCCCTAAAGCATACACTTTTTGTTAATGTGCATATTTATTGTCGCTAAAAACTATTTTTGTTGTTGTGAATCTAACTCTTTAAGAACTCTATACTTTTCAGTTTTCACTATATGAGATTTCGAATTCATAAATGAGGGACAAGTAACAATTACTGAGGAATAGTAGTATTCAATAGTTCCATACAAACTTGTAGAGCTCTTGATGTATTCAATTAACTCAAATTCTACATGACAATTACCTAAACTAAAAATTCTTACATATGAGCAAAATAATTCCTGAGATATCATGTGGAGAATTCATTTAACAAAATAAGCAGGTAGAGTAGCTTATCATTTAACAAAATAAGCAGGCGTGTATGTATATGTAATGTATCAATATTATATAAATAGTTATGTAATGTCTGATATTAAATAAATAATATATAATTACGTATATATAATGTATAACTATGTATTGGAAATGTATATCCATATTTGTTGTTTATACACGTATTTTTACATAGCATAAACTATTGATGCGAGACCTATTAAAGTGTATAATGATTATTATATCGATTTACCTAAGATCTATTTATATGTTAGTTTTTCTGTTCAATGTCTATAGGATAATTAATATGAGTACGCAAATTACTGTTAACTCGTCGGTGCAATTAATTAGATCCAAGGACATTTTAAAACTAAGAAAGAAAAACATATGAGGGTGTGTTTGATATGAAAAAAATATTTAAAGCAAAATCAATGTCCTTCACATCTTTCACTAGTTGATGGTGAAATTATTATTATAGTTGATGAAATGGAAACTTATCTAAGTACTACTGATCATTTATCTTTGACTATTTTTGCTTCATTTCTCATTAAATTTGTGTTGTTGCCTATTTTGAATAACTCGATTAAAAGGCAAAGTCCAGCAAAATGCACTTCGCTTGAAATAACAAAAGCTGAATGACCATTTTGGTTATAAGTGATAATTGTGTTATTTTGAGTAAGAATTTTTAATCCAATGGACATTTGTCTAATTTTTTTCATGGTATTCACCTTTCTACCAACTATATAAGTGACTATTAGCATCAATTCCCACCTTAGTGTATTTAGCAATTCATTTCTTAGTTCACTAGACACGAACGGATCTAGAGGTTATATATAAGGTATTTTAAAATTCTTATATGTATATATAATGATTTTGAACCTTCTGAACATAACGTTAGTTAGAGATTAGCTTAATGGTTAATTAAGGAATTCAAAATTCATCTTGAGGTTTTAAATTTCAAGCATTACATTTTTAATTTTCAAATCCCTTAATGAAAATTCTGGATCCGCCATTATTACCAAGTTTAACCTCCAATCTTGACTATCAAAATCATTGAACAAAAATCAAGCAAAAGCAAAACACAACATAGAATTTATGACTACAAACAGATGAAAGGATACAAATGTGGTATTGGAAGCTCTATTTAATAATTGGATATGACAGAAGACGGCCGGGCCCTAAGAAAGTAAATTAAAAGAAAGCATATATAGGACAACTCCCTTCGTCCTCCTAGTGAAATATTACCTACCACACCAATCAACATTAAATACATGATGGTTTTTATAGCTTCAACCTCAAATTTTATTTTAAATCATATATAATTACTCTTCATATCTCTCCTAAATATCTCACTTAATTATCATTCCTAAGAGTAAACTTAGAGAAAGGAAAAAATAAATCTCCCTGTATTGGATGATCTTTTCTTCTAAAAAAAAAAAACTTTTGATATATATATATCCATCACATAAGATCATGATCATGTACTAATAAAAGAAGAAAAGTAGATAATCAGAAAAGCTATATAACAGGGAAATTGCGACAAAATCAGAGATAAGAAAAAGAAATAATTAAGGAGTTAAAAAACGTACAGCCATTGTGGTTCACCAAATAAAGTTGCTGGAGAGAAGAAGAAGAAGAAGAAGAGGTGGAGATGTGAATTAAAGAAGAAACTGTTTACTAACAATATATAATGAAAGAGAGGTTCATCAACCATTCACCGGCGCCACCGGTAATCTTTTGACTATTCCTCTCTTACGTACACTTTTCTTTTTAAAGTAAATAATGTAAATTTTGAATGAAAAAATATTTATATCTATCTATACTATGTTAAAAGCATGAATTCCCAAATTTGAAGGTTGAATTACTATAATATCCCCAATTAAAAATAATCAATATATTTTATTTATTCATTTAATAAATTATATTAAAAGTAGATACCTTTTAACATTAAAGGGTTGTGACTTTTTCGATGAGTTGTAACTTTTCTGAACGGTTGTGACTTTTTTGAAGGGTTGTGACATTTTCGATGAGTTGTGACTTTTCCGAAGGATTGTGATTTTTTCAAAGGTTTGTGACTTTTTCAAAGGGTTGTGCCTTTTCCAATGAATTGTGACTTTTTCAAAGAGTTGTGACTTTTCCGATGAGCAGTGACTTTTTCAAGGGGTTGTGACTTTTATGATAAGGCACAATTAACATATATTCATACTACTATTTGTTAGTTATAAATAGAGGGGTTTTCTCTCACTTTCAAACTACGATTTTATTAAGTTTTCTACTCTTCTTCTTAAAAAATCTCAAGTGTTATTTGCAACAGTTGATTAAGTTCGAAATTCAACGAAATTCGAGGTACCACATAAGAAAGAGTTGGTGAACAAATTGTAGCAAATCATTGATCAATTCACACTCGTATTTTTCTCTTACAATTTTCATCACATACTTACTTCAAAATTATTTATATCATTTTATAACATTAATATCCTTTTAATTGACCTACATATTTTATTTATTCAAGGAAGACTTATTTCCTATGAATAGTCACAATGATTTCAACCTACATGTTTCTTTTGTTAGAAATCACAACCATTCACTCCTTATAAATTCTTGGAGATCCCTTTACTATGACAATTTGAGATCATTTAAAATTTTCATGAATGATTCATCCCCAATTCATTGATTTGTTTCTCCGAAGTTCTTATCATTAAAATTTAGGTATTGACTTTCTATTAAATAAGAAAAGAAGAGAACAGAGAGATCTGCAATTATCTGTGAACTTTGCTTCACACAGAAAATTACTATATATAGTGCGTGAGGATTTTCATTTTTTTTCTTGTTTTGTTTCTAAATTTCTTTTCTGTTTTCATTGGAGAGAGAATTTAATAATTAGTGTTCACATAATGAGTGAACAATGATGAATATACACATTGTGGATTATTTTTTCTAATAAAATTAATAGATAAAATTGTGGGAGAGATAATAATAATAATAAACAAATACGAAAAAAGGCACATGATTGGGGTAAGATATTTTTTCTTGCTTTTTTCATTTTTTATTCTTTTACCCTCAAACGAATGAGTTTCTTCCTAATTTGGCTAAAACAGCAGGCATAAACGTAGTCCATTGAATTATTAGTTTTGATGTTAAGTCTACTATTTCAAAAATATATTTTCACTTTTACTTATAATATGATAATATAGCCATGATAATAATTATTTTTTAATAGATATATAAGTAAAAATGAACGAAGAAAGTGAAGTGTTGGTGGCAAGATATTTCAATCAAATGGAACACTATTGTGAATATAGCATGAACATATATTTTCGTCTTCCTTCTTAATTGGATGTGAATTGTTCCATATATTTTTTCTTTTTTATATTATATTAATATTGTGTATAAAAACTTGTAAGTATGAATTTCCTGATATTTTGTGTTCATTTTAATATGAGAAAATGTTATGTCACAAGATATATTCCTTGCTAGCTATATAAAAATAGATAAGAAAATAGTGATTGATCATAAAATGATCTTAAATCAAATTAAAGATTCTATAAATAATACTTTAAATTTTATTCATCTACTAATTTTTTTATTGAAAAAGTTAAAGGTTTTATATCACGATACAACTTTTATAAGATACTAGATACTTTCATTAGACAACAACTATATGATATGTATGCGGCAGAAAAAAAGAGAATACTACAATTCCAAATTATGCTACTGAAGTATATATCTCTAAAACAAAGAATTAGTCAAGCTAAATATTTGACATACACTCAAACCTCTATTTAACCATCATTCGTTATAACAACATTCACTGTAACGGCTTAATTTCTTTAGAACTAATTTTTGATGTTATGTTTTTTTGTCTCTATAACATTCTACTTATAACAGTGTTGACAATCACTATAGAAGTACATTTTTTTGTAAAATTACCTCTCTATGAGAGCCTTATTCAAATATTAATTGAATAATAATATTTTGTAAAAGATATATTACGTATAAAGATAAAATATTAAAATATTTATGATAATCGTTATTAGTGTCATTCACATACTAAATTTCAAGGAAGAATATTTTAGAGAAAAAATGTACTTAAATGGTGTCCATCATTTATGGTCATAACCTTAAGAAGAAAGGCTATTGGTGACCTTTTTTATATTGATATTGTTTTTCTATTTTCTTAGTTAAATTTGTTTACAAAATTGAGTGAAGAAAAAAACAATACTACTAAAGAAATGTCACTTGACAATTTGTATTAATCATTTAAAAGCATTTTTCCTATGTTCTTTCAATTATAATTATTTACTAAAAAGCTTTAATTTAGTAATATTAATTTTATTTTACAACATCATATACTATATGATACGATACACATGTGCAATGCACGTGCCGTGAAACTAGTTGTAATATAAAGTTAGGATAATAAAATCTAAATCAAGAATTTTAAAAGTTGATATAATGATATCAAAATACTGTTGCGTTGAATTTGATAAGTTGATATAATGATAATAAAACAGTGTTGACTTGTTGGGATGTTTGAAATTTGAAGAAGACATCAAAAGGCAAGTTTGATCTTTGTGTAGACAGACAACGATAGATTTTTACTCAATGCATAAAGTTTGACCATTTGGAGATTCCAGAACTTAATAATAAGAGAATAGAAATAGTGAAATAATAAATTGGGTTCATTTTAATCGATATAAATAAGGAACAAAATAGGTAGTCATGTACGTAAGAAAGGATACTATAATAATAACCTAAAAGCTATTCTATTTCTCTTTTCAAATTTAACCATACATGAGATTTTTGTAACAATATATATGTAAAATACATCTTTAAAAAAAAAGTGGGGCTCCAAATCATAACTTTAGTGGCTTTATAGTCGAGCCGACTCCTACCTCCATTTGGCCTCTATTTTTCATTTAATATAAAGAAAAATTTGTCCCACTTCTAATTTCCATCCAAAAAGAAAACGTATTGACCAACCCATTCCACATATTTAGCTTTCCTATTCATACAAACATTAAACGTCCTACCCCTTAATTATATGGTTTGTCTCACCATTTTGTTCCTATATATTGCTACGAAAAGAAAGGGATTGACTAACTTAGAATCATAATATGTTATTCCACACAATCTTAAATGTCCAAATGATGATTTAATATGTTACAAAAACTGAATTGAGGAAAAAGAAAGACTTCAACAAGATATCGATATCAATATTGTCCGTATACATACTTTTTAATATAAATATTTTTTTTCGGGATAAAGCCAAATTAAATAACTAAACTATTTAAGAAGACTTATTTAGTTTATAGAAGATTAGTAATCAAGAAAAGTCGTTCTTTTTTAAGAATAATATAAATAATATAATCTATTAAACTTAGGATTAAAAGAAGAAAAAAAAAGAGGAGAGGAGGTTAGGTCAAGCAAAGTCATAACACGTTTTGGAAGACGACAAGAAATGGCATTTGGTAGGTTAGCAAGCTGAGCTGACTAGTCTTTCCCAATTATATACTACTCCTTCCGTTCCTTTTTAGTTGTTAAGTTGTACTTTTTGAGAGTCAATTGACTAATTTTCAAAGTTAAATTAAATTACATTAATTTGATATTTTAAAATAGAATTTTAGATATTCAAAAATATACGGAAAGTACTATAAATTACTATTTTTTTCATATCAATATAATGAAAAAATACATTTTAAAATATTAATCAAAATTCATATTGTTTTACACTCAAAAAAGAAATTATGACAACTAAAAAGGAACGAAGAGAGTAGATTTACTAAAATAGAAGCAGCAGCTGTCTATGAAAAAATAGAGGAAGACTGAACAACAACCGAGTCTCTTAAGGGCTAAGGCTTGGTCTTGAGTACCGCGTGACCATCTCCGCTCGATTGACTTCGTCGTTCAATTATGTGACCCTATCACTTTCTAACACAACTTGACTAGTAATATGTTTGCATATTGACACATTATAATAGTGCCTAATATGTATGCCTCTTATATTAAAAAAAAAAACTCAAATGTTTCATGAGCTATTCGAAATGACTCATTCACCTCATTCGTTAGAAGTTGAGCTCACCTATTATTGGGTATTTGTCTTGATTTCCTAGCATAATAGGTTTTTCTTTTCTTAAAATAAAAAATAAAGTCTCCATATTTGGCTAATATTTTTTTCTTGTCGGAAAATGTTTATGAATTTATAAATAAAGATTCATTCCTTCTAACTTGGTAGCATTCATAATGTAGTTCTAAGAGCTTTAACAATTTTGTTTAGGGGGAGAATTATTGGGACATAAGTGATAGGTTGTCTCTTGTGTGAACCTCTTTTTATCCCGAGTGGACAACTATTATTGGACGGAAGAAGTAAATATTAACAAAAAAACATAGCTGATTTTAAATACTAAGATTAGGCACGTGGCTTCTAACTAGAGGTCCACGTGACTTTTGGTCCCACCAAATTAAAATCCATTCCAATTAAATTAAAAGCCCCTGAATTGAACTCGGCCCACTTCCCTTTTAACCGAAAACATACCACCCTCTTTGTTTTCTGCTCCAGTAAACTGAAGCAATCAGCGATGTTGCTGGTTGCTCCGATTTACTAAGGGGTCGTTTGGTGTGATAAATAAAGAAAAATAATCTTGGGATAACTTTTTAGTAGCCTTCAATTCTTTGTTTAGTTATAAAGTGTGGGATAACTTATCCAAGATTAATAATTATGACTGAGATAAATTATTTCTACTTGTGGGTGGAATACTAATCCCGGAATAACTTATTCCCAGATAAAAATGTAAAATAACAAAATTATCCCCTTAGACCCTCTTTTATAAACAAACAACTTATTCTTAGAGGATATTTTTGTAAACACACAACTTATTTTAGAAATTATGTCATGCATATTTGATAAACCAAACAACCAATAAAAAATAATCTCAACATAACTAATCCCATCATAACTTGTCTCAACATAACTTATCTCATCATAATTAATCCCAACATAACTTGTCTTCAAACCAAACGACCCCTAAAGGTAAAAGCTCCTTGCCAGAGCTTATGGTGAAGAACACAAAGGGGGCTGGCTGGTTTTGAGTTAAAAGGGAAGTGGGTTGGGTTCATTCTGGGCCGGGTTAATTTAATTGAGATGAGTTTTTAATATGGTGAAATCAGAAATGATGTGGATCTCTAATTATAGGCCATGTCTAAAGTATCTCCCTACACGTGACATGACGTATAAGATCCCGAAAGGCCTCATACAAGTCACTTAACATACATCATACAAGATAATAGTAGTTAAGAGTTCAAAAAACAAATTTAAAGTATCGAGAATTGACAAAAGTAGCGGAAGTCTAACATAGTCTCCAAGCCATCTAAAACATCAATAGAATGAAATTGAGACGTAACCCATACAAGTTCTAAAGTAAAATGACATAAAACTATAAGTGTGACATTGTCCTCGAAGTATGAGGACTCACCAAGTCTTCTTATTCACAAGTACAACGATCTAGCCACGAGTGGAGGCAGAGGATCTCGTCACGCCTTACATTAGTGAAACAATGTAGGCAAGAGTATGTGTAAGTACAAAAATGTACCAAGTATGACAACTATGCATAGATGTTACAAAACCATGCGAAAAGGAATGTATATACATAAGATACAATGACCAAGCTAAATCATAAAATGACATGATAGGAAACATGAGTTAAAAACCATAGTCAATGCAAGGAAACCATCTTATAACAACTATGCTTGAAAATATCTTTTTAGAAAATAACCTTTGTTCATTTTGTGGGAGATGAGCCTTAACCGACATAGGCCATGTGAGCTATAACATGGAATCCGGTGTCTACCCCACACCGAAAAGAGGTTTCCTTACTTGCCAAGGTAAGAACCATAGTTTCTAGCTTAAGTGGATCCACTAGCTAATGTCTAGCTATCTAAGACAATCATCCTATGGTGGCACATAGTTATGGGATAGGGAGATTGCTACTAGAAACCCGGCCTCTACTACGGGAGAGCTTCCATCTCGATATCCTCTCGGTGCTAAGCATAATTTCCACGGATTAATCATAATTCATAACTTATCTCATCATTAGAAGACATGGGTAATCGCCTCTTGTCTTATCATTAGAATAGCTCCGTATTCTTGATTCAAAGTTTGGTTGAGAAAACCTTTCAACCCTATGAATCCTTTATGTGAGAAATCATTTCACAACAACAACAATGCTTCACTCTCAAAGCAATCTTAATTCATCATAAATTTCATAATTGAACATTCATATCTTCATAAAATTCATCTTTTGATCATTCATAACTTCATCATAGAATCATAGCTTAGAAATCATAAATCATGCATGGGCTCATATAATTTCATTTTAAAATCATTCAATTTTCTCAATTCATGCATAAATAAACATAATTCAATCAATTAGATTAAAATTGGAAAGAACCCATAAGATAGAAGAAAATCCTAACTTCAATTGGAGAATTCTAACTTGTAAAATTGGGGAATTTAGGAACCCTATGGAGGAAAGGACTCTATAGGTGAAAGTCATCATACCTTGATGTCAAAAGCTTGAAATCAATGGAGGATTAGGAGGCTTGATCTTGAAACCCTAGATTCTTCTTCTTCCTTAGAGAGAGAAATATTTGAGAGGATGGCTTGATTAACTTTTGGAAATTTTAGAGAATGACTTGAATTGGTTAATTTGAGGGGTAAAAATACTTATATAGGGCATGGGGAAAAGGGTAAAACGACATAGTATTGGGTTAGAATAATTAGGAAAAGATCCAAAAGTCACTTTAAAATAACTGTCGGACCCTCACCAACGGTCCGTAGGTCCAACTACGGACCATCCTGGTCGACCGTTGGTGGGTTCAGAGACCACCAACTTTGAACCCCCAATGACGGGACCCCATGTATGGTCTGTGGGACAACCTACGGTCCGTACATGGCCATCATAGGTCCAACTTTTGGCCCTAAAAATTTCACTAAGTATGGGACTCACCTACGAGACCTACCTACGGCTCGTGCATTGGATGACGGACCGTTATGGTGAACCGTATAAAAGTACTGGGACTTGAAATTTTTATGAAATTTGGACTTGCTAACCACGTTCCCACCTACGGTCCGTAGGTCAAGCCACGGACCGTCGGTGGCTCCGTCTGTGCTAGCACCAAACTTTCTAAAAACCTGAAATTTTCCATCTTTTTAAATCCGAGGTGTTGCATTATCTCCCCCTTGGAAACATTCGTCCTCGAATGGAACTCAAGAAATCATAAGGAGGGTAAGAACTTAATCTAACCGCCCAACATGAATGCAATCACATAAATGCACATATTCGAGGAGGAGACATCAACTCCAAGCTAAAGCATGTTCAAAACATCATGTTATAAGGTCTATATGCAACTCATACTCAAATGCACATAAACATGTAGAAATCAATCAAGTTAACTCATTTTATCAAAATTTAAACTTTTTCATGAACATGCATAAATGAGGAATCATGGGAATATCTAAGACACATGAGACTAAAAGAGTCAACCAAGAGGAACTAAATACCTCAAGCTAGAGTACGGACGGAGGGAAAGAGATGAGGATAATGGGACATCATATCGGCCTCGGCCTCCCAAGTAGCACCCTCAACTAACTAATTCCTCCATAGAATCTTCACAGAAGCAACTTCCTTATTTCTCAACTTCTTAACTTGCCGGTCTAAAATCTCAATCGGAACTTCCTCGTAAGAAAGATTCTCCTTAACTCCCAAACCTTCTAAAGGGACTATAGATGTCGGATCACCAACACATTTGTTCAACAAGGAGACATGGAAAACTGGATGCACCGATGCCAGGTCATTAGGCAAATCAAGTTCATAAGCGACCTTACCAATTCATCTCAAATTCTGATATGGGCCCACATAGTGGGGACTAAGATTCCCTTTCTTCTCAAATCTCATTACACCCTTCATGGGTGAAATTTTCAAGTAGACCCAATCATATACATCAAACTCAAGATCTCTCATTCTAACATCGGCATAGGACTTTTATCGATTTTGAGATGTTTTCAACCTTTCTCTAATAAGCCAAACTTTCTCCATAGCCTCATATGCTAACTCGGGACCAATCAAATCAATTTCACCCACTTAAAACCAACCTATAGGAGATCTACACCTCCTACCATAAATAGCCTCAAATGGATCCATACCAATGATTGAATGGTAACTATTATTATATGCAAACTCAATCAAAGGAAAATGATCATCCCAATTACCCTTGAAGTCAATTACACAAGCTCTCAACATATCTTCCAAAGTTCGGATAGTACGCTCCACTTGCCCATCAGTTTGAGGATGAAAGGCCGTACTAATTAAGCTTAACACGAGTACCAAGTCCCTTTTGGAAAGATTTCCAAAACTGAGAAGTGAATTGGGTACCACGATCAGAGATGATAGATAAAGGCACTCCATGCAACCTAACCATTTCCCTTAGATACAACTTAGCATAGTCTTCCGCAGAATAAGAAACCTTGACGGGAATAAAATGAGCCGATTCCGTCATATAGTCTATTATAACCCAAATCGAGTCATGTTGCCGCCGCGTGAGGGGTAAACCAATAATAAAGTTCATATTCACATCTTCCCACTTCCAAGTAGGAATGCTAATATCTTGGGATAAACCTCCCGGCTTTTGATGTTCAACTTTCACTTGTTGATAATTAGGACACTTAGACACAAATTCCGCAATATCCTTCTTCATCCCATTCCACCAATAGACCTCTCGCAAATCACAGTACATCTTGGTGGCTCCTGGGTGAATGGAATATCGAGAACTATGGGCTTCTGATAAGATTTTCCCTCTCAAGTCATCTACATTAGGAAGACACATATGACTTTAATATCGAAGAACTCCATCCCCCCCTTTAGGAGAAAGCCTAAATGGACTTCTTAAGGACCGCTTCCTTCAATTCAACCAAGTTTGGATCAAGACCTTGCTTGGCCTTTACATCTGACACAAATGACGATTCTAAACCATTATGAACCATAACACCACCTTTGGTAGAGTCAACTAACTGAACACCTAATCGGGATAATCTATGAACATCACGAACCAACTCTTTTTTACCATCCTCAATATGAGCAACACTACCCATTGATAACCGACTAAGAGCATCTGCCACCACATTCGCTTTGCTGGGGTGATAGAGAACACTCATGTCATAATCCTTAAGTAACTTAAGCCACCTCCTTTGGCGAAGATTTAGATCTTTTTGTTTAAACACATATTGTAAACTCTTGTGGTCGGTAAATTTTTTTACATGAACACCATATAAGTAATGCCTCCAAATCTTTAAGGCAAAACACAATCGCCGCTAGTTCTAAGTCATGGGTAGGATAGTTCTTTTCATGAATCTTAAGTTGCCTTGAAGCATAAGCAATAACTTTCCCATTTTGCATAAGGACACATCCCACCCCAATTCTTGAAGCATCACAATAAATCATAAATTCATCGGATCCTTTCGGTAAAGTCAACATCAGAGCGGAGGTAAGTTTATCCTTCAATTCTTGGAAACTTTTCTCGCAAGCTTCGGACCATATGAACTTAACCTTCTTTTGGGTCAATGCCGTCAATGGAGAGCCAATCGAAGAAAACCTTTCAACAAACCTTCTATAATAATCGGTCAAACCCAAGAAACTTCTAATATCTGAAGGGGATAGAGGTCTAGGCCAACTCTTAACCGCATCCATCTTTTTGGGATCTACCTCAATACCTTTTTTGGAAATAATGTGTCAAAGGAAAGCCATGGATCTTAACCAAAACTCGCATTTACTAGACTTTGCAAAGAGTTGTTGGTCCTTGAGGACTTGCAACACAATTCTCAAATGATCGGTATGCTCATCTTCATTCCTTGAGTAAATCAAAATATCATCAATAAACACGATCACAAACATATTAAGGTATTGTCTAAATGCCCTATTCATCAAATCCATAAATGCGGCCAAAGCATTTGTCAAACCAAACGACATTACCAAGAATTTGTAATGACCATATCTAGTTCGAAAAGTTGTCGTCGGAATGTCATCTTCCTTCACCCTCAATTGGTGGTAGCCCGACTGGAGGTCAATCTTAGAGAAGTAACTCGCTCCTTGAAGTTGATCAAACAAATCATCTATCCTTAGGAGAGGATACTTATTCTTAATGGTAACTTTATTCAATTGTTGATAATCAATACACATACGAAGTGAGCCATCCTTCTTTCGAACAAACAAAACTGGAGCACCCCATGGAAGATACTTAATCGGATGAAGCCCTTATCCAACAGATCTTTCAATTTCTCCTTCAATTCCTTAAGTTCTGCCGGAGCCATTCAGTAAGGAGGAATAGAGATAGGTTGCGTATCTAGGAGAAGGTCGATATCGAAGTCTATTTCCCTTTCGGGAGGAACATCGGGTAAATCATCGGGAAACACTTCTGAAAACACATTAACAATGGGGACCGACTCAAAGATAGGGGTTTCGGAATCCATATCCCTAACCCGAACAAGATGGTATATGAAACCTTTGGAAATCATTTTTCAAGCTTTAAGACAAGAAACAAACTGACTCTTAAGCATAGAATTTCCCCCTTTCCACTCTAGAATAGGCTCATTTGGAAACTGAAACTTGACCACTCGGGTATCACAATCAATAGAAGCATAACAAGAATGCAACTAATCCATACCAAGAATGACATCGAAATCTAACATATCAAGATCTACAAGATCAAAATGAGTGACTCTATAGGATAAGGAGACATAACAATTTCTATAGACTCTCTTAGCCACAATAGATTCACCAACAGGAGTAGAGATAGAAAAAAGATCTAATAACACATCGAGAAGACTATCAAACCTCATAGCCACATATGGCGTCACAAAAGACAAGGTAGCACCGGGATCAAACAAAGCATAAACATCAAGATGAAAGACTTTCAACATACCGGTAAGCACATCAGGAGAGCCCTCTTGCTCATGACGAGTTGAAGTGCATAGAATCGGTTTTGCTTCGGAGCACTAGATCCCAAAACACTAGGTGGAGTTTGCCTACCTTCTCTTTCCTTAGCCATAAGTGATGGACAATCCCTTATCTTATGGCCACTCTTACCACAACCAAAGCAACCATCCGTACAAGCTAAGCATTTACCCTCATGTTTCTTTCCACATTTAGCACAAGTAGTCGATGAAAATCCACAACCGTTCCCTCCTTGAGGCTTAGGTTTAGACACCTTATCTTTGTTGAATTTAGGAGAGCATTGGAGGAACCTTGACCAGAAAACCTTTGTCGAAACTTAGAATGACCATACCCATCGAACATCGAGCGTGAAAAGTCACCATCACGGGTCTTAGCCCTCTTTGCCTCCCTAGACTTTTCCTTAAGTTTCTCCTCCTCAATTTGTTGAGCATGAACCATTAGACGAGAAATGTCCATATCATGGATAAGCATGGCCGTACGACATTCCTTGACCACCATTTCGGATACACCCAAAATGAATTTACTCATCCTTGCTTTGGGTCGGCAATCATAGTAGGAGCATACCTAGACAAATGTGTGAATTTCAATGCATACTCCTTCACACTCATGTTCCCTTGACGAAGGTTGATAAACTCAAGCACCCTTGCCTCCCTCATCTCAAGGGGAAAGAACCTATCGAGGAAAGCAACCTTAAACTTTTCCCAATTAGAGGACCCGCATCAACCGCCTTCTTACTCTTCCATTGTTCAAACCACACTTGAGCCACACCTTGAGTTGATAAGCGACCAATTCCGCCTTTTCTACCGGCGTCACACCCATGATTATCAATACCTTATACACCTCATCAATGAATTCTTGAGGATCTTCCTCAACCTTAGAACCATGAAACCCCGGAGGATTCATTCTAGTGAAGTCCCTCACTTTAGATGCCACCGTACACACATTTGAGTTCACGGGGACCACAACCTCCCTATTGGCTTGACCCGTTATGGCTTGAGCCAACACTTGAAAAGCAGCCCTAAACTCCACATTAGTTACTTGCTCGGCCAAAGGATCGACCGGAACTTGAGGAGCTTCTTGTTCCACATTCTCTCTCGCGGTCCTTCTAGCATATGCCCTTCGAGTGGCCATATCCTGAAAAGCATCGGATAGGGATTAGGAGAGAGACATATAGAGTTAAACTCTATCGCATAACTTTAGAATGATGAAAGAAGTGGAGTTTCCTAAACATCTTATAGCCTCTTATTCATAAGTGTGGCGCGCTTTACACCCATGAACAAGACTCTACCCGACGTGGGCCACGTGGCTTATGAGACATCCTAGGACCTTTCTAAAACCTTATGCTCTGAATACCAAGTTTGTCACGAACTAAAGTACCCCCCTAGACGTGACATGACATATAAGACCCCGAAAGGTCTCATACAAAACACTTAGCATACATCATACAACATAATAGTAGTTAAGAGTTCAAAAGACAACTTTAAAGTATCAAGAGTTGACAAAAGTAGCGGAAGTCTAATATAGTCTCAAGCCATCTAAAACATCAATAAAATGAAATTGGGACGTAACCCACACAAGTTCTAAAGTAAAATAACATAAAACTATAAGTGTGGCATTGTCCTCGAAATATGAGGACTCACTAAGTCTTCTTAATCACAAGTACAATGATCTAGCCACAAGTGGAGGGAGAGGATCTCGTCACGCCCTACATTAGTGAAACAATGTAGGCAAGAGTATGCGTTAGTCTAAAAATGTACCAAGTATGATAACTATGCATAGAAGTTACAAAATCATGCGAAAAGGGATGTATATACATAAGATACAATGACCAAGCTAAATCATAAAATGACATGATAGGAAACATGAGTTAAAAACAAGAGTCAATGCAAGGAAACCATCTTATAACAACCATGCTTGAAAATATCTTTTTAGAAAATAACCTTAGTTCATTTTGTGGGAGATGAGCCTTAACCGACATAGACCATGTGAGCTATAACATGGAATCCGGTGTCTACCCTACACCGAAAAGAGGTGTCCTTACTTGCCAAGGTAAGAACCATAGTTTCTACCTTAAGTTGATCCACTAGCTAATGTCTATCTAAGACAATCATTCTATTGTGGCACCTAGTTATGGGATAGAGAGATTGCAACTAGAAACCCGGCCTCTACTACGGGAGAGCTTCCATCTCGGTATCCTCTCGGTGCTAAGCATAATTCCCATGGATTAATCATAATTCATAACTTATCTCATCATTAGAAGACATGGGTAATCGCCTCTTGTCTTATCATTAGAATAGCTCCTTATTCTTGATTCAAAGTTTGGTTGAGAAAACCTTTCAACCCTATGAATCCTTTATGTGAGAAATCCTTTCACAACAACAACAATGCTTCACTCTTAAAGCAATCTTAAATCATCATAAATTTCATAATTGAACATGCATATCTTCATAAAATTCATAACTTCATCATAGAATCATAGCTTAAAAATCATAAATCATGCATGGGCTCATATAATTTCATCTTAAAATCATTCAATTTTCTCAATTAATGCATAAATAAACATAATTCAATCAATTAGATTAAAATTGGAAAGATCCTATGAGATAGAAGAAAACCCTAACTTCAATTGGAAAATTCTAACTTGTAAAATTGGGGAATTTAGGAACCCTATGGAGGAAAGGACTCCATAGGTGAAAGTCATCATGCCTTGATGTCAAAAGTTTGAAATCAATGGAGGATTAGGAGGTTTGATATTGAAACCCTAGATTCCTCTTCTTCCTTATAGAGAGAAATATTTGAGAGGATGGTTTGATCAACTTTTTGAAATTTTAGAGAATGACTTGAATTGGTTAATTTGAGGGGTAAAAATACTTATATAGGGCTTGGGGAAATGGGTAAAACGACATAGTATTTGGTTAGACTAATTAGGAAAAGACCCAAAAGCCCCTTTAAAATAACTCTCGAATCCTCAGCAACAGCCTGATCTACGGTCCTTAGGTCTAACCACAGACTGTCCTGGTCGACCGTTGGTTAGTTCTGAGACCACCAACTTTGGATCCCCAACGACAGGATCCTATGTACAGTCTGTGGGTCAACCTACGGTCCGTACATTGCAACCGTAGTTCTGACTTTTGGCCTTAAAAATTTCACTAAGTATGGGACTGACCTATGAGACCTAACTACGGCTAGTGCATTGGATGACGGACCGTCCTGGTGAACCATATAAAAGTACTGAGACTTGACATTTTTAGGAAATTTGGACCTGCCAACCAGGTTCCCACCTGCGGCCCGTAGGTCAAGCCATGAACCTTCGGTGGCTCCGTCTACGCTGGCACCAGACTTTCTAAAAACCTGAAATTTTCCATCTTTTCAAATTCGAGGTGTTACAGGTATTTAAAAATTAGCTTTGTTTTTCGTCGATACATAGTATTATAACACTTTGAGTAACTTTAGTAGGGATGGCAATGGAGCGGGGTGGATGTGAGACAGGGTGGGTTAAAGGCTATGCAGGTACGATGCGGGTTGACTTACTTCTTTAACAAATTGATGCGGGGGCGGGTTGGGTTGCAGGTTGAAGATTTGTGCAAATTTATGCAAATTTTAATTTAATTTTAGTTTTTAAAATTTGAATCACATAATCTATTTTATATATTAGTTCTCATTCCAATACAGTTACAAGTATTTAGTTACGAAGATTGAGCTAAATATGAAATCATGTACAGTTACGAATAAAAAAAATTATACTTTGTAAAGGGACCAGAAAATGAGAATTTTCAAATTATAAAAATAACTAATAATGAAAAGAAATCAATAATTAAATAAATATCTTTTATTTATAGTTTTTTCAAAGTCATCCAATTAGATTGTGCAAGCTAATAATTCATGATCTGATAAGTGACTGAAAGAAGCTTTCTGAATAAATTAAAATATTTGGATTCAACTTTATATTACTTGCATACTAAAGTTAGTGAGCAGATTATATACGAGGTGAATTTATGTGGGGCATGTCAATGTAGGATGGGGCGGAGCAGATTGAATATAAAAACAAAATTCTATGCGGGGCAGAGCAGGGCGAGTTGAAGTCTTTGCAGATTTACGCTAGTTTGCCCCGCCCCGCCTCGTCCCGTTTGCCATCTTTAAAATTTAGAAACATAAGTGAGCCAAACTTTTAATGAATGACACGTATAAACCATTTATAATAGTTTGATGGCAAATTAGGGCTTTCCCCCTTCTTTTAGTATAGGGAAAAGTACATGCATGCCCAATAGGAATAAACTATTTACAACTAAACGCCCTCTTACATAAAATACCCCCTAACTAATTACAGAAAATGTCTCATTTCCTTGTAGCTTTAGTTATTTAGCACCTTTTTAATTCTTTTGCTTTTTAGTTTTTTTACTTCTTCTTTTTGCTTTTCTTTTTTCTTTTTATGTATCTTTGTTCATTTAATTTTTTTCAAATTATTTTATTATTTATTTTCCTTTTATACCATAGTCTAATTTATACTCAATATTTATGTCAAACCCAAAAACACAAATTGTGATGGCACCTATGTTCCCAACCAATAGGTAGGTCAACCCACTAGTTTTACCAATTTACCTAAATAAATAAAGTAGAGAGACAATGACAAGCAAAATATTTCAAATACTAAGTCTTTTATAAGTATGAAATGCGGAAAGCTAAAATACTACCCAAGATTTGGTGTCATAAGTACATGAGTTTCTACAATACGATAAAAAACTAAAATGACAAGTCTAAATGAAAGAAATACCCTATCTAAATACTAAAATGACAGAATAAATTAAGATGGATGAACGCGTGGGCTGCAAAATAGCCAAGCAGCTCACCACAACTCCAAGGTTTCTAAACTCAGACTCAAAAAGCTTCATGAGATGCACTCATATTCAAAATCCAATCTGCATCATAAAAGAGTGCATCAAATGTAGCATGAGTACGAAACTACGTGTACTCAGTATGTCTCATAGACCGACATTAAAAAAGTAGTGACATGAGTACATAAGAAATCATTCTTTAATTTTTTTATAGGTCTACATTATTCTCATCAGTCAAGTCTCACAAAAAATAGGGATAATTAAATGTCACGTAATGTCCAACCATCAATTCATCACACAACCAAGTAAAAATGAAAGATATGATGAGATGCAATGCAATGCAAAACCATGAGATGATATGCCTCAAAATGCCAAGTAACCTCTCAATCGTATATACACGATACTTCTAAAAAATAATCATAAGTTCTTGATCTATGAGGGACTCGTGAGGTCCATATACCGACACAGACGGTCATCCTATACCTTGCCGGATGTATAGGATGATATCGTGACTATAGATCCATCTAATAGGCATTCTTAGAGGCAGTGAGGAGTCGCATGAAGAATCAATGCTATCCTATCCTACGCTGGCTACATAGTTTTATGGGACTTTCGAGTCATAAAAGACTCTAACCCAATTCGGTGCTCGATACTACTCTCAAAATAAATAATATACTTTATGCCCAATCACCCTTTACAAAGAAAGAGACTATAACTTTACTTACTTTTTCACTTTACTCAGTCACCCTTTACAAAGAAAGGGACTATTACATTACTTTACCTTTCAAAAACATCATATTCCTTCTTTTTCTCAACTGTCAAATAGTATATATGAAAACATTCAATTCTCTTTTCAAAGAGTCTGTTCAAAAATTACACTTTTAAAACGTATGCTCATGAACTTATCTTTCAAGCCCAATAATTAACATAGGATTATATATATGTATATATAAATAACATTTGAAGCTCTTAAGTTTTTATGGAATAGGACCTTTAAACTTTCCTCTTTTCTTACATTAGTTTGGAATGTAAATGAAGACATGTGAGTAGGACATGTAGGATCTCTCAGGGATTAATGGAGCCTTTAAGATTTTATATTAAGAAGAGAGCGAAGACACGATTTGAAAGAACGCATACAGGATGAAGAACGGAGAAGAAAAGGGCCTGGCGACCCTTGGGCATTGCGGGCGCGCCGCCCTAGGCCTCAAACTTCAGAGGATGGTTTTGGGCACATTGCAGGTGCACCGCCCCAGGCCTCCTGGCGCAATGGTGGGGCATTGCCCCAGCTCCGAACCCAGAAATTCGACGGATTTTCTTTCTCAATTTCGGGTCCTAACTCATCTAGAATCGATTGGTTTCTTCCAAACTCTATTTGATTAACAAACCCAAAATGAAAATTAATGAAATCCCACTCAAATTTTATCAAGAAACACCACTCATTCGTAAAACCCTCACCTCAAGAACTCAAAACCTCCATTGTTAAAGAATGAAACTTAAAACTCAAGAACCCTTCAAGAACATTTACATAAACGAATATATGGGCGAATTAACGAAAGAATTACATGATTGGAGTGAGGATGAACAATTCCATCACTATGGGACGCCTCACATACATGGAAAGAACGATTGTTCTTGGCGAAATTCCTCAACCCTTGAATGAACGCTTGGAAACCCTCTTTTCCTCTTCTTGAAACTTCGCTCTAAAACCCTAAGTGTTTAGGAATATGAAAAATAACTTAGAATCTAATTAGACCCCTAGATTGGGTGAATAAAACGTGGGTAGGACTATTGTGGTAAGGAAAAGACCAAAATACCCTTTCCTTAAACGGATGAAAAGCCATAACTAGAGAGGCTTCATTCAAATGGGCATAACGTTTTACTCTAAGCTTCAAATGTAGAAAACTTGGTGGAGTTGGAAAGAGGATTCAAAGACCTTCGATTTGGTAGGTGATGGGCCACCTAATTTCTTATGTGCTAGAAGATATGGTCGTTTGAAGGTGACCCAAGTTAAATCTCCTATTGAAACTCAATTGATAGGAAAGCTTTCGACTCAACTTTGTGCTAGGGGATTCTAGTGACGTTAATTCATATTCAAATTCATTCCCACACTAATTAATTGACCTTAGAATCTAAGATAATTAAGAATCAATCGGTATGACCTTATACGTAATTCAAGAATGGTTCGATCTTAACTTAGAAATTTTTTTCTGGGGTGTTACAATATCTCTTCCTTGGGATCATTCGTCCTCGAATGATGGTTAAACTGAGTATGGAGGGAAAAAGTTACTATCACTATCTCTTTTGACTTCTGAACTTGCTTATTAATATAGGCTGAAGTGATTTCTACTAAGAGTTTTGAAATTGGACTCGAGCACACTTGGAACGAAGCTTACATAAGATTTTAAGGTTATTGGCCATGACATGAAACAAGGGTATCCAGTCACAAAGTAAGAATATGATTACTATGCCTCGAGTGATATAACTGGTAGCTTTTAATCTTAGCAACACTTCTCAACTATGCTCTCCTTTCTGATTACTACACTTCATTAGCTGCGACTCATAGCTCTCACTAGAGTTTATGACTACTCTTACAACCATCTAAGTCTACCCACTTGCTCTTACTTTGTTCAAGACTCATCTCTAATTCACAAAATGCTAAACATGAAATAGCTATACTTTTCTAAACCACAAGATTCAAGTTCTATATCTCTATAGGGAATCTCATCCCAAGAATAATTCTTCTTATAACCGCATTTAGCCAATTTTAAGCCCATATCAAGAAACACCTAATGCATTATGCATTCATCTCCATGTCATCAATACCTCATTCAAGCCTAGAACTATAACCACTCCATGGACTCCTACTAACCAACCTTATAAGAATTTCTCATTCTCTCATCACCTCTATCAATTGAAATTTCATGCATACTATCAGGAACTAACTAACTACTCTCGCCTAACTATTACTCATAGCAAAACTTCATTCATCCTTCCTCCACTTTCATAACCTTAGATGGAATATGCACACCACTACCACCAACATAAGAAACATCAACCTTCTCCTCCTATCATCACTCAACTACTATCATCAACATCTCTTTCAAACAAAAAGAATCACTAAAAGAGCTTTAGGGTGAAAGATCAAAAGCACGATTCATTCGCAAAATCTGATATAAGAATATGCATGACATAACATTATTTTGCTAGCCATTGAGACCAAATTATGAATTTGCGATACTGAGCATACTATGATACATGAGTGCTTATATGAGTAGGTTCATATCATGAGACTGATATCCATAAATTTATGGAGTAAGATTGAGATCGATGGGCTAAAGTGTTTGCCCCTCATTCTGGAAACTGAGCATATATGTGAATCTCTTTGAAGTGTATGAGCATAAGTCATGAACACAATTTTGATATAAGAAACATCAATAAGATATATAAATAACTGAACTTTGAGGAATACGCAAGATTATGAATGTATTGGTATATCTCTAAAACTCCTTTTGAACACATTACCATAGGATTCTCAACACTTGACTTGGCTTCTCATCTTATCATCTCCCCCTTAGGTCTAAAGCTGACACTTTAAAGCTGTGGATCTATTTTATCATCTTTATACTGGTCTACATCCTCTTTTCTTACTCAGAAGATGCAAATCTTATGACTATTGAACTCTCCATAAGCAGGTACTAAGACTCCCTTTAAGACCTCTTTCAAAGATGATTCTCTTCCGCTTTTCTCGTTGGCTTATAAGGCCACTAATCTAACTATTAATAATCTTACTTCTCCTTCTTAGCCTACAAATAACATCTTTCTATGTTCATATCAACCTAACTGAAGGAAACTTGGAAGTGCATTAAAGAGGTTCGTCATTGACTATATAAAATCCCTTCTACCCAACTCTTAAGGGTAGTAATTAATGCTTACATCAGTGTACCCCACATTGGCAACTCAAATATGCTATCTAGGCACACATGAAAAATTATTAACTTAATTGGGACCTCGTCTGACTACCTACGATCTCAGGTTTACTTATTGATGTTCTTGATAATCTAATGGCTTAGCCACACTTCCCTGCTCTCATATAAGAGTCATAATACCATGCTTGTACTACTCACACTTATCAAAAGTAACACCTTAATTTCTCACCTAATTTATGTCAAACCTAGATTAGACCTCGAACTAATATCATCACCCTTATGGTGCCATCCTTTTGATCATGACACAAACCTCAAATTCAAGCTTAGTGTTTATTACTAAACACATATATCAATATCATTGCTCGCTTACTATACTAACTTACAACTACTAGATAAACTTAAGAAATATTCACCCACTAAGATCTCATGACAAGTAGTCAACCTTTATCTCTCAGTCTACCTAATTACAGATTACTACCACACTTCCATTTCACAACTTAAGTACCACTTACTCATTCACTATACATCATTGCCTAATTAGTTCTATAACCCTCTAAATATCATGGGGCTCTCCTTTTTTTTAAAAAAAATCATAGGCCTAGCTTAAATCTATCGCATCACGAATACTCAACTCTTCTATTCAACACTTATACTTGGTCGATACTAATGTGTTAAAACCTCATCATAACTTCTCTCTAGTTAAAGAATACTCTAACTCATCCATACTAGTAACTCTTACTCTACCTTCTATCATGAAATCCACACCAGCTCATCACTTCTTAGTCTACCCATAAGAAAAAAACTCTTCATTAGTAACTTACTGGGTGCATGACTGCAACAACGTAATTTATCTCATGACTATCTCCCTTTGTTAGATTACTATGCCTCTGCATGCATTCCTTTAACTCTGGGCACTTCTACTGCTACTGGCTCATAACATCATAACTAAAACTATCTCTTCGGGTGAAAATACTACCCAAGCGCTAAAACGTACTTCCTCATAAAGGTCTCAATAGAAACAAGGTTTAGAGAAGAGAGTCTAGGAGTACATCTCGCTTTTAGCTTGAACGCACGATTTATATGAATTAAGAGTGCATTCTTTCGAATCTTAACACTTAAGCTCACTCACGAGCTTCTGTCAAGCCTCTCTACAGTCTCATGACTTTCTCAAGACTCTTGCTGAGAGTAACTCATCGATAAGGATCTGGGACTTTACCTTTCAACTACCGTGAGTATGAGGGGTAGTCGAATGGATTTGAGAAACGCATGAGTATGAATAAGTTCCTTATGACACAGTTCTAGTGCATGATTTAGAGTATAAAAGAAGGGAAACTTTTCTTAAATGTCTGTAGTCCCTCATTTATAGAAGTGGGGCCCTCACAACCATAAATAAGATCCTACCGACACGGCTTCATAGACACCCTAGGACACTTGAACCTTGTGCACTAAGCTTGTCACGCCCCGAGCCTACACCTTGGGCGTGATCGACAATCAAGAACCATTTCTGATTCCTAAGCGAACCCTTGGCCTGGCTACATGACTTACATGATTCTATGCAATACGCGGAAGCTTAAAATAGATGAACATTTTGACATTCATGAAAGTCTTAAAATATTGCCTTGCAAATATTAACATAAGTCATAAGTTAAATAACTATCCTGAGAAAGACAAGGAAAACATCTAAATCTGTCTGTCTATGAAGCCTCTAACGAATGTAAGATAAATGTCGGATTAAGACCCATGACACCTCCAATACTACTAAGCTGAATGAAAATGGAGTCTCCCGGAAGCAGGGGGCCTCACCAAATACTGTCTGCGAATGAATAGTGATCTCAACGAAACGCCTGTTGATAATCCTGAGTACATGTATCTGCATCATAATAAGATGCAGGTCGAATGACGTCAGTACATTGAATGTACTGGTAAGTGATAGGGCTAGAGTAAGCAATTAACTGACTAGGATGACTGAAAATAACATAACTGGATCAATACCTGAATATGAAGTGAAAACCATTTAAGCTTGACAATAAGGTACGCAATGAAAGCAACATGAATGACTAAGAGCAACTCAATAGTATATCAATACATGAATAAGACAAGAAAACTCTTTAAGCTTTACAATAAGATATGCAATATGAAAAATAACATACTTTACTTGTGGGAAGTTTCTCTAACCGACAACTATTACTATGAGCCTAGCAATGATACAACGTTTCGTCCACGTTGCAAGGGCCATCATATACCTTGCCAGGGGTATAGGATGATATCGTGACTATAGATCCATCTAATAGGCCTTCTCAGAGGCAGTGATGAGTTGCATGAAGAATCAATGCTATCCTATCCTACGCTAGCTACGTAGTTTTATGGAACTTTCGAATCATAAAAGACTCTAATCCAATTCGGTGCTCGATACTACTCCCAAAATAAATAATATTCTTTATGCTCAATCACTCTTTACAAAGAAAGGAACTATAAATTTACTTACTTTTTCACTTTACTCATTCACCCTTTACAAAGAAAGGGACTATTACATTACTTTACCTTTCAAAAACATCATATTCCTTCTTTTTCTCAACTGTCAAATAGTATATATATAAACATTCAATTCTCTTTTCAAAGATTCTGTTCAAAACTTACACTTTTAAAACGTATGCTCATGAACTTATCTGTCAAGCCCAATAATTAACATAGGATTATATATATGTATATATAAATAACATTTGAAGCTCTTAAGTTTTTATGGAATAGGACCTTTAAACTTTCCTCTTTTCTTACATTAGTTTGGAATGTAAATGAAGACATGTGAGTAGGACATGTAGGATCTCTCAGGGATTAATGGAGCCTTTAAGATTTTATATTAAGAAGAGAGCGAAGACACGATTTGAAAGAACGCATACAGGATGAAGAACGGAGAAGAAAAGGGCCTGGCGACCCTTGGGCATTGCGGGCGCGCCGCCCTAGGCCTCAAACTTCAGAGGATGGTTTTGGGCACATTGCAGGTGCACCGCCCCAGGCCTCCTGGCGCAATGGTGGGGCATTGCCCCAGCTCCGAACCCAGAAATTCGACGGATTTTCTTTCTCAATTCCGGGTCCTAACTCATCTAGAATCGATTGGTTTCTTCCAAACTCTATTTGATTCACAAACCCAAAATGAAAATTAATGAAATCCCACTCAAATTTTATCAAGAAACACCACTCATTCTTAAAACCCTCACCTCAAGAACTCAAAACCTCCATTGTTAAAGAATGAAGCTTAAAACTCAAGAACCCTTCAAGAACATTTACATAAACGAATATATGGGCGAATTAATGAAAGAATTACATTATTGGAGTGAGGATGAACAAGTCCATCACTATGGGAAGCCTCACATACATGGAAAGAACGATTGTTCTTGGCGAAATTCCTCAACCCTTGAATGAACGCTTGGAAACCCTCTTTTCCTCTTCTTGAAACTTCGCTCTAAAACCTTAAGTGTTTAGGAATATGAAAAATAACTTAACATCTGATTAGACCCCTAAATTGGGTGAATAAAACGTGGGTAGGACTATTGTGGTAAGGAAAAGACCAAAATACCCTTTCCTTAAAAGGATGAAAAGCCATAACTAGAGAGGCTTCACTCAAATGGGCATAACGTTTTACTCTGAGCTTCAATTGTAGCAAACTTGGTGACATTGGAAAGAGGACTCACAGACCTTCGATTTGGTAGGTCATGGGCCACCTAATTTCTTATGTACTAGAAGATATGGTCATTTTAAGTTGACCCAAGTAAAATATCCTTTTGATACTCAATCGATAGTAAAGCTTTCTACTCAACTTTGTGCTAGGGGATTCTAGTGACCTTAATTCATATTCAACTTCATTCCCACACTAATGAATTGACCTTATAATCTAAGATAATTAAGAATCACTAGGTACGACCTTATATGCAATTCAAGAATGGTTCGGTCTTAACTTAGAATTTTTTTTGTGGGGTGTTACAACTTTCATGGGAATCAAGTGAAGAACTATTTAATGGTGAAAAAGTGAAGAACTGCTGAAGAAGAAGAAGTCAAAAGAAAGGAAAATGTAAAAGCTTTAAAAAAAAATTGGAGGCCACCAATAAAAAGACCAAAAAAAATTATTGACATAATTAATATATTAGAAATTATAATATTTAATTATATAATGACCAATAAGATAGTGCTACGTGTTCAAATTTGTCATTCTAACATTTTTTTTTCTTCTCACGCACCTTAAGGAAGGTGAAGATCTCTGCCATGTCATCTTCTAAGGAGGTATTAATATCAGTTTAAACAAAATAAGGCGTGTAATAGGTCGTCAAAATTGTGAAAGTGTGTAACTGACTTTTCGGGACAAGTTCAAGGGGGAATTTATGCCTTTTTCCAATGATTTTATGATGTTTAGCTTGGTCATGCATATCATGTCTTCGATTATGTCCCCTCATTATCATGTTTTCATGTTTTCTTGCATATCCCTTATACTTAGTACATTTCATGTGCTAATGCATACTTGTGCCTACATTGTTTAATAATATTGGGTGTGATTCTTCCTCTCCTCCCGCTCGTGGCTAGTTGATCGATCGAAGTTAAAAACTTGGCGAGTCATCATGATCTGAGGACCATGTAACCTTTATCATATTTTTCTTATGTCTTTAGTTTTCGGATGTTGTACGTGGTGTACGGGTTACATCTCGACCACTTCTTTGGATGTACTAGAATGGCTTGTCAAGACTATGATTAAATTGCCACTTTTATGTCAGACTTTCCTATTCATATGAGATTCTCTACTTTTGTCTATTATAGTGTATATGCAGGTTATGGAAAGGTTCTTCTGAAAGGGACATCTGGCAATGTGTGATTCTAAACAATATTGTATATGACAAAGTTACAAAAAGTAAAGAACAAAATATTTTGAGAAACTGTGTTTGACATGAATGTTTGGGACATGTCAATTACAAAACCTTGTGAAAACTGATCAACTTAGAAGTTTTACCTAACTTTGAGTGCAATAAATAAAAATATCAAGTTTGTGTTGAATCTAATTATGCTAAGCATTCTTATAAATTTGTTGAAAGGAGTTTTAATTCCTTAGAGTTGATTAACATTGACATTTGTGATATGAAGTCAACACCATCTTGTGGTGGGAAAAAATATTTCATAACTTTTATTGACAATTCACTAGATACTGTTATGTCTATTTGTTGAATGATAAGGATGAAACAATAGAAACATCTAGGCAATATAAAACTGAAGTTTGAAAATCAGTTGAATAAAAAGATAAAAATGATTAGAAGAGATAGAGGTAGAGAATATAAATCTCCTTTTGCAGAAATATGTTTGGAAAATGGAATCATCCATTAAACAACTGCTACTCATCTCAATCTAATGGAATTGCGAAAACAAAAAAATTAAACTTTGAAGGAAATGATGAACGTCTTACTTATAGGTTAAGGTTTAACATAAAACTTGTGGGGAGGGGGGAGGGAAGCTATCCATACATCAAATCGAATACTCAACTGAGTGCCCCACAACAAGACACATTCTATTCCATATGAGAAATGGAAAGGAAGAAAACTCAACTTGAAATATTTCAAAGTGTCGGGGTGTCTAGCCAAATTCCAAGTTTCTATACTTAAAAGTGTCAAAATAGGACCTAAGACTGTGGACTGTATTTTCATTGCATATGCCATAAACAGTAAGGTATGCCAATTTTTAGTTCATAAGTCCAAAAATTTGGATATTCATGATAATACGATAATTGAATCAGTTAACGTTGAGTTCTTTGAGCACATCTATCCGTATAAAACTAGATTCAAGTTGTCTAATGAAGGGTCGAAATGACCTCGGGAAGAACCGAAGGAGAATGTACACATAAAGAGAGTTCAAGGTGTACTAAACATCAAAGGACATCTACTTCGTTTGGATTTGATTTTTGTAACATTCCTTTTTGAAAATGAGCCTCAAACATTCAAGGAAGCTATGTTCCTACGGACTCATCCTTTTGGAAAGAGGTTGTCACTAGTGAGATCGATTTAATATTAAGCAATCATACTTGGGAGTTGGTTGATCTTCCTCCAGAAAATAAACCTTTCGGTTCAAAGTGGATTTTCAAAAGAAAAATGAAAGTTGATGGAACTATTGACAAATACAAAGTAAGACTTGTCGTCAAAGGCTTTAGGCAGAAATAATGTCTTGATTATTTTGACACATACTTGTCAGTAACTAGGATTACATCTATTCGGATACTAATTGCCCTAGCTGCAGTATATGGCCTTGAAATTCATTAAATGAATGTAAAAACATCGTTCTTAAATGGAGAATTGAAGGAAGAAATTTACATAGAACATACCGAGGGCTTTGTGGTTCCTGATAAAGAAAAGAAATTGTGTAAACTTTTTAATTAACTTTATGGACTAAAACAAACACCCAAACAATGGCATGCAAAGTTTGATCAAACCATGTTGACAAATGGATTTAAGATCAATGAATGTGATAAATGTGTCTACATTATTAAAGACACTCAAAATTGAGTGGTCATTGTATGCCTATATGTGGATGATATGTTTATAATGAGTAACAACATGGCTAACATAAATGCTACTAAGCGTATGTTTGCTAGAAAGTTCGATATGAAAGATCTAGGAGTCGCCGATTTGATATTGGAAATTAAGATTTATAAAATTCCTCACGGTCTAGCATTGTCTCAATCTCATTATATTCGAAAGGTACTTGAAAATTTTAAGTATTTACACTTCAAAAGTGCAAAAACACTAATTGATGTGAACATTGATCTCATTAAGAATAAAGGTGAAAGTCAGTCTCAATTGGATTATACCAGAGTGTTGAAAAGTTGATGTATGTCGTGAACTGTACACGATCAGACATAGCTTGTGCTATAAGTAAACTAAGTCGATACACAACTAGTCCCAACCAAAATCATTGGATGACAATGAAAAGAGTTTTAGGGTACTTAGATGATACTCAAAACTTTACTTTGCATTACAGCAAGTATCCAATAGTTGTTGAAGGATATAGTGATGCAAATTGGATTATTAGATCAATTGAAACTAAGTCCACATGTGGATATGTTTTCATCATTGGCGGAGGAGCAATATAAACATGTATAGCTCACTCTAAAATGGAGTCTGAGTTCATAGACTTAGACAAGGTCGGCGAAGAAGCTGAATGACTCTGGAATTTCTTAGAAGATCTTTCATTTTTGCCCAAACCGATAGCCCCTATATGCATACATTGTGATTGTCAAGCTACAATAGGAACGACTGGGAGAGTTTTGTATATCGATAAGTTTCGTCACATACGAAAAAGAAATAACTCTGTTAGACAACTATGATTACCCACTAGGCGAACCCCATTCCTTTAATAGCAACTAACAATTTAACTAATGTGGAAATAATATTGAATTAAGCGACTATCTTGTATAGGTGCAGAATAAATGAGTTAAAATCAAACTACCCAAGGACCTGGAGACACTAGTACAAGAGCATCTACAAATACGAAAGAGGTCTGAAAACTAAAACAACTGTCTAGAAGGAAATAAAACAGAAAATAAAAGAGTCTCTAAAATCCACTACTACTGAAGAGAAATAAGCTCACCTTGAATTCCAACAATCACCAATCTCAATCCCAATAGTAAGTCAAGTACCTCTAGTACTTTGCTCAGTTCCTGCACGCAAAAAGGGTGCAACAATTATAGAATAAGTACGAAAAAACACGTGTACTCAGTAAGTTTTGATTACTAACCCTTCTTAGAATCGAAAATGAGGTATATTTTAAAATTTTCTTTTTCCTAAAGTATAATTACGTCATAAGTTAAAATACCTCAACACGACAACTAAAACATATACCTTTCCAAAACTATCAGTTACACCACTGATGATATCACAAGATGTCTCAAATGTATCAAGTCAAATCAGTTTTACAATCATCTCAACAACTCAACACCAAATCAATATGAAATTCAATGTCGATGAAATGTAATGCACTAGCCAAAAACTGGTATACACCCGCTTTCTCTGTCAGATAGTCGGGACTCATGGGGGACTCATGAGGTCTATATACGTATTGGAACCATTTTCCATCGGCATAATAACACTCGTTGGAACTATTTCTCATCGGCACAATACCACTCACCGAAACCATTTCTCATCGGTTTTGCATGATGTCACTTGTCGAAACCATTTTCCATCGACATAATACAGATATAAATCTCATAAATAACTCAATGGACAATATCAACCAATAATTATCATACAACAATAAGAGTGGTATGAATATGTATGAACAAATGTATTATATGGGTTCATCAATCAACCCTACAACTAAAGATGATCAATCACATTCAAATTTACATAATTCACTAGTCTCAACGATTCAATCATATCACAACTTACGACATACAATCAACCAATAATTAATTTCATGTAAATTTCCCCATATTATAACATCGGTACCCGCATAAATGCTTGTTATCTCATTTATACGAGACTCCCTTATTATTCGTTACCATTATATTTATTTATTTCATAAAACTAACATTTCAAAGAAGGAGCGAATTTCTACTTGCGTCAAAACGAAGCCCAAGTGTCAACTTATAAATTTGCCCTTCCGTAACATTTTTGAAGTCAAAATTTGTTCAAATATATAATCTTCGTATGAACACGAATCTAATGACATTCATAATGCTATATTTAGTTTTGGCTAAAAAATCGGGTCAAAAAGTCACCCTGAGCCCCCTAATCCAAATATGAAATTTTCTTTCAGATTATATTCACCCATAATAAAATAAACTCGTATGCAAAATTTCAGCTAAAACATATCGTTATTCGACTCCCAAATCAAGATTTTATTCTAAGAACCCTAGGGCTATATTTTCTTAATTCAGTATAAATTCTATACATCTCTACTCTAAAAATCTATTTATAATCACATAAAAACATAATGGAAAGGACAAGAGTCATTACTTTAACGCTTTGGGATGAAAATCTCCAATTTTTTCCTCCCCTTTCCCTCTTTTTTTCTCCTTTTCTTTTCCTTTTTTCCTTTGTGCGTTCTTTCTGTTATGCATTTCGGCCCTTCTTCTTTTTTTTTCCTTTTCTGAGTTAGGGTGTTAGCCCCTTTCTCTTCCTTTTTTTTCCTTTTCCTTTTCCTATTTCGTTTTTCTTTTCTTTTCTATTTATTTTTCTTAAGAAAAAACAAACTTAATTTCTCCTCTCTTTTATTTAATCTGAATTTCATGTCACTCATTTCTGCAAGTCATAAATTATTTATAAAAGCTACTAAAAGAGTTAAAATAGAAAAAACAATAAAATTCACAAAATGATTATAAGGGTCGTTACAGAAACTGGAGGGAAGATTCATAATTTAATGGCATTAAGTGGCAACAATTACTCATAACATATCTATATACTTGTAATATTTTGTGATTCTCTATATATCTATCTTTTGATTTTAGTTACCACTAGTTTTTTTTAAAAAGACGCCTATTTTATTAACAGAGAACTAGAAGTCTTATATTGTAGTTAGTGTTGGCTATAGTTTAAGAAATGAATTATTAAGTTAACATGTCATTTGCCTTCTTTGAAGTTTGCAAGGCAAATAACTTCAACTTTTCACGTCATGTGCTTATTTTTGGAATACTTAAAGAAAGATCAGTTGAAAATCAATGGGAGTATTACCTTTTTATTGGTCAAATAAGAAGTCAATGTTGTTAGTGTACAAATGTAGGAGTATGAATGTTCATTAGTAGTTTGAATAGGGGTCAGTGGATTCGAAAATACAATAACAAGTACATGAGGAGAGACTAGGAAGCCGGTTGATAGGGGTTCATTAGCAGTATTTGGTACTTCAAGAATATTTGATTATCTACGTCAAGTTATTCAATCCCATAGTCCAGATATGTTAAGGCACCTTTGTTTCATCACACGAATCTCGAAAATTACCAATTATCAATGAGTCATTTTTTACTATTTCATTGCTAGGATACCCTCTATGAAGGGCATTAAATGTCAAATTATCTTATTTCTTGACTTAATCATATCATTGTCATGCTTGTACTATTGTGAAGTATGTTTCATGGTTAAGGTTATTTTCCGTAGAGTTTCTTATTTCGTGTGTCTATTAGCGAGCTATTGTGATAAGAGTGAGGCTGAAATTATAGAGATTTATTATGTTGTATCTAAGGGGGTTGTTAAACCATTATTTCACGTCAGAAGCTCTTATGAAAATGTTATTTGAAAATCATATTCATACTAAATCGTGTACCTTATTCTTTTGGTTATATAATTGTAAAATGACCTTGTTTCTAAATAGGCTCATACTATTACCCACTCGGAGTCGTTTATAATAAAACAAGTCAAACATGTCAGTCTCTTTTTGAGTTCCTGAATTATTAAATTGCTAAGTTGAAGTTGAGTCAAGAGTTTCGAGTCTATTATGAGTTTTATAGGCTTAAATGGTTGTATGAAAGTTAAATGAAGTCACAAAGAGATTATTTTAAGTACCTAAGATCTTCGTGAACATCCTCAAATTTAAGTACCTTTCTCAAGTCGAGTTAATTCTTTAAGTTTATTCTAAAAGCATATAAGGTTCTACAAGATATTTGTAAATTGAACGGAAGTGATTACGAGAATATAAGAATTAGAGTACGAAACATCCAAGATTGGCAAAGTTCTTGTTATAACTTACTATGTGCAATCAGAGTTCATATCATGGCATGTTATGCATTTACTCTGAGCTATAACCGGAGGAAAGAAGGCTTATTTGCCCAGAAGACTATGTATATTGTACAGATGGCCACATGTTGGCAAATATGATACCGATTAGCTACCAAAAAAGACCATCATTCCTAGAATTTAATTGGGTATGTCATGCATTTGCATTTATATATATGTAATGACCCGGTTGGTCATTTTTGGCGTTTTTTGAAAATTACCATTTTGCCCTCCCGATATCGACCCTTGAGTTGTTTCTTGATTGAGTTTTAAAAGTTGGTTTCAAATTTTGTGTAAAAAGTTGAGTTTTTGATAATTTTGAGTTTGAAAGGCTTAAGTTGCTTAAAAGTGGTTTTTGGAGTCTTTTGGAGTTTCAAGTGTTGGAATGGAATTCCGTCGATTCCATTAGTTTCGAAATGTGGAATCTGATCCGATAGAGTTGTCGGTTTCTAATTCCAAGTCTTTTTGAGGTCCTAAGTTGTGAAATTGTAGAATTTTAGTCTTTGGGTTGACTTTGGTCAATATTCGAAGTTCGGATGCTCGAATCAGAATTCTGAGAGTTCTATTGGATTCAGGGGATGATTCTAGGCCTCGGAGTGGCCTTGGTTGATTTTTGTGAGGCCCCGAGCTTGTTTTGGCCTTTTTAGGTGTTGAGTTAGTTTCTTGTGGTTTTCACGGATGTCGGGTCAAGAAGACCTCAGATTCATGTTTTGACAGTTTCATTGAGTCCGAAACGTCGCGTATAATTGATTTGTATATCTGGTTTGTGTTTTCAGGGTTCTGAACGAATCCTGAGGGTTGATTTGATGTTTGAGAGTTGGCTGAGTTTTGTTGGTGCTGCAGGCTTTGCTTTTGCGAAGGCCCTATCACTTAAGTGAACTTCGCTTAAGCGAAGGACCTGTCGCTTAAGTGACCCTTGCTTTTGCGAAAGGGGCCTACTTTTACGAAGCCCGTGTTTTGAGAAGGGTTCGCTCCTGATCTCTTTTGCGACATTAGAGAGGGTTTTGTGACCTGAAAATTCTGGATTTAAGCCCCATTTTCACCATTTTTGAGCTTGGAGAACCTTGGTGGCGATTTTTGAAGGGTTTTTCTGTGCTAGATCATTTGGGTAAGCCTTCTTGATCTTAATGCTTCATTTTCCATTGATTAATTATGAGTTTTAACATCAAAATATGAGATTTTGATTGGTGATTGTGGAGGTTTTTATGAACTCAAGTTTCAAAACTAAAATGGTGATTTTGATGTGATTTTAATCCCTTTTTCGAAATGGTTTTCTCTAATGAGTTCCTAAAGCCTTGAGTAATGTTTTCAAGTATTAATTTTCGGATTCAAACCTTCTTTTTGAAATTGGGGTTTGTGTTGATTGACCCACTTTACAAGTGTATTGGTGTGGATATTGTGATTTCTGATAGATGATTGTGAATACTTGATTATGATAGATTGTGTGGCTTTAGAAGTGACTCGGAAAGGGAAGAATCAACTCTTGGAGTGATTAGTTGATTAATTTGAGGCAAGTGATCTCTTAAACTTTGCAATTTGGTTGAATTTTTTATTTCTCTTCATTGCCTATGT
The DNA here is from genome assembly GCA_018342035.1 of Solanum appendiculatum. NCBI lineage: Eukaryota > Viridiplantae > Streptophyta > Magnoliopsida > Solanales > Solanaceae > Solanum > Solanum appendiculatum. The sequence continues at coordinate 117,988 of JAGDQO010000963.1, forward strand.
GTTGGGAGTAATCGGGAATGAGGTGAAGGGCTATTTTGTTCCACTTGATTAGTATAAACCAACAAAATAGAGGAAAAATGAAAACACTTCTTGACGATCATGATAAATTGTGAATTGCCTTGTTGTGACCCTATTTGATTGGTTGGTGAATTACTTGAATGCATGAAAGTGGACTTGTGTGATATGAATTGTTGTCTCTCCATGTGGTGTCATATTTTTTGTGTGCATTGCTTGATGAACACCGTGATGAGACACTTGATTAAAATGAAGGGATATGGTTCCGGCTAGTGATGTAAATGCCGAAGGGAAATGGTTCCGACAAGTGATTAATGTGAAAGCCGAAGGGAAATAATTCCGGCTAGTGATATAAATACTGAAGGGAAATAGTTTCGACAAGTGATATATTGTGATAAAAGACGAAGGGAAATAGTTTTGGCTAATGATATGAATACCGAAGGGAAATGGTTCCGGCAAGTGAAATAATGTGAAAGCCGAAGGAAAATGATTCCGGCTGTGCTCTATCTACTTGATGCATACACTTGAATGATTTGATGCATATTATTGATCTATTCGATGTGTTTTAATTGGTTTGTTTGATGTATGAGTCGAACATGTTGCTATTTGTGAATTGAAATGCCTTATGCTGGAGCGTAAATGATTTGATACTTATCGGTTGTTAGATTATGACTAATGATTTTGATCGTGAGCCTTGAGACCTGTTTATTGTAGAACTGTTAGGTTGGGCTGATTTCTGTGCAGATTGTAGTTTGTGGAGGTTCGGTAGGATGGAAAGGATTATTCAATTTAGCTAGGTTGCTTGCTGGGTATCATATTGGTGATACTTACTCCTTGCTTCTACACTTGTGTAGGTTCTGAGCCCGGACTTGGGTGATCTCTTTCTCCTGATTATCGAGGCTTGTCAAGGATTGAAGAGGTAGCTGCTTGTCACTTCGGCGGGCCCTTCTCTTTTCTTTTTCTTTAAGCTTTGTTCTACTTGAGAAACAAAGATTGAGACTTGTTTTTATCTTTCAAATTATGTATTTAGTTTAAAGACTTGTACACGTGACAAATAGGTTTTAGGGTGTTACTTAGAATGAATAAGTTTTTCGCCTTTGTCTTGTTCTTGCTTTATTTATTTCCACTTTTCTATGTTTTCGTTGGGTTGACGCTGACTTGTCTTTGTGGGAAATGACAAGTACCATCACATCCATTTATGAGTCATGACAAATGGTATCAGAGTCCTAGGTTCATAGGTCACACCTGTGTATAAGCCAAGTCGAAGTAGAGTCTCGAGAATCGATACAGAGACGTCTACAGTTATCTTCGAGAGATTATGAAGACTGTTAGGAAACTTCCTTTTGTTCATTCTTCCTTATCGTGCATGGTTGCCTTCGTTGTGCTGAGTTGTCACGTGTTGTTTTGGCAGATGCTGAGGACTAGAGCTTCTATTTCCAGTAGTAGAGGGGAGGCAGTCCTCGAGGCAGTTGCTAAGACCCCAGCTAGGTGTAGAGGTAGGGCCAGAGCTAGAGGCTGTGCAGTACCGGCTAGAGGTCATGTCCGTGGAGTGGCACCAGTCAGAGGCAGAGGTAGAGAGGCTTCTCTTGAGCCACTGGTTGAGGTTGCTGAGGATCAGGTTCCTTTAGGGTTTTGAGCTTCCTTGTTTCAGGAGACTTTGTTGAGGATGCTTGGTGTTATGGAGAACTTCTCTCAGGGTGGTGCGACTGGTACACCATATCCTTTTTAGTCTACGCTCCAGGTCAGCAGCAGACTCTAAGTATTCACTATCATGTGGGGTAGCCACTAGTGGTTCCGGCACCGGTTGTGGGCGTTCAGATTGCTCCTGATGTTATTTTGACAAAAGCTGAGCAGCAGTGCTATGAGAGGTTTCAGAAGATGAAACCACCTTAGTTTCATAGTGGTAAGAGCGAGGATGCTCATGAGTTCTTGACTTTGTGTCATGAGATGCTTGAGGCAGTGGGTACAATAGATGCTCGAGGTGTTTTTTTGTTGCTCTTCAGTTGCGTGGACGCGCTAGAGAGTGGTGAAGGACTCTTGGGAGGTCTAGACCAGTTGGGTCTCTTTTGATAGAGTGGGATGTGTTCTCTAGTGCTTTTCAAGACCGCTTCATTCCTTGGAGCATGAGGGAGGAAAGTCGATCGAGGTTTGAGGACTTGAGACAGGGCAATTTTTCTATGACTGAGTATGAGGCCCATTTCTGTGAGCTTTCTAGGCATGCTATGACTATTGTTCCTGATGAGGCAGAGAGAATTCACAGGTTTGTGAGAGGGTTGTCTTTCTCTACCAAGTCGTATGCGTTTCGAGCAGCCAGAGAGGGGGCTTCCTTCCAGTCCATTGTGAGCATCGCCAAGGAGGTAGAGTTAATGCTGTAGAGGAGTTTGGAGAGTCTAAGAGGGCCTGTTCTGCTGGTCAATTTTCTGGTGCCTCATCTGGAGGGTTCACACCGAGGTTATGGTTCCTTTCAGCACCGTGGATCGGTTCATGCATCTATGCCATTAGCTGAGGGTCGGCATTCAATCGGAGGATCTTATGGTTCATGCCGAGGTGCCATGGTAGCTCATCTGGTTTGCAGCACAGTTATTCGTGCCAAGATATTGCTATGGTTGTGGGGATCCAGGTCATATGATTCAGCAGTGTCCTCTACAGACTCACTCAGGACCCCATCATACTTATTCAACTACTTCAGCTAGAGATTCAGCACCTCCAACCAGGGGTCAAGGTAGAGGTCAGTCCAACAAAGGTGGCAGGACTTCTGGTAGGGGTTCTAGACCTCCACAGTGTGGAGGTCGGGGTTCTACTCAGATTGCAGGTGGTCGGGATGTCCAGTGTTATGCTTTTTCAGGAAGACCTGAGGCTCAGACTTCTGATGCTGTGATCACAGGTATTGTCCCAGTTTGCCATCGACCTACGTCTGTATTGTTTGATCCAAGGTCTACTTTCTTATATGTTTCTACCTATTTTGTTGCTGGGTTTCATATGATATCTGATTGCATGCCTGTGCCTATTCATGTTTCTACACTAGTGAGTGAATTCTTAGTGGTGCATCGAGTGTATCGATCATGTCTTGTTTCTTTGGCTCGGTATGAGACTTGGACTTTATTATTTTGGGGATGGTAAACTTTGATGTTATTTTGGGTATGAATTGGCTCTCCTCGTATCATGCGATTCTTGATGTTTTTGCTAAAACTATGACCATAGCGATGCCAGGTGTCTTGAGAATTGAGTGGACGGGTGCTAGTGGTTCTTACCCTAGCAAAGTTATCTCCTTCATTTGAGCTTAGAGATTGGTAAATTTTGGGATACTAGTGTTGAGCCACCTCCCATGGATTCTGTGCCCGTGGTTAGAGAGTTTTCAGATGTGTTTCCTATTGATCTTTCGGGTGTTCCTCAGGATAGGGATCTTTATTTTGCCATTGACTTGGAGCTGGGCACCAAGCCCATCTCTATTCCTCCTTATCGGATGGCTCCAGCTGAGTTGAATGAATTAAAGGATCAGTTGTAGGATCTGTTGAGTAAAGGGTTTATTCACCCTCGTATTTCCCAATGGGGTGCTCCTGTGTTGTTTTTGAGGAAGAAGGATGGATCTATGAGGATATGTATTGATTATCGGTAGTTGAACAAGGTAATAGTGAAGAACACATATCATCTTCCTCGTATTGATGACTTGTTTGATCAGCATCAGGTTGCATCTTTATTTTCTAAGATTGACTTGAGATCCAAATATCATCAGCTGAATATTAGGGTGTCAAATATCTCTAAGACAACTTTCAGGACTCGTTATGGTCACTATGGGTTTTTTGTGATGTCTTTTGGTTTGACTAACACCCCTGCAATATTTATGGAGTTGATGAACAGAGTTTTCGACCCTATTTGAACTCCTTTGTGATAGTCTTCATTGATGACATCTTGGTGTATTCCAAGTTTGAGGAGGGTCACGATCGGCATTTGAGGATTGTGCACCAGAGATTGAGGTAAGAGAAACTTTATGCCAAGTTTTTGAAGTGTGAGTTTTGGCTTGATTCAGTTGCATTTCTAGGACACGTGGTGTCCAAGGAGGGTATTAGGGTGGATCCAGCCAAGATTGAGACAGTTAGAGGTTGGACCAGGCCTACTTCAGTCACTGAGATTCAGAGTTTTGTGGGACTTGCAGGCTATTACAGACGATTTGTTCAGAGTTTCCCCACTATTGCATCTCTTTTGACCATATTGACTAGAGAGAGTGTGAGTTTCTAGTGGACTGATGAGTGTGAGGAGAGCTTTCAAAAGCTCAAGACTTTGTTGACTTCAACTCCTGTTTTGACTTTACTCGAGGAGGGTGTAGATTTAACTATTTATTGTGATGCTTTTGGAGTTGGGTTAGGGGGTGTCTTGATGCAGAAAGTCAAGGTGATTGCCTATGCTTCTAGATAATTAAATACCTATGAGAAGAACTACCCTACCCATGATCTTGAGTTCGCAGTTGTGGTGTTTGTGCTTAAGCTATGTCGGCATTATCTTTATGGTGCATTATGAGGTGTTCACCGACCATCGGAGTCTTCAGTACATCTTTAGTCAGAGGGATCTGAACTTGAGGCATCGTAGATGGCTTGAGCTACTGAAGGACTATGACATCACTATTTTGTATCACCCGAGGAAGGCCAATGTAGTGGCCGATGCTTTGAGTAGAAAGGCTTCTAGCATGGGAAGTGTTGCAGCTATCAGTGTTGAGGAGAGACCATTGGCTAGAGATGTTCAGAGGTTAGCCAACAGTCTTGTCCGATTGCAAATTTCTGAGGAGACGGGTGTTTTGATTTCTTTCATTGAGGGTCGTTCTTCCTTTGTTGAGCAGATCCGTGAGCACTAGTTTGATGATGAGAAATTGTGTCTCATTCAAGACATAGTGTTTAGGGGGAAGCCAAGAAGGCTGTCCTTGATTCTGATGGTGTCTTGAGGATTAGAGGCAGTATTTGTGTGCCCAAGACGGGCAAGTTGATTAGATTGATTCTTGAGGAGGCCAATTTTCTCGATATTTTATTCATTCGGAAGCGGCAAAGATGTATCATGACCTGAGCCAACATTATTGGTGGTATGGCATGAAAAGAGATATTGCAGACTTTGTTTCTAAGTGTTTGACTTGCAAACAGGTCAAGTGTGAGCATCATGCCAAGAGGTGTGACTTAGAGGATGTCTATTCCTACTTGGAAGTGGGAACAGATCACTATGGACTTTGTTGTAGGTTTGCCTACCACCGTGGGTGGTTTTGACTCCATTTGAGTTGTGGTTGATAGGTTGACCAAGTCTTCTCACTTAATTCTTCGGGTGAAGTATACATAGGAGAAGTTAACCGAGCTTTATATCAGTCAAATTGTGTGACTTCATGGAGTTCCAGTTTCCATTGTCTCTGATCGAGGTTCCTTGTTCACTTCCTATTTCTGGAGGGCTTTGCAGCATGGTTTGGGTACTCGGTTAGATATGAATACATCTTTCCATCCTCAGACAGATGGTTAGTCCGAGTGGACGATTAAGGTTTTGGAGGACATGCTCTATGATTGTGTGATTGATTTTGGTGCTAGATGGGAACGGCATTTGACCTTAGTAGAGTTTGCCTACAACAACAACTATCATTCCAGTATTCAGATGGCCCCTTTTGAGGCGTTGTATGACAGACAGTGTAGATCTCCAAACGGTTGGTTTGATTCGGCTAAGATGGATTCATTAGATACATACTTGCTTAGAGATGCTATGGAGTAGGCCCGTATGATTCAGGAAAGATTGTTGATAACCCAGAGTAGACAGAAGAGCTATGTAGGTCGAAGATTTCGAGCCCTTGTGCTTATGGAGGGTGATTATGTTTCGCTTCGAGTGTCACCCATGAAGGGTGTGATGAGGTTCGGCAAGAAGGGCAAGCTTAGCCCTAGATTTATCGGACCTTTTGAGATTTTGAGCTGAGTGGGAGAGGTGGCCTATAAGTTGGCCTTGCCACTTAGCTTTTCATTTGTTTATGCAGTGTTTCATGTCTCCATACTTCAGAAGTACATGCCGGATGAGTCCTATGTACTTTCCCTTGATTCAGTTGAGTTAGATCCAGATTTATCTTTTGAGAAGGAGCCTATAGCCATTTTGGATAGGCAGGTGCGGAAGCTTAGGACCAAGGAGATCGCTTCAGTGAAGGTGCAATGGAAGCATCATTCAGTTGGTGAGGCGACTTGGGAGACAGAGTCAGATATGCGTGCTAGATACCCTCCTCTATTCGAGGCTCCATGTACTTTCTTTTACTTTATGTTCGAGGTCAAACATGGTTTTTAGTGGTGGATAATGTAATGATCTGATTTGTCATTTTTGGTGTTTTATGAAATTACCATTTTGCCCCTCTCGATATCGACCCCCGAGTTGTTTCTTGATTGAATTTTTGAAGTTAGTTCCAAACTTTGAGTAAAAAGTTGAGTTTTTGATAATTTTGAGTTTGAAAGGTTTTAGTTTCTGAAAAGTGGTTTTCAAAGTCTTTTGGAGTTTCAAATGTCGGAATGGAATTCCGTCGATTCCATTAGTTCTAGAATGTGAAATATGATCCGTGAGGGTTATTGATTTATGATTCCGAGTCTTTTTGAGATCCTAAGGTGTTAAATTATGGAATTTTAGCCTTTGGATTGACTTTGGTCAACATTCGGAGTTTGGATGCTCGAATCAGAATTTTGAGAGTTCCGTTGGATTCGGGAGATGATTTTAGGCCGAGAAGTGCCTTGGTTGATTTTTGTGAGGTCCTGAGCTTATTTTAGCCTTTTCAGGTGTGGAGTTAGTTTCTTGTGATTTTCACGGATATCAGGTCAAGGAGACCTCGTATTCGTGTTTTGACGATTCCATTGAGTCTGGAATGTCGAGTATAATTGATTTGCATATCTGGTTTGTGTCTTTGGAGTTTCGAACGAATCTCTAGGATCGATTTGATGTCTTAGAGTTGGCTGAGTTTTGCTAGTGCTGCAGGCCACGCTTTTGCGAAGGTCTTGTCGCTTAAGCAACCTTCACTTAAGCGAACCTTGCTTTTGTGAAGGGGGCCCACTTTTGTGAAGCCCGTGTTTTTAGCAGGGTTCGCTTAAGTGAACCCCTGGTCACTTTTGCGACATCAGAGAGGGTTTTGTGACCTGGAAATTTGGGGTTTAAGCCCCATTTTCACCATTTTTGAGCTTAGAGAACCTTGGTGGCCATTTTTAAAGGGTTTTTCAGTACTAGATCATTTGGGTAAGCCTTCTCTATCTTAATCCTTCATTTTCCATTGATTAATTATGGGTTTTAACATCAAAATATGAGATTTTGATTTGTGATTGTGGAAGTTTTCATGAACCCAAGTTCCTAAACTAAAATGGTGATTTTGATGTGATTTTAATCCCTTTTTCGAAATGGTTTTCTCAAATGAGTTCCTAAAGTCTCGAGTAATGTTTTCAAGTATTAATTTCTAGATTCAAGCCTTCTTTTTGAAATTGAGGTTTGTGTTGATTGACCCACTTTTCAAGTGTATTGGTGTGGGTATTGTGATTTTCGATAGATGATTATGAATACATGATTATGATAAATTGTGTGGCTTTGGAAGTGACTCAGAAAGGGAAGACTCAACTCTTGGAGTGATTAGTTGATTGATTTGAGGCAAGTGATCTCTCAAACTTTGCAATTTGGTTGAATTGTTTATTTCTCTTCATTGCCTATGTGTTGGGAGTAGTCGAAAATGAGGTGGAGGTCTATTTTGTTCCACTTGATTAATGTAAACCAACAAAAAGGGGGGAAATGAAAAGGTTTCTTGATGATCATGTTAAATTGTGTATTGCCTTGTTGTGACCCCATTTGATTGGTTGGTGAATTGCTTGAATGCATGAAAGTGGACTTGTGTGATATGAATTGTTGTCTCTCCGTGTGGTGTTATATTGCTTGTGTGCATTGTTTGCTGAACACCATCATGAGACACTTGATAAAAGCCGAGGGGAAATAGTTTCGGTTAGTGATGTAAATGCCGAAGGAAAATGGTTCCAGCAAGTGTTTAATGTGAAAGCCGAAGGAAAATGGTTCCGACTAGTGATATAAATGCCGACGAGAAATGGTTCCGACAAGTGATATGTTGTGATAAAAGCCGAAGAAAAATGGTTCCGGCTAATGATATGAATGTCGAAGGAAAATGGTTCCCGCTAATGATATTAATGCAGAAGGGAAATGGTTCCGACAAGTGAAATAATGTGAAAGCCGAAGGGAAATGGTTCCGGCTAGTGACATTGTGCCGAAGGGAAAAGGTTCTGGCCAATGTCCACTTGTGATCAATCTATTTGATGCATGCACTTGAATTATTTGATGCATATGATTGAGCTATTCGTTGTATTCTGATTGGTTTGTTTGATATATGAGTCGAACATGTTGCTATTTGTGAATTGAAATGCCTTATGCTGGAGAGTAAATGATTTTATACTTATCGGTTGTTGAATTGTGACCGTTGATCTTGATCTTGAGCCTTGAGACTTGTTTATTACAGAACTGTTAGGTTGGGCTGATTTCTGTGTAGGTTGTAGTTTGTGGAGGTTCGGTTGGGATGGAAAGGAGTATTCAATTTAGCTAGGTTACCTAGTTTATTTGGTTGCTTGCTGGGTATCGTGTTGGTGGTACTCACTCTTTGCTTCTACACTTGTGTAGGTTCCGAGCTTGTGTGATCTCTTTCTTTTGACTATCTAGGCTTGTCAAGGATTGAAGAGGTAGCTGCTTGTCACTTCAGCGGGCCCTTCTCTTTTCTTTTTGTTTAAGCTTTGTTCTACTTGAGAAACAATGACTGAGACTTGTATTTACCTTTCAAATTCTGTATTTACTTTAAAGGCTTGTACACGTGACAACCAGGTTCTGGGGTGCTGTTTAGAATGAATAAGTTTTCCACCTGTGTCTTGTTTTTGCTTTATTTATTTCTGGTTTTCTTGGTTTTCGTTGGGTTGAGGCTGACTTGTCTTGGTGGGAAAGGACAAATGCCATCACGTCCATTTTGGGTCGTGACAATATATGTATTCACGATATACAATTACACGAGCATAGCATGCATCTTTGCTTATTATGAGGTCAGATTTCAGTCATGAATGCTATCAGAGTTTCAGTTTCAGGTGGTATCTCTCTTACCCTTTTATCACAACTATTTTTTATTCTACTTTTCACCTTACATATTAGTACATTTTCATTTGTACTGATGGGACGCTGCCATTTGTACTGGAGGTTCAGACCGAGGTCGTGATCAACCTTTACAATAGGGGTGTTGTCTCAACTGAGGATTGGTAAGCTCTATTTTTCCTGGAGCTGTTGGTTATCTGTAGATTTTAAACAATACAATTTTTCTATATAGTTATTGGTATTGTTAGGAATTTTCCACAACCAGATGAGTTGTAGTATTCATAGAGACTTGTGGACATACTTTGTTGCATCTTCTCAGCTTCCATTTGTAGTCTTGTCGGCTTGTTGTATATATAATTTAAGTTGCAGCCATGTCGGCCCTTTTATTATGTCATTGATATTGTTATGACCTCGCTAGTGCAGTTATCTTGTTTCAGCAGTTGATTGTTTTGGCCTTTTCAGCCCTCGTTGTTTTCTTTCCATTATGTTTCAGTGGCTAGCTCGGTCGAATAAGTTATCAAGTGCCCGTTACGCTTCCTCTAGTTTGGGGCGTGATACTAACAATCGGTCCAAACCAAACCGAAACTAATAACAACCAAACTGATAAGTATATATTCTATTTTTGTTTGGTTTGGATTGGTTTTAATACTTTAAAAACTGATTAAATTAATCTGCTTTTAGTTTTGATCAATAATCAATCCAAATTGACTCATGAACACCCATAGCTAGAATCATCAAATCACCAATCTAGGGTTGTTTTGACTAAAAATTGACTATGATCAATCTTAATTTTCTTATAACTTTAAAATCTAATCAAAGGTTCAAATAACTCTTGAACACCTCGGGATCGCACCAATCATCCAACCCAGTCAAAAATTACCTTTTGGACCTAACAGGACTATCCAAATTAGTATTTGAGAAAACTCAAACTAACTATAAGGGTCGTTACACTCCCAGTTTGGACTATGTTCATGAATTGACATGAAACATTCATGGGGATAATGCTCATGAGTTGGCTTGAACTTTACTGTTTGGTTTTAATCTTTGAGATTTGGCATGAACTTTACTGTTTTGGTTTTCTCCACTGCCCAGGCCTTTCGGAGACAATTCAACTTCTATAAATTGTGATAGTAAGTTGAATCTATCGCGCTCTCTCTCTCTCTCTGAATTTAGTAGAAACAATAATATCTCTCTCTGAATTTAGTAAAATTAGAAATCAAGAAGATCGAAATTTGTATTTATTGTTAATCTATATTACTAAGATACTTAAAACAAAACTTTGTAAAACTTTATACGAGAAATCAAAGTTTAAGGTATATTTTCTAAATCAGAAAGTTAAAATCAGTAAAGAATATAATCTGCAATAAACCAAAAACAATATTGAAAAGAAGAAATTTGAGCCCACTGAATGCACAGTGTGTTCTTAAAAAATTATTCCCCTCAAGTATCCGAGGTTAATGGAATATATCCTTTCAGAATAGTACAATTTTACTCACCAGTGTAGTAGTACCTAAAATCACAGTGCAAGTGAACCACTCATCGCTACTATCTTTTTCTACAGCTCACAGCTGACCTTGAACTGGCAAAAAAACTTTCTATTTGAACGGAATTCCACAATTGCATAAGCTTCGGTCTCGATCGATTATACTTTTGGTTAATTGGGAAAAAACCAGTCTTACCTTAAAATTTCTTCTCTGATATCTATCTTTCTGAATGAATATTCATAGCTGAGTCTACTAAAAGAGGGACCCGCCTCATCAAAAGTATATATATACTTTGTTTAAATAGGGCCCTAAGTGAATCAGACTAACCACCTGTTCATCTTCTTCTATTGCAGAGTAAAAAGAAGTTCAAAAAATTCATTGTTGAAAAATAAGAGGAAACCCCTATATTTATAGACAACAAAGGATAGTGTGAATAAAAGCTTATTGTACTTTATCGGAAATGTCACAACCCTTTGGAAAAGTCAAAAGTCATAACCCTTCGTAAAAGTCACAACCTTACAGAAAAGTCACAACTCTTTATATAAGTCACAACTCTTCAGAAAAGTCACAACTCTCCAGAAACGTCATAATATTCATTTTCCATTCAAACATTTTAAAATCTAACAATCCCCCACATGAATGGGGAATGACTCTAAGACAAAGAAACAGACAAGTGTGTACTTTACAAGCAAGGATTAATTGCATCTGGATAAGTAGGTTTTTCTTTGAGCTTTTCATAGTGAACATATGTCGGATATACTCGGTGAATCAGTAGATTTGATATCCTTGAATCGTTGAGCTTTGGTGTATACCTAAACAACCACATGTCACACAATCAATCCTTTACAATTTATGGTTCTCACAGTTGTGTTTGTTTCATCCAACTCTTGGTTTCATGAGTGTATAGAGAATGGACTTTTACATTCATCCTCTTTGAAGCGGCTTACACTTCACACTACATAGGTGATTCCTAATTGTGTTATCGTGTAGATAAGCTATATTATCAAATCTACTAAACTTAGAAACCATTAAAAAAGTTTAAGCTTTATTAACTCGTTAAAAAACCTTAATATTTTATCCTTGTTCATGAATATCGTCTTCATCACGATAATGGATTTAGTTATTTAACAATATCAAATCGTTAGTCACAAATTTGTTTGATCTCCTTAAACCTAGTTTTTGGGATCTCCAATTTACTAGGTAGAGTTACCGCCATGATGAGTTATCCTAAGCCTTAAACCCATTCTCTTAGATGATGTTTCAACCCTCTCTCTAGTTAGGCCTTCTTGTAAGTGGATCTGACACATTATCCTTTGATTTCACATAGTCAAGTGTGAGAATTCCACTAAAGAGTGGTTATCTAAGAGTATTATGTCTACGCCTTATATGACGAGACTTTTTGTTATATATAATGCTCCATGACTTACCTATTGCAGTTTGACTATTATAATGTATGCATACCAGTGCCAACAATTTAGGCCAAAAGGAAATATCCTCCAAGAGATTCTGGAGCCATTCAACATCTTTACCAGTCTTATCTAGAGCGATAAACTCATATTTTAGTTAGAGAGAGCGATAGATGTCTATTTGAAATATTTTCAGGAGACTGCTCCTCCACCAAGAGTAAATACATATCCACTCGTGGATTTTACTTTATTTGATCCAGTGATCCAATTTCCATAACTATATCCTTCCAATACTATTGAATATTTGTTATAATGCAAAGCATATTTTTGAGTATATTTTAACTACCCCAAAACGCTTTTCATTGCCATCCAATGAATTTGATTGGGATTACTTGTGAACCAACTCAGTTTACTAATAGCGCATGCTATATCTGGTCGCGTACAATTCATGATATATATCATACTTAAGTGCAAAACACATCTATTGGATTTTTGAAGGTATTGAAATTCAAATAGTACCTTTTCAATGTAATGAGACTATGATAATGCTAAACCTTGTGGAGTTCTAAGAATTCTTATACCTAAAATCACATCAGCAACTCCAAGGTCCGGAAACGTAGTGTAACAAACTCGATTCCAACACAAATACTGTTTTATATATTAATCACTGAATACAAGTTACAACTAGAATATACACAACAAAGGTAATAACACACTAACTAAGGAGAGATTAACATAGGAGAAGAGAACTAGAAGGGGATGAGATACTAGAACATAGAAAGGGGATGAGAAATAACTAACAGCCAAAGCTTCGACATAATTTTCATAACCGTTCTTTCTAATCCCTAGACCTTTTTAACAATAGCTATTTGGGCCTGAATCCCAAATAAAACTCTATATCAACTGAATCAGTCTTATTTACCCCGTCTAGCCCATATACCCTTATAGAGTTATCTTGGTTCACAACAATACTCCCGCCCTAAAAAAGAACCTTGTCCTCAAGGTTCATGGTAGTAAACTTCATTCGATAACCTAAAGTATTATAAATTTCTTGGTTGTTATCGATGAAAACCTTTACGAACAGTACCAAGATTTGGTTGGCAGCTTGGAGGATTCCACAATTGACTTCATCAGACTTGCTTACCTTCTGATCATTGATAACTTTGCACAAGATTACATGACAAAGATATGTAATAATTTCAGATATGTGCTAATGAGTAAAGCAACTAACGATATCACTTAAACTTCTATATATCCTGATTTTGATCTTAGAAGCATTATTGGCAGCAACACGAGGAACTTTTGGCATATTAATTGACAGAAACTCATTAATATAACTAACAGATTCTGTAATGCCTTTCTCACTCCATTCTTCCTCAACATCAATTCCTTTTCTATAAATTGCTATATGATGCAGGTGATACTTGTTAACATGCTCTGACCCGTCAAAGATGAAATTATCCACCTTTAAGTACGGACAAACAGTTTTAGAAGCTCCTTCTCCACCAGGTCTCTCCATTGCATAGAAGTCATGATGTAATCTATTTCTTAACTTTAATACCTTCCACTCTTGTAATATGGCAGCAAGTGTAGCAGGTGCGGGCTGCATTTTACTATTTAAGTTTGCAACATATGGATGAGCATTTGTCTTGGAATCAACCTCACCAATTATGACAATCCCATCGAAGTCGAAATCATATGTTATTTCAACAGATTGCTCAACTTGAGTGAGGAAATCCAATAGTAATGTTGAGAAAGATGATTTTGGAAGTGATCGTGACAGTCGAGGTTGAAAAGTTTGTACACAAAGAGAGACCACAAAATGATTTACCACAATATCAAAAAGAAAGGCACAACAATCAAGAAACTGACCAGGATTGAAGTGAATATACTGCTCATCAGTCCTTGATTTATGAACTAGACCAAACATAGCACACAAGAGTTTAACAACTCTATTTACCGGAATATTTGGTGACTGATTGGAGTAACTTTCAGCAAATTCTTGAAGCACTCTCTATATTTTCTCCTCTATAACATTCTCTCTCGATTTAGACAACAAGAAACAATAAAAATTTCTCCCTTGCCCAATATATATCCAGTTGCAAGAATTTCTCAAGGTTAATATACCAAACTTATCATGATCCAAGTCACTTGAGGCAACACAAAATACCAAATTGAACACAGTAATTAAACTAGAGCCAAGATCAAATGGAAACTCTAACCCGAATTGATCACGTGGAAATAGATTCAAAATTAAGAGAATTGCATCATGGCCAAGTCTATTGGTTATACCTCTAGTTATAATCTTGGCATAACTGCAAGTTGAAGGGAATGAAGACATCTTCTTCCCGCATTGAGCAAGCCCGATTCCATGTTCATGAGGGTAAACTTTTTTGGAATGTCCAGCAAAAATTTGATTCAAACAATCGTTTAAAACTTTATGAATTTCAAACATGGCAAGGTCACAATGAATAAAAACTATAGAATCAATCCATAATGAAGGCTTAGATGCATTTGCAATAACAAAATCTATAGGCTCATCACTGATGGTAACAATTTCCTCTTCATCATTCTTGTTTTCACTTTTAAGATCTTTATCACAACTAGTTGCCTCAGTAGTAGGAGAGACAAAATATGCCAGATCGTTTGTAGTATCTCCTATTGTCAACTTACACACCTTGTGTGGATCCTCAACTTCAATTTGACTATGCTTGCAGGATATATCAATGGAATTTGCGTCTTTGGATCTTTCAAACAAATCATCAAGCACCTTGGGACATTGATTTTGTTGTTGCCTTCAGATTGCTCGTCACAACATTGCGGCAAAGGTGAGTTGGTTATATCGCTCCATTGCGGAGAAACGTATGCAATATCCGATGCAAGAACATTAAAGTCACCATATCCCGATGAGGCATCCTCAAAACGACTTTGGAAGACAATCACGGAGGTTACCTGCCCACTATTGAGCAAGTGACATTTTTGTGATTCGAGATGCTGTTTACGAAATCGAATCATTACCTTTGCAGTAAAGTGTTTCCAATATGCCACTTGCTTGTTTTGAAAAAGCCACTGATACCACTTCAAAGCTTCCCCATCGAGATACAATGAGGTGAAAGATAACTTATACTTCTCTGCGATTTCATAAAATTCAAAGTACTATTCAGCCTCGAAAATCCACGCCTCTGGATTATCACCACAGAACCGTCTAAATTTTATCGATGCACACTTATGACGAAACATCGGTGATGCCCGAGAAGGATCTTTGTTCTCATTCACCAAAACTTCGTTTTGGGGCCTAATAGTTGCAACTTTTCCAACCAACTCCTGTGATATTGAACGAATTTCAGACATCTCCTTTGACCACGAATCCTCCATGGAGTTAATCAAATCATAAGGAGTTCGCAATTTTTTTTTGGTCCTCCATTGAAGACCTCTGGATGAAAGCACCAATGTAACAAACTCGATTCCAACACAAACACTGTTTTATATATTAATCACTGAATACAAGTTACAACTAGAATATACACAACAAAGGTTATAACACTCTAACTAAGGAGAGATTAACATAGAAGAAGAGAACTAGAAGGGGATAAGATACTAGAACAGAGAAAGGGGATGATATACTAGAACAGAGAAAGGGGATGAGAGATAACTGACAGCCAAAGCTTCGACATAATGTTCATAACCATTCTTTCTAATCCCTAAACCTTTTGAACAATAGCTATTTGGGCCTGAATCCCAAAGAAAACTCTCCAATATTTTACTCGACCCAATAATATCAACTGAATTAGTCTTATTTACCACGTCTAGCCCATATACCCTTTTAGAGTTATCTTGATTCACAACACATAGCATCCTGCTTTTCTTTACTACGTACTCAGGATTTCGATACATTTATCAATATCAAAGTTGTTTTCTAGCATATGCTTAGTAGCATTTATGTCAGAGGTGTCTCTACTGATGATTAACATGTCATCAACATACAAACAAACAATGACCTTGTGATTTGGAGTGTCTTTAATGTGAACACATTCATTAATCTTAAATCAATTTGCCAACATGGTTTGATCAAATTTTGCATACCATTGTTTGGGTGCTTGTTTTAGTCCATATGGTCCATAGAGTGACTTAACAAGTTTGCACACTTTCTTTTCTTTACCAGGAACCATAAAACCCTCGGGTTGTTCCATGTAAATTTCTTCTCTTTCTCATTTTTTTCTCCAACAAAGTAGAACACAAAAAATATCAACAGTATAATAATTTCCTTAAGATTGTTGTTAATCTGTATTACTAAGATACTTAGAACAAAACTTTGCAAAATTTCATAAGAAACAATAAAGTTTAAAGTATATTTTTAAAAACCAGAAAGTTAAAACCAGCAAAGAAAATATAATCTGCAATAAACTAAAAACAATATTGAAAAGAAGAAAATTGAGCCTATTGAATGCACAATGTGTCCTTAAGGAAATTATTCTCCTCAAGTAACCTAGGTTAATGGAATATATCCTTCCAGAATAGAACGATATTCATCGATATATTGGAACCTAAAACCACGGTGTCAGTGAACCACTCAATCACATTAAAGTACACTAGAAATAAGAAGTTCAGAAAATTTATTGTTGAAATTTAAGAGAAAACCCCTCTATTTATAGACAACGTAACAAAGGGTAGTGTGAACAAGTGCTTATTATGCCTTGGAAAAGTCAAAAGTCATAACCCTTCTTAAAAGTCGCAACTTTTCATAAAAGTAACAACTCTTCATAATAGTCACAACTCTTCATAAAAGTCGCAACTTTTCATGAAAGTCACAATTCTTCAGAAAAGTCACAACTCTTCAGAAAAATCACAACTCTTCATAAAAGTCGTAACTTTTCATAAAAGTGGCAACTTTTCATGAAAGTCACAATTCTTCATAAAAAGTCACAACTTTTCATAAAAATCACAACTCTTCGTAAAAATTACAACTCTTGATAAAAGTCATAACTCTTCATTTTACATCTTTAAAAACCCAATAGTAATGAACATAGTGATAAAGCAGCTAGGAAACAATAATCTTGAAGGCAAGAAGTCATAGAGAAAGGGATGCAATGGCGCCCAAAAAAACAAAGGTAATTGAAGATCAAGAAGACAACAGTAGTATTAAGAAGTCAAGAAGTGATTCTCTTCACATCAATGACTACAAGCTAAGTACGTCACTCCACTTCGATTATGTTCATTTTCCAATGATCAATTAAAGACCTTGTTACGTTTTATAATGAATAAACATAATGGTCTATGCTTTTTGGGTACATTGTATTTTCCACAGGTGGATCCATCAAGAATGTATGTGAAATGAAAGAATGTGATGAAGAAAATGATGGTATAGAACTGAACCCAGAGGATAGGACTACAGATATAATCATAACCAATGAAAAGAGTGATCAACTCACCAATTCTGGGTATATATATGTTACTAATTACTAATAAAAATGTACTTCTTGTTTGATTCTTGACAATGACTTGTTGTTCTGTTATTCATGCAGAAGCGAAACTGGTCGTATTAGCACGTTGACAATTAGAGAAGCGTTGATATACAAGAAATTAACAAAATATGACCTTACCAGTAGTGCCAATGGCTTACAGCTCCCATGGAAAGAAGTCAGAGAGAAACTCCTTCCTCATATTTCTGCACCTGCTCTCGGTGAAGCAAAAGATCTAATTTTAGTTGATCATCAAGGACAAGAATGGAACATGTTACTTGTGCGTCAAAATGAAGATCTCTACTTTCTTAAAGGACATTGGTTTGACTATGCGGATGTATACAATTTAGCTGTTTCTGATACCATCGTTATTGAGAGGATTATGAAGCAGCAAGTGAAAGAAGATTTAGATTTTGCTGCAGTGAGTGAGATTGGGGATCACGACTGGGACACCATCTTTCCTCCCAATTCAACATGGCAGATTGAACAAGTTAATAATATTAATGCAGAGGACGTCGAAGAGCAAACTGAAATTAAGGATATTGGCAAAGTTGAACAAGTTGTAGTTATGTATGAAATCACAATCAAGAGAGACCCTGAAAATACTAAGTATGTTATACTATAGTTAGTTTGAGTAGTGTTGCATGACAAATGTATAGACAACACTCAAATGAAGTATTATAAGAGAAAAACACATAAATTTTTATTTTAGAATTTTACTTTGCTCTCTCGATTTACTCCTTTTTTGTCAATTGGCTAAATAAATTGTTATGAGTTAGGTCTATGCAAAACTTATTTCACAGTAACATAATGTCGAATATGCATATGCAAATTACTCAAGTAGTATATCCAATTGCAACTCGGGTATCTCTCTTAGTTCCTCTTGTTCATCGAGAAGCTATGATGTCCAATGAACATCTCGAACAAGATATGCCAACGAGGTATGTAGTTACTAACTCTCTGGGTAGTGGCTCTCCTAAATGGAAAAATAATTTAGAGACCTTTACAGTGGGTATGGAAGATTTATTTCTTGATAAATAGTTTTTGGAGAGTGAGAGTGTCATATCGACTAGTGCGATGCGTTCTGTTGGATTGCTTCTTGCCGCTGAAAATGGAAAATCTATTGGGGATTCAATGGTCAACATATTTTGAGTCAATTTCCATTTGTTCCTGCTGCTAATATCCTTATGCTTATTGTAACCGTTCCCTAACTGCAATGGATCTTTGTGTATGGGATCCAGGAATAGATTTCATGTCCATGGCTCTAACATGTTATATAGAGAACGTGGAGGAACTACTATTGTTGGGATGTACTGACAAGGTTTTCTTAATTGCATATTCCAATCCTATGAGGTAGAGTGTGGGATCCCGAACAACCAGGGTGTGTAAATTCCTACTGGTCCAAGGGGTTCTCTGTTGTCGATAACTGCAACATATTAACCTATCCTTTAAAAGGAGTGTATATAAGGTGAAGGCTGTGCACTCTGCTGGTTACACACTTTATAGGGTCATAGTGATAGTAGAGTTGGCTGCACGCCATAGATTACATCATGACTTAGGTAATGCATTAGTTTTTTTATCCTCTTGAACAAATGTGTGGTTGCAAGACAAGTTATAACTGAACTAAAATTGATAATGAGGAAGAGTTTTACTGTAAATCAGAAAGAACATGATTGTAATTGGTGGTTATCATCTCTGGTGGAGAGATTTGGTGGAAGACGAGCTTTTACAACTATTGTTCAGTAACAGTAGCCTTGGTGAAATTCTCAGCATCCCATTCTGACACAACTACCTATATTCTGGTCACTCATGGGAATATTTCATTTGATAGAAAGAGGATTGATGCTAAGGAAGAATGGAATGATAAGGGCATCGCAGCTCCTATTAGCCATCTGTGTGAGTTGCTGCTAGAAAATATGATAAAGGTCCTTGTGTGGCTGCCAATAGTGCTTTGACTAGTTTGGGTGATATAAGTAGGTGCATTGCTCTTTTGGATACATCTCGCATTAGCACACATCTTTGTCATGCTATTCAGCAGCTAAGCAAGAATGATGCAACCATGTCTATAATACTCCAGGCTGCCAACTAAGTTGCTTTGTTGTTGCTTACCAATCTAACTGTACTAGGGAATGCTCTTGAACCTTGAGAACAAGGTTCTTATTGGAGTCGGGGGTATTGTTATGAATGGGCCGAGACCAGTTATAGCAAAGCAGCCCAATACAATATTAAGGGGTTAATAAATAACATATTCCAGGGAAAATAGACCTGTAATTTCAATATTTCCATCTAAATTCGGTATATGCTGTTTGAGTATTGCAATTACAATTATAAAGCTGTAATTGTGTCCCAGTTCTTATTAATATGGTGATTAATTCGGATTTGTTACAGTAAATAAAAATCACTTAACTTGTGTGCTCCTCGTGTATAAGAGATAACACACGAGATAGAAGCCAGAAATATACTACTAGTAAGACAAAGCCAAGCACAAGATGTGATAACAGTAGCATCAAGACTAGCTGTCTTAGGTCAATTGTA
The DNA here is from genome assembly GCA_018342035.1 of Solanum appendiculatum. NCBI lineage: Eukaryota > Viridiplantae > Streptophyta > Magnoliopsida > Solanales > Solanaceae > Solanum > Solanum appendiculatum. Next base: position 137,992 of record JAGDQO010000963.1, read on the forward strand.
TCGTACAGCTCGATATCCATTAGCTTGATCACTTAGATTTGGATCAAAATAATAAGAATATATGTCTAATACTTAGTACTTACTATTTTTCACTCTCTAATCAACCCAAGAACCCTATATTTCTATACGCATTGCCATGTGAGGACGAAAATAAAATCATTCCCCAAGCTTTTGTGTTTATGTCTGCGACCAGTTAAAATAACAACAAAGAAAGCATTAGCAATGAACATTTTAAGAGAAGATCGGAGGAGTTTCTCCCAAGTTAATCACTGTTAAGCTGTTGAAAGAATATGCAAACATCCGCAGAAAAGATTTGAAGGCCAAGTACTAGAACAGGACAAATTATTCACATTGCTATAGAATATACTAACATGTTAACAAGAATATCTACAGATTACAATTGTGGGTTTTGAGTATGGAACTGCTAAAGCACTGAACAAAATGCATGAAGCTAGCTACTTCGAGTTTGATGGCTAATCCCAACGGATGAATGTAGTACAATCAATCGATCCATCAGAGCCAGTAAGCATCATCACTATCATATTCTGGTTCTTCACAATGAAGTTCAATCCTATGTAAGCCCATTAGTACCCTTGCTAACTGTTATGATCATCAGTAGTAGAAGCAGGTGCTGAACTATTATCGACAGCAGTGGTAGTTGCAATCAAAGGAGGTGCTGAACTATTATCAACAGCAGAAGTAGTTGCAGTCGAAGGAGGTGCTGAACTGTTATCGCAGAAGTAGTTGCAGTAGAAGCCGGTATTGAATTATTATCGACAGCAGTAGTAGTAGCAGTCGAAGGAGGTGCTGAACTATTATCGACAGCAGAAGTAGTTGCAGTAGAAACAGGTGCTGAACTATTATCGACAGCAGAAGTAGTTGCAGTAGAAGCAGGTGCTGAACTATTGTCGACAGCAGAAGTAGTTGCAGTTGCTGAACTATTGTCGACAGCAGTAGTAGTTGCAGTCAAAGGAGATGCTGAACTATTATCGACAACAGAAGTAGTTGCAGTAGAAGGAGGTGCTGAACTATTATCAACAGCAGTAGTAATCTGATAAGTGATTTCATAGTGATAGGAGGTGTTGACAAGCTGAGCCTCTGCAGTTGTATCTAGAAATACCTTGTTAACAAAGATAGTAGTGTCTTCGATAATCAACAATTTGTGTTGAGCTACATATTCCTCCCATCCTCTTCCTGTAATATAATATTTGTCTTGATAATCATGTGTTGAGATTCAAGTTCCTTCATCTTCAATTTCAATGGAGAAATGTAGAGAAGATGAAGGTGAAGAAGTAAAGAAGAGGAACTTTAGGGCTTGTCGAAGTGATTCAATACTCACGAGTAGTAACAAGGAAATTGGGTCTCAATATTCTTTGACAGCAGAAGAAAATACAGATTTCAATATAGGCCCAAAGAAATGATAAAGTTGATAAAAGTTTCAGCCTATGTATATATCAGATACCTAGAAAATATATTAGTTAGATTACCTATTCTATCCTTTGTTTTTTTTTTAGACATTGTAAAGAATAAAGTTTGTTATAGAGTTAGCAAATGGAAGCAGGACACCTGTATAGTCAGTAAGGAATAGAAGGTTCTTTTGATTTCCACATAGTTGTATATATACATGTTTTGAAGAATAGATGAATATACAGAAAATTTTCCAATACTGATTCTTACAATTTCTTCTTGGTATCAGAGCAGTAATTCAATAATTCAATCAATCTTTCACAACAAATCCGATCATGACTAACGAAACCACCACTGATTCTGAATCAACAGCTGCAACTCTGGTTGCAGAATCACCCTCAGGAACAAAGATTGATATCAATCATGCCTTCTATCTCCATTCTTCAGACTCTCTTGGAATGGGCTTGGTGAGCAGCACATTTGATGGAAGGGGATATCAGGGATGGAAGAGATCAGTGCTTATAGCACTCTCTGCAAAGAACAATCTGGGGTTCATCACTGGAGCACATCCTTCACCAGCACCAACATCACCAGATCTGCAGCCCTAGAGTAGGTGCAATGATATGGTAACATCTTGGCTCCTTAATTCCCTTTCAAAAGAGATAGCAGATAGTGTTATATACTCTAGAACTGCTAAAGAACTCTGGATGAGCTTATAGCATAGATTTGGTCAGTCAAATGGTGCTAAGCTTTTTCATTTGAAGAAGGAACTCAACAGGTTGGTGCAGGGCACTAACAACATTGCAGGATACTTTACCAAGCTCAAGAGATTCTGGGATGAGTTAGCTTCTCTTGACTCTCAAGATAAGTGCACTTGTGTGTGCATCCGTGAGGGAAAACAGAAATGGGAGAAGTCTCTAGAAGATGAAATGCTCATTCAGTTTCTCATGGGACTCAATGATACATATGCACAAGCTAGGGGTAACATTCTTATGATGAATCCACTACCTAACATCAATGTTGCCTATTCTTTGATCTTACAAGATGAGAACCAAAAGGAGACCTACATGAGTCCTCTTATTCCTGCTGACTCTTCATCCTTCATGGTTAATAGTATGAATCAAAACAAAAATGGTAAACAATCTCAGAAATTTAACCCAGGAGCATCAGGATCTGTATCTAAGCCAAACATGGGCTATCCTAGAATGAACAAATACCAGTAATCGCCAAGATACCCAAGACAGAATAAAAAATTCAAAGGGAAAAAGAAATATAATCCTAATGTTTCTTGTACTCATTGTGGTAAAACAGGTCATGTCATAGATGATTGCTACAGATTGATAGGTTTTCCTGAAGATTTCATTTTCACAAATGACAAAACCTATCCAACACCAGTCAGAGGGAATGGTTCTATCTCTATGGAGGAGGATGATCCCAACTATTACATGGACCAAATCAATCAGCACATGAGCAAGGAGCAGTTTGGACATTTCATTCAAGTAATGAAACAGATGAATATCCCAGAATCAGCAAACAAAAATGCTACACCTGAGATCAATGCCAATGCAGTGGCTGGTACTATTTTGAAGTATTTTGGGTCCTGTTTTTTTGTTTTTAATTCTAGAACTTGGATCATAGATTCAGGGGCATCTGAGCATATGTGTTTCAATTCTGATTCATTTATTTCTTTATCTACTCTTAGAATTCCAATCAATATAAATCTCCCTAACTCTCATTCCATAACTGTTACTCATATAGGAAGTGTACAAATTTTTTCTGACTTGACAATACACAATGTTATGTATGTGCCAAGTTTCAAATATAATCTCTTATCAGTTCATAAATTCAGTAGTCAGTTCAGTTATACAGTTTTTTTCAATTCTAACAACTGTATGTTGCAGGGCCATTCAATGGTGAAGCAAGAGAAGGTCTCTATTTGTTGCAACCCTTTCCTAAGAAGCCTAGTGCAAGTCAAAATACTCTTCTAGAGTCTCAAAAATGTAGTAGAATCAGTAGTTCTGTTTGTTTTCCTGATTCAGTTTCAGTTTCCTTTCCAGTCTGTTCAAATGTTTCTTCCAATGTAAGGTTATGGCATGTAAGATTAGGGCACTTGCCTTATGCATCAATGAAAAATATCAGTTTCTTGTCTATTACTCAACATTCTAATTGTTATTGTGATGTGTGTCCTAAAGCTAGACAGTCTAGATTACCTTTTTCTTCTAGTAAAATCACCACTAAGAACTGTTTTGATCTAATTCACATTGATACTTGGGGACCATACAAGGTGACTACCTATAACAATTATAGGTATTTTTTGACCATAGTGGATGATCACAGTAGAGCTACGTGGACATATATGTTAAGTACTAAATGTAATGCCTTCTCTGTGATTCAGAATTTTTTATGCATGGTTGATAGACAGTTTAATACTAAAGTGAAAGTGATTAGATCTGACAATGCAATGGAGTTGGGGAAAAGTGAAGCATCATCAGAATTTTTTAGTTCACAAGGAATTATCCATCAGACTTCTTGTGTTGCCACCCCACAATAGAATGGGGTAGCTGAAAGAAAACATAGGCATTTACTGGAGATTGCAAGAGCTTTACTATTTCACTCTAAGGTACCCCTAATTTATTGGGGTGAATGTATTCTAACAGCCACTTTCCTGATAAAAAAATTACCATCAAGAGTTCTTCAGGGAAAAGCACCTTATGAAGTGTTGTTTGGTAAATCACCCTCTTATGAATTTCTCAGATGTTTTGGTTGTCTATGTTATGCTAGTACATTAGCACAGGGAAGAAATACGTTTGAACCAAGAGCTCACAGATGTGTATTTCTAGGATATCCTAGCAATCAGAAGGGGTACAAGTTACTTGATTTGGAAACTAAGAAGATCAGTGTTTCTAGGGATGTTCATTTTGTTGAAAATCACTTTCCTTTTTCACATTCATCTCCAGATAACTCTATTTTTCTTATTCATGATCCTATTGATTATTCTTCTACTCCACTACAGGATTTTTCAGATCCTGTGGATACTGACTCTACTGATAGTCCTTCTTCTCCTCCTTCATCAGATGTTCCTATCAATTCACCTGGTTTGGAAATTCAACCAGAACAGTCAGCTGTTCCTTCTGAACATGTTGCATCACAATCACCAGTTCCTGTTAGAAGATCTCACAGAACAAATATTGGGACTCTGCCATCACATCTTAGGGACTATATCTGTAACACTATTTATCTCAGTAATGTTACAGAATCCTGTTTTGCTGTTCCTAGTAATCCTTCTAGTTTTTCCTTTGCCAATCTTTCTAACCCTAGTCAACTTGTTCTACAATCCACTTCCACCATCTCAGAACCTACAAGTTTTTATGAAGCTTGTAAACATGCAGGTTGGCAGCAAGCCATGCAAGATGAAATTGATGCTTTACAATCTAACCATACTTGGGATGTTGTAGTTCTGCCTAAAGGAAGAAAAGCTTTACCTTGTAAATGGGTTTACAAGGTAAAGCAACACGCAAATGGGACAGTTGAAAGACTAAAGGCCAGGCTGGTTGTGAGAGGGGACATACAGAAAGAGGGGATTGATTATAATGAAACTTTTTCTCCGGTGGTGAAAATGACCACAATCAGATGTTTGTTAGCTATTGCTACTAAGAAAGCTTGGGATATTTATCAGTTTGATGTCAACAATGCTTTCTTGCAAGGAGACTTGCAAGAAGAAGTATACATGAAATTTCCTAATGGTATAGATCCTCCTCAACCTAATATGGTCTGTAAGTTGAGAAAATCACTTTATGGGCTCAAGCAAGCCTCAAGGCAATGGTATAACAGATTGGCAGGAGCATTAAGTTTTAAAGGATATGTAGCTTCACTCAATGATTATTCACTGTTCTTTAAGTAAACAGGTGAATTCATTTCAATTGTTGCTGTTTATGTTGATGACATCTTAATCACAGGAAATGCTACTGATGAAATCCAAAATTTGAAGGATTTTTTGCATACAGAGTTCAAAATCAAAGATTTAGGGCTATTACATTATTTTTGGGTATGGAAGTATTAAGGGAGGAACAAGGAATGATTATCAGTCAGAGGAAGTATCCCTTAGAATTACTAGAGGAATTTGATGTTTCTCACATTTCATCAGTGTCTTCCCCCATGGATCCTTCAATCAAGCTATCTGCAGATTCAGGAACACCTTTGTCAGATCCCACAATTTATAGACATCTTATTGGGAAGATCAATTATTTGACTCACACTAGACCAGACTTATCATTTGCTGTATTAACACTCAGTCAGTTTATGCACAATCCTACTACTGATCATTACAATGTTGGTTTTAAGAGTGATTCGTTTACCTGAAGAGATTCCCAAGCCATGGTCTTTTCTTTACTGCTTCGCCTTGTTTCTCTCTGGCCACTTTCTGTGATGCTGACTGGGTGTCTTGCCGTGATTCTCGCCGGTCAGTAAGTGGATTCTTCATCAGTTTGGGAGGATCTCCAATCTCCTGGAAATCGAAGAAACAAACTTCAGTATCTCTATCATCTGCAGAAGCGGAGTACTGTTCAATGAGAAGGTTAGTTGCAGAACTAACTTGGCTTACCAGATTACTTATAGATCTGTCGATTCCTCCTCCTTTGCTGGTGCCCATTCACTCAGATAGCCAAGCCGCTATACATATAGCTCGTAACCCTGTGTTTCACGAACGGATGAAACACGTCGAGCTTGATTGTCATTTCGTCCAACAGCAATATCTCGCTGGTTTGATTTCTTTATATTTTGTTCCCTCCAAAGAACGATTGGCTGACATCTTTACTAAGCCCCGTGCTGGACCTTCACATCATCAGAGCATGTGCAAGTTGGGACTCACCCTGTTCCCCTCCAACTTGAGAGGGGATGTTGATATTCAAGTTCCTTCATCTTCAATTTCAATGGAGAAATGTAGAGAAGATAAAGGTGAAGAAGTAAAGAAGAGGAGCTTTAGGACTTGTCGAAGTGATTCAATACACACGAGTAGTAACAAGGAAATTGGGCCTCAGTATTATTTGACAGCAGAAGAAAATACAGATTTCAATATAGGCCCAAAGAAATGATAAAGTTGATAAAAGTTTCAGCCTATGTATATATCAGATACCTAGAAAATATATTAGTTAGATTACATATTCTATTCTATCCTTTGTTTTTTTTTTTAGACATTGTAAAGAATAAAGTTTGTTATAGAGTTAGCAAATGGAAGCAGGACACCTGTATAGTCAGTTAGGAATAGAAGATTCTTTTGATTTCCACATTGTTGTATATACATGTTTTGAAGAAGAGATGAATATACAGAAAATTTTCCAATACTGATTCTTACAATTTCTTCTTCATGCTTCACTTGCACAACAATTGACTCCTTCCTAATTGTATCATCATGTCCTACTTGAAGGGAAACATGTGGAACAAGCAACCTTGATTCTTTCTGTGATAACAGTAAGCATTTGGGATTCCGTGCTAGATTTTTAGCGCATAAATTCTTGACAAGCACTGGTATTCTCACTATTGATTCACTGCAAGAAGAAAAATATGAGGCACTTAGTAAATGAGTTATGACTAAAACAGGGAATTGAATTGAATTGAAAAAACATACTTGGGGAATTTCCAAGTGTAGATTTCATTTTCATTGGAAAGTCTTTTCTTATAACAAGATATGAAATCCCCACATTCGAACTTGTGTTGAGTTGTATATTCATCCCATCCACTTCCTGAAATTTGGTATTCGTCTTCATCGTCACGCACCAGTTCCACTGTAAATTCCCTTTTCTCAATTGGATCACGAAAAGTTACTTCTGTTTCTTGTCCTTTTTTAGGTAAAGGAAGTTGGAGGAGTTTCTCTTCCACTTGTTTCTTTGGTAACCATAAGAATTTGGAATTTCCATAAACATCTTTAGCACATAACTTCTTGACAACCACTCTCTCCATTGATTCACTGCAACAAAAATATGAGTTATGACTAAAACAGGGAATTGAATTGAATAGAATCGAATCGAATTGAAGAACATACTTGTGGAGTTGCAGATTCTGTATTCTTGAACCAATTTCATCAACTTGTTGCTCCTCCATTTCTGCACTTTTTGAAGAGTTCCATCGCTGGCCTTCCTTTTTCTGTTATATATAGAGTGGAGTTCACTGCTAGTTTACACAAATCGGTTGCAACCGTTTTTTCTTTCTTCCCATTAGTTTAAAATATATATATATTGACTTTTATGTATTTGCAACAATTTTCATTTTCTGCTTTGAGTCCACAACTATGAAATTATAACAATCGTATTTTTATTTATCGAAAAGAGTCAAATGTACCCTTGTATATTTTTTGATTTAAATATACCGTTTCCGTTATACTTTCGGTCCAAATGTACTCCTCTCATTATACTTACACTGTTTATCTTAATTTTAACTGAATGACACATGACAAGCTTAGAAATAAATGACCCATCCCTAATTTTAAATATCCCATTTCCTTTGAAAACACGCCTATTTGATAAACCCATCCCCATCCACAGTAAAATCAGTTATTGTAATTAACTATAACTATAAATTATAATAATAAAAATTTTTGTGTCAAACAATCCTAAAGAACGTTGTTGTTGAGGTTCTATATATTATATAATTGGCATAATACATAAATGTGTCTTTTAACTTGGGCTCATTTCACATTTATGCCCTCCAACTTTGGGTGTGCACAAACAGACATTTAAACTTGTATAAAGTTGAACAAGTAGACACATGAGTCCTATATGGCATAATACATGTAGGACACCACATAGGATACAAATTACCATGTAGGATGCCACATAAGACGTGTGTGTCTATTTGTTCATTTTTATATAAGTTTAAGTGTTTACTTGTGAACACTCAAAGTTGGAGGGCATAAATATGAAATGAGGCCAAGTTCAAGAGCATATTTATATATTATGCCTATATAATTTAACTCATATCTCTTGTTTTTTTTAACAGTCTTAAGAACAATAATAGCAACGTACCCAATGTAATTTAACAAGTGGGGTCTAGATAGGATAAGGTACGCTGACCTTATCCCTACCTCGTGGAGGTAGAGAGGATGTTCCCGAAAGACATCAGCTCAAAATGTCTATTTTGTTGGTGAAGAGCTGTAAGTTTATTCTTCAACAGTGTTTAGAGTTTACCATAATTTGACAGGTTAAAAAATACATATAATACATAAATATGATCTTGCTTCAACTAGCATGTATACCCTTTAACTTTGTGCAACTACACACATGTATCCTATGTGGTATAACATATGTAGGACATAAACTGCCATGTAGGATGTCACGTAGGACACATATGTTTATTTGTTCAATTTTATATTAGTTAAAGTGCCTACTTGTGCATAATCAAAGTTGAAGGGCATAAATGTCAGCTGAAACCAAATTAAGAGGCACGTTTATGTATTACGCCTAAAAATAACCAAAAAGTAAACACTCGGGCAAATTTAGATTTACAATGTCAAATTTACTTGAATCCAATATATCCAATCTGAAGCATAAATTTATGTGTAAAAATTCATTACTTAGAACTTTAAAAGTTGAGTTCATAAAGTTTTAAATCTTGAATTTGCCTCTATAAGCATTTCAAGAGAGCAAGGGTTTCAACTACAAATTAAGCTTTATCCCAAGTCAAACTCTGGCGATCTATCAAAAAGAATGGAGAAAATATAATACATGTTAATTGCATGTTCCCCCATAATGCAGAAACGATTGAGACGATAAAGTACAAGAACATGACAAATTGAGACCACAACTGATTATAACATGTCAAAAAAATGAACATGAGTATAAAGTTGTTGCTTTGTTTGATGAGTGAGAATGTATTACAATTAATCGTCGTGTGATAGCCAGTAGGCGCCATCACTATCATATTCTGGAACAACTACACCTTTACCTTTGTTGTTACTTTTGCCAATAGATGTAGTAGAATCAGGTGTTGAGCCATTCTCACAGTAGGTGCTCAACTATCCTCTGGCGCCTTGTATAATAGCACTGGTCTTTTTTGGGTTTAGCGGATCTTCTCTCAAAGTGATTTTATAGTATCAGTGACTTGTTTCATGATCAAAGCCGTATCATCTTGGAAATCATGAGGGGTCACTATTCGATGTTCAATTACATAGAAATAGTGATGGTCATGGTGTTTTAGTTTCTTATAAACAATTAACAGATCCATATATTTCAACTTGTGTTGATCCCTATATCTCTCCCACCCTGTTCTGAAATAGTAATCTCCAAAATTCCATTTTGAACTTGTTCTTCCAATAATCTTCAAATTCTAATGTCTGGGACTTACCTGGTGCAAGAACAGGTAAATGATCTTTTCAATTGAAAGGCTAATTGAGTCTCCAACATCAGTTGTACGTAAAAATTTGCAGAACACGATATCTTTCTCTGTGTTAGCTCAGTGTTATGTGATTCAATTACCATATTATGATAAAAATTTGAATGTTCGGACTTATAAACCAAAAATCGACATGATTTACTGTTTGTAGTATATCCAATGAAAAAATAATACACATACTTAGGTCCTATTTTGACCCTTTTGGGGATAGGGACTTGGACTTTGGCTAGACACCCATATACTTTGAAATATTTCAAGTAGGATTTTCTTCCTTCTTATTTATCATGTGGAATAGACTGTCTTTTTATGGGACACTCTATTGAGTATTCGATTAGGTGTACGGATAGCTTTCCCCCACAAGTTTTATGGTAAACCTAAACTTATAAATAAGACATTCATCATTTCCTTCAAATAGACATAACATTATCTTGTGCAATCGTCAATAAATGTTATGAAATATTTTTTTCCACCACCGAGATAATGTTCACTTCATATCACAAATGTCAGTTTGAATCAACTCTAAAAGGTTGGAATTCCTTTCAACAAATTTATAAGAGTGCTTAGCATACTTAGATTCAACACAAGCTTGCCATTTTTTAATTGCACTCAAAGCTATGCAAAACTTTTAAGTTGATCAGATTTCGCAAGGTTTTATAATTGACATGTCCCAAGCGTTCATTTCATAAACAGTGTGACTCAAGCAAGTAAGAAGAAGCAGAAATATTCAGTTTGAAAAAACCCCTGTGAGGTAACTTTTTCTTACAAATATTTTGTTCTTACTTATTATAACTTTGTCAGATACATACATTGTTTAGAGTTAGCAGCACCTTGTCAGATATCCTTTTTAGAAGGTCCTTTCCATAACCTTCAATTTTGACTGTTGCAGAATTACCCATGAACATAGTCTCATCGGATCCAACAAGTGCAAATGAACCAAATGCTTCTTTTACAACACAAACAAGACATATGATTTTTCACCAATATTCATGTCTAACACTTTTTTTATTAAAAAAATCACTATATTTAATTTGGTGATTTCATACTAATCATATCTTACTAGTAAAGGAGAAATTCAACACCACAATATCAAAAATACTCCATCTTGTGCTTCCAAATTTAAATTAGACACTAAGTCTAATTTTATTTTTATCACGAGCGAAGAACCTCCTCATTTTAAATATGATCTCAAAAATATTTTTTAAGTATTTGAAAATAATTTTTCACATAATCTTTTACCGTGCTTACCTCTTTTAGAAATAATATTCTACAAAAGAATTGTTAGTATTTCAATTCCCGTTGACAATCTTTACAAAATGTCAAAGGTTAACCTATCGAAGCACCCATTGCATGCACAAAATCACTAACTTTATGTCACTTACTTTTTTTTCCTTCTAACACAATTAGACAAATCACTTAATATTCAAAATACTAACAATAAAGATTGAATCTTTATAGAACTTGTTTCTAGTTACCGATGAAGTTTTTATATTCTTCGAATCGTTTAGCCTTAATATTCCTGATGAAGTTTTTACACTCTTCAAGTCGGAAAATTCATTCAAACAGAGTGTTTAAAAGGAGTAGAAAATCGGAAGATTTTAGTCTCATAAAATAAGACACAATCAAATTTCACACGAAGTAGAAAACTACACAAGTTTTAGTCTCCAAACTTGATCAAAAAATAATATTAGAAATCTCCTTGAACATCTTTAAAATGAAAATCCACACTTCTCAAAGTGTGACCCATACGCTACCAAATTGTAGAAATAAAATTTCATTATTAAGGTCAACTTATTCATTTGAATTTGCAACTAAAATTATTTGTTCTCTTCTTCCTCTGCCACATTCAATAAGTTAAAGCATTAGAGATTTCAAATAATTAGACCAATAGCATATTAAAGTAGTATTGTTCATCCCAAAGTTCTTTTATCACATGATAAAATGATTCTCTTTCTCATTTTTTTTCTCCAACAAAGTAGAACACATAAAATACGAACAATATAATAATTTCCATAAGATTGTTGTTAATTTCTATTACTAAGATACTTAAGTATATTTTCAAAACCATAAAGTTAAAACTAGTAAAGAAAATATAATATGCAATAAACCAGAAACAATATTGAAAAGAAGAAAATCGAGTTCACTAAATGTACAAGGAAATTATTCCTCTCAAGTACCTGACGTTAATGGAATATATCCTCTCAAGATAGATCGATTTTACTCACAGGTGTATTGGAACCTAAAACTACAGTGTCAGCGAACCACTCAACGACAGTAAAGTATACAAGAATTTATTTGTGCAGAATAAGAAGAAGTTCAGAAAATTTGTTGTTGAAAGATAAAAGGAAACCTTCTATTTATAGACAACAAATGATAGTATGAACAAGTGCTTATTTGTGCCTTATTAGAAATGTCATAACCCTTTGAAAAATTCAAAAGTCATAACCCTTAGTAAAAGTCACAATCTTATGAAAAAGTCACAACTCTTCCGAAAAGTAACAACTCTTCATAAAAGTCACAATTTTTCATAAAAATCACAACTCTTCAGAAAAATCACAACTCTTGATAAAAGTTATAACTTTTCATTTTACACCTTTTAAAACCCTACAGTAATGAACATAGTGATAAAGAAGCTGGGAAACAATAATCTTGAAGGCAAGAAGTCCATAGAGAAAGGGATGCAATGGTGCCCAAAAAAACAAAAGACAACAATACTATTAAGAAGTCAAGAAGTGGTCCTCTTCACATCAATGTCTGCACGCTATGTACGTCACTCCATTTCGATTTTGTTAATTTTCCAATGATCAATTAAAGACCCTGTTATGTTTTATAATGAATAAACATAATGGTCCATGCTTTTTGGATACATTGCATTTTCCACAGGTGGATCCATCAAGAATGAATGTGAAATGAAAGAATGTGATGAAGAAAATGATGGTATGGAAGATTTATTTCTTGATAAATAGTTTTTGGAGAGTGAGAGTGCCATATCGACAAGTGCGATGTGTTCTGTTGGATTGTTTCTTGCCGTTGAAAATGGAAAATCTATTGGGGATTCAATAGTCAACATATTTTAAGTCAATTTCCATTTGTTCCTGCCGCTAATTTCCTTATGCTTATTGTAACCGTTCCCGTAACTGCAATGGATCTTTGTGTATGGGATCCAGAAATAGGTTTCATGTTCATGGCTCCAACAGGTTATATAGAGAATGTGGAGGAACTACTATTGTTGGGATGTGCTGACATGTTTTTCTTAATTGCGTATTCAAGTCCTATGAGGTAGAGTGTGGGATCTGGGACAACCAGGGTATGTAAATTCCTACCGGTCCAAGGGGTTCTCTGTTGTCGATAACTGCAATGTATTAACATGTCCTTTAATTGCATATTCACTAGTCTTCGTTTAATATTATGCGGTAAAACATGACGTTTTGGTGGCCAACTTCCAGCAAACATCAGTGTTGTAACTTCGCTATATCACTGTTTGTTGGCGTGGTACAGATGTGGGAGGCAAAAGTATGAAGGAGTGTATATAAGGTGAAGGTTGTGCACTCTGCTGGTTACACACTTATAGGGTCATAGAGATAGAAGAGTTGGTTGCACGCCATATATTACATCATGACTTAGGTAATGTATTAGTTTTGTTATCCTCTTGAATAAATCTGTGGTTGCAAGACAAGTTATAACTGAACTCTTGATAATGTAGAAGAGTTTTACTGTAAATCAGAAAGAACATGGTTGTAATTGGTGGTTATCAGTTCGAGTGGAGAGATTTGGTAGAAGACGAGCTTTACAACTATTGCTCAGTACTTCGAGTTGAATAATTTTAGCTTCGACGAGTTTGAACTGTTTGGATATATATTATTAACCATGCATTTAGATATAGTACATTATAACAATTGTGATAGTTAAAAGTCTAAGTGGGAAATTGTTGGGATATATACTATTAACCATATGTTTAGTTATAGTATTTATTATAGACTAATTATTTATTCAGTTTTAATAAAAGTTTTAATAGATCATATATTCGTTTATGGTGTCTGTTTACTTATATAATAGTTGATTTAGTGTATAGAGTTTTAGCTTATACACAAAGGATTAAATCATCGATTCTTATAAGTATAAAGTTTTTTGTTCACAATCTAAGATGGAAATTGGACATTTCATTGGTAGGATTGCAGCACAAGATTATATATGATTTATATTGATTATGGGAACGGTATAGTCCCAACTTCTTGTGCTAGTGCATTTTGTATGTATTGAACGGGACCGAGTAGAGATAGTTTCTTAGACTGACTGACAAAAACATATTCTCTAAACTGTTAAATGTACTTATATTCTTAATCCTGATATAACTATTAGGATATGTATATATTAATTATCGTTTTAATTTATTAAAATGTGAGATTCTTAGATGGGTCAATATGCCTAGTAGATTGGATGATAATAATATATATTGATGAAATAATAAGTTAGTTGATAAAATCCATGTCTCGATATAGAGATTGATGATATGCCTTTTTGAGAAGCTTGTAAGTTTTCATCGTGTCAAACCTTGCAAGTGGATTTATGAATCTGACACGTGAAATAAGTTAAGCAGTGCTTTAAAGGAAATTAATTATTGAATTAAATTCGTTAGTAATTTAATTTATTGATTAATATCTGTAATCTTAACATGAAAAATTACATAAATGTTTAATGAGGAATTTCGAAATATAAATGGAGGAGTGCAATTACAAATTTCTAGTGGAATGATTTGTAATTTATTATGGTAAGAATAATTCAAATTAATTATTTAGAATTATTTTCATAATAGGGAGCCTCAGTAATTAATTTTGTGGTCCCTACAATGCCCATATTTAACTAGAACTTAGAATCCTATTTCTATGAGAAAAAGAGAGACACGCGTGAGTTTTCTACGAAAAAGAAAACAGGCGAGTGTTTTGTTCTTCTTTTTGGACCGGAAAGAAATCTCTTTAAGTAGGGATTCTTCTAACCTAGAAAGAGAATAAGTTTTCTATACGATACTTGCCCACCCAAGTATTGAGAGAGTTTGAATGTGAACTTGGAATCACTGTAGAAGACCACAGAAGTGTTATCTAACTTGTGGATTCGCTTGAAGGTTTGTCTAACTTGTGGATTCACTTCAAGGTATCTACTCACGCTTCAAGAGGTAATTCTTGAATTAAATTTTAGCAAGTTTATGTGTTCTAGCATAAACGTATTGATGCTTTATTATTCATGTAAACAGTATGATTATGGTATGCTTCCGCTGTGCATATAATTTTCTAATAATTGTCATCATGAGCCTCACTTACATCTATATAGATAATTTATGAAATATATATAGTTGGAATTATATATGATTCATGACATATGTTAAATATATACTAAAATCATTAGAGAAGGTTGAATATGCTAGTCTTAGCTCGGCTGCGGGTAGATTGTTGCGAGAATGTTAATCCATTGTTTTTGTGATAATTGTAATAGTTTTTGGCTGAGTATTTGCTTTAATTTTGGCCAAAAATTGTGGATACCGTGATCATCTCTTTTGATAAGCAGAAAGTGTTTTTTAATTGGTTAAATTCTTTCTAAAGGCATATTTATATATTTGATCTATTCATTGGTTGGTGAAGAGAATAATAGTGGCGGTGACAGCCAATATTCAAGCATTGAATAAGAAAGCTTTAGGTTTTTTCTTTTGTTGAATAATTATACGAGCATTAATTATTGTACATGTATATTAATTTATATAAATTAAGAACCTTTTGATTAATAAATAATTATCACTTTACTGGTTTATTTATTTAAATCTTTGAAAATTTTACTTCAGACTGGTGTCACGGAAGGCATCTACGGCCAATACACCTTTTCACGGATCGTAGATGGACTCGTAGAGTCCAAGTTCAAAATTCAGTAAAGAGTATTGAGTTCTATGGACCATGTGTTTACGGGCCGTATAACTTTGTACGACTCGTAGACTTGATCCGTAGGTCAAGTCTTGAAACCCATTCCACAGTATTCTTTTTACCACCCTTCAATACGACCCGTAGAAGGTTCTACGGATCGTAGAAAGGATCCATAGACCCCAACTTCAGGGACCCAAAAGTTCAACATGTTTTCTACGAGAGGGTCTACGGTCTGTAGACTTTTGTACGGACCATAGATGGTCTTTCGTAGATAACTTCTATCAGTTCTTAAGAGGGATTATTTTAGTCTTTTTCCACCCTTTCTAAACCTATACCCCAACATTTTTACACCTAATTAAGGTCAAAAGAAACTCCTAGCACAAAGTTGAGTTGAAAGTTTCCTTACCGATCAAGTTTTGAGAAAAGATTTTACTTAGGTCAACTTCAAATGACCATATCTCTCCGCTCATAAAGAATTAGGTGGCCTATAACCTATCAAATTAAAGGTCTATGAATCCTCTTTCCAACGCCACCAAGTTTACCTCAATTCGAGTTTGGAGTAAAATGTTATGCCCATTTTAGTGAAGACCTGTCAAACAGTCATAAAACTATGACAAGACCAACGAATGGTAGATCGTTTGAAGAACCGTAGACTTATTTTTTTCAGAAACTTCCTACACACATCTTAGGGCTATTTTTGTAATGACCCTCCAGGTCATTTATGTGTTAATGCCTTCTTTCTGTCGTTTAGAGCGTTCTTGTAGCGACCCCAAGTCATTTATGACTTGCTGGCACTGGCTGTTCGGTCGCCTGGTCGTTCGTTTGGGTTTTATGCCTGTTTTCCTGTTTTGAAGCTTTTGAACCTTGAAAATTTGATTTCGGTCATAACTTCAGGTAAATGACCTCAGATGAGAATTCTGACGATTTCATCAGCTCCGGAGCGGCCAAATTAGGCTAGAAGCATGGTTCGCCCGAGTCCTGGGGTTTCCGGTGTGATTTTGGGGCCAGATAGCTCTTTAGTCTTCGAATTTTGGCTTAAGGTTGACTTCGGTCACCATTCTTCGTAAACGCGCTCAGATAAAAATTCCGATAGCGTGCTTAGTTCTGGAATGCCACGTTTGATGTAGATTGGCAAAAAATGGCATAATGGTTGTGGGACCCACTTTTTGTCGAAACAACCTCGTATGGAAATTCCGACTGCGCCATTGAGTTCGGAATGCCAAATTTAGTGGGGTAGCATATCTAATTTATTTTTATCGGGTCCCGAACGAATTTCAAGGGTCTGTTAGGAGACTTTGAAAAATAGAAAAAAATCTGGTTGCTGGTGCAGACCTTTAGCGACCATAATTTAGACATTTAGCAACCAGAAATGGTCTTTAGCGACCAGTTTTGGGTTTTATAACCCAAAATTTTTTAGCTTTCAGCCCTCATTTTCAAATGGCGATTTCTCCCTCATCCAAGCTCCGATTTAAGTGATTCGAAGTCCTGTATGATCGTGGAGATTGTGGCTACGTGGTGGAGTGATTGTATTGTGTTGGTGAACCCTTGTTTGAGGTGAAATTCAGCTCGAAGCTTCTGCCATCAAGTTATGATTTCTTCTTCATTTTAAACTTCGATATCTCGAGTTCTAGAGCTCCGTTTTGGGTGATTCAAAGTCCCACGTGTTCAGATTTTCATTGGCTTTGTGGGTTTTAGGTTGGGGTCATTGGGTGCTCCTCGTTTTGCATGAAATCAAGGGTAAGTCTCTATTTGGCCTATTTTTTAGTTAAGTTTTGTAAATTGGTTTTGTTGGTTGTTAGGAGCGGATCTGGCCCCTATTGAGTGATCTAATTTAGGATTAGTGTTGGGGGAAATATTTGGGACCTTTTGATGGAGTCAATTCCGGAAAATCCAGAGCGGGTCTAACTTTGCCCGATTTTGACCCAAAATTGGTCTGTCTTCGAATTTATTGATTTTGGTGTCTAAACGACCGTAGTGACGCTGTGATTCTATTTTTTTTGTAGCGTTGCAGCAGTCTGAGGCCGTTCGGAAGGAGAAATCTCCAATTGAATGACTTGGAGTACGCGTGATCGGCCTTTTGGAGGTTACGACTTCCCTTCTTTCTAGACTGAGCCTGATTGTGTAAATATTAGCTGATATTTGTGAATATGGGGTGGTTAATTAGTATTGTTTCTCTTGTTCCCCAATTTCCTCAGTTTAGAGTTGACTGTTGGGTTGTTATGAGCTAGTATCATGCTATAGGTTGGGCTATTGATTTGATTTGCTGATATGCATGCTGTGGGGTATCTGTTGGTGGTTATCTGATGTTGCATGAGTGGGTCCGGGTGAATCTGCTTGATGATTGAATGATTATTGTGATTCTGCCTTAGAATAGGCTGTGATATTATTGACATAGTCCCATGTACCTGGTTGACTTGAGTATGTATCCGACGTCGTTTCGAATGGACTAGATCTTTGTAGACTGATATAGCAGACTTGGGTCAGAATATGAGCCTTAGTATTGGCGTTTTCATGGCTTTCAGACCTTCCGATTCTTTGCCCCTTATCGCTGCGATTCTTGGGATGCTGCCAAAAGATGCCATTGTTGCGTTAATTTTCGGCTGGATTGTGTTATGCTGGGAGCCTTCGGTTGGTATATATGTGGAGACACCGGCCCGTGATGTTTAGTCTCTTGGTGCATTGTTGTTGTGGCTTATCCGGTTCGTGACGGTTGGCTCCAGTACGCGGCTGACGTTAATCGGTGATCACTCAGGATTTACAGCACTAGGCTGACGATGGTAGGCAACCCGCTCCGATCCGCAGCCGACGTTACACGATTGCAGTCCGTTATTTCCAATGCGAGTCCGTGGAGAATAGGCAACTAGTCCCAGCTACGTGATTGACGTATCCAGTGGAACTAGTATTTCCAGCGTTAGACTGTCGAGTGTGGGCTGTTTGTGCCAGTCCGAGACTGAGGTTGCCCGTTTAGAGTTCGACATTTCCAGCTCGTGACTGATGACTGAGCTGGGCTCTGATATTTATGACTGAGTTGGGCTTTGATATTTATGACTGAGCTGGGCTCTGAGGTTTATGACTGAGCTGGGCTCTGATGTTTATGACTGAGCGGGGCTCTAATGGTAATGATTGGGCGGGGCCCTGGTGTTGTTCGAGAATTGGTTATTCCTTCGTTTTTGTAGAATAGCTCTGTTGTGTATCTGTCGGACTTATGGGGGTCCGTTCAGATTTTATTTAAACTTGCGCACGAGTGTGCCCAGCGGGTATTATGGGGGGCTCAGCTGGGTTTATTTTAGTTATTTCTTTGTGCTTCCTTTCCGCTTTTTCGTCTCTTGTTCTGTTGACCTCTGTTGTGTTTGATTCTATCTTGTCCGCCTGTTTTTACCTTTCTGGCTCAGTCGACCTATGATTCCTACTGGGTACCTGTTGTTTTGGTACTCATGCTACACTCTGCATCTATTTTCGTGATGCAGGTCAGAGCACTAGTTATCAGCGTTAAGATCGGGCTTGCAACTGTCAGTTTAGGAGACTAGGGTGAGCACATGGCGTTTTGGGATTACCTGTCTCCTTCTGTATTTACCTTTTGGCTTGTCTTTTGTTTTTGAGATAGTTGTTTCTGTGGTTCACTTTTGGGACTTGTACTCTTGTTAGTGGTTCTGTACATGTGACTTTCAGGTTTTGGGAGGTGTCTTGTATAAATTTAGTTTGGTTTCGTTTCAGCCTTCGTTTATGTGTTCTTATGGTATGCTTCCACTTAGCTTGAACTAGTTTCCACTCTTAGTCCCATTACCGTTAAGTTCTGGGATTAAGTTTGGCTTGTCTATCGGTGGGTTGTAGGCTCCATCATGCCTTGAGAAATCAGGTCGTGACAAATTGGTATCAGATCCTAGGTTTGTTTGTCTCACTTGTACAGAACTAGCATCTAATAGAGTCCTGCGGATCAGAGCGGAGACATCCGTGACTATCCTCGAGAGGCTACAGGGTGCCCTTAGGATGTTGTATTATCTTTGCATATTTTTTGTGCGTTGTTGTCCAGTTGGTTTCTTGAAATCTCACTTGTGTCCTTCTGTCACAGGATGGCTCGTACGCGCAGGGGAGGTGGTGCGGCGACACCAGGCCAAGGTAGAGAGAGGACTCCGGAGCCTGAGCTAGACCCGGAGCCTCGAGCAGAGCAGATTTCACCTTAGCCGGTGGGGCCGGGACCAGCCCAGCCACCACCAGCTCCAGTTGTCGCCCCAGATCTGCAGGGCATGCTTGCCCAGTTATTAGCTGCTATTGGTAGTATGCAGTAGCAGCCAATTCCAGTGCTAGTTCCAGAGTCGGTTCCAATTCAGCAGGACCAGCCTGCAGTAGCGGCTCCTGAGGTGCATCAGCCGCCATCCCCAATTGTGGTTCAGTTAGACCCTTTGGACGGGGTTATGCCTCTGCAAGAGCAGAACATGCTCGGTGTGTTCCTTAGATTGTCACCTCTGAGATTCTCAGGGGTTGTGGGAGAGGATGCCCCTGAGTTTTTGACTACTTGCAAGGAGCGGTTGCAGACCTTGGGTTTAGTAGAGTCTAG
The DNA here is from genome assembly GCA_018342035.1 of Solanum appendiculatum. NCBI lineage: Eukaryota > Viridiplantae > Streptophyta > Magnoliopsida > Solanales > Solanaceae > Solanum > Solanum appendiculatum. The sequence goes on from JAGDQO010000963.1 coordinate 158,239, forward strand.
AGGAGCAGATTTCATAGCTTATCAGCTGGATGGGCCAGCTAGACAATGGTGGCGCTCTTTCAGGAGAACTAGGCCAGTTGGTTCTCCACCAGTATCGTGGGAGAAATTTTCAGAGGCTTTTTCTGGCCAGGTTTATTCCACGGAGCTTCAGGGACAGACTCCGTGATGAGTTCTCGAGATTGGAGCAGGGCTCTATGACTGTATCTGAGTACGAGGCCAGATTTCTAGAGTTGTCTCGTCATGCTGCCATGATTCTGCCTACAGAGGAGGAGCCGGTCCGATGCTTTGTTAAAGAGCTGAGACTGCAGTTGAGGATTGAGTCGCAGTCTATGTTGTCAGCGAGCTGTTCTTTTCTAGATGTGGTGGACCATGCCCGTACCATTGATCAGCTTTATCGTGAGGCCCACGTGGGCGGCGGCAAGAGGGCTAGGTCAGATGATAGCTTCGATGGGACCCATCATAGGTCGAGGGATACCTGGGATTGGGGTAATCAGAGGTTTCAGTCAGGGCAGTAGTCGGCCATATCAGGTAGCGTTGTAGACTTCAGAGGGTGATCAGCACCGTCAGAGTAGGTATAGTACCGGTCCGAGTTAGGGTCGAGGTAGGTTTCAGTCAAGTGTATCAGGTCGGGGTGGCCAACCTCCACATGTTAGCAGACCTTCGCAGGGTTTCTTCCCTTGTGGGGACCTTGGACATTGGGTCAGGGAGTGCCCTTTATCTAGATCAGCCTTACCAGCCCTTTAGACGGTGAGACCGGTTTCGGCAGTAGCACCTCCAGCTAGAGGAGGAGGTCAGCAACAGGGTTCTCGGGGAGGTAGGACAGGCGGTAGAGTGGATGCGAGAGGTAGAGGCACCCAGGGCCACTTTTATGCAGCTCCAGCTAGAGTAGAGGCCGAGGCGTCGGATGATGTGATCACATGTATGGTTCTCTTATGCCATCAGTCCGCTTCAGCTTTATTTGACCCTGGTTCTACCTATTCTTATGTGTCAGCTTATTGTGTGCCTAGATTGGGAGTGAGTCATGAGCCCTTTTCTATGCCTTTGCGTGTTTTGACCCTAGTAGGGGATTCTTTAGTACTGGATCAGGTTTGTAGATCCTGTGTGGTGGCTATTCAGGGGTAGGACACTCTGGTCGACCTTGTTGTGCTGTGTATGGTAGACTTTGATGTGATTCTGGGTATGGATTGGTTGTCCCCTTGTCGGGCTGTCTTGGACTGTTATGCCAAGACCGTGACTTTAGCCATTCCTGGTATTCCACCGGTGGTGTGGCAGGGTTCTTATAGTCGCACACCAGTTGGGGTGATTTCTTGTATGCGGGCTCAGAGGCTGGTGGACAGCGGATGCTTAGCATATTTGGCATATGTTAGAGATGTGAGTAGGGGCCCTACAGTCGATTCAGTACCTGTCGTTCGAGAGTTCGCAGATGTGTTTCCCTCCGACCTTCCTAGCCTACCCCTTGATTGGGACATTGATTTTTCCATAGACTTGGAACCGGGTACTCATCCCATTTATGTCCCTTTGTATCGTATGGCACCTGCAGAGCTCAGGGAGCTCAGTGATCAGCTTCAGGATCTCTTGAATAGAGGATTCATCCGACCCAGTGTGTTGCTTTGGGGTGCCCCAGTCCTGTTTGTGAGGAAGAAGGACGACACCATGCAGATATTCATCGATTACAGGCATCTGAATAAGGTGACGGTGAAGAACCGTTATCTATGCCTCGTATAGATGATCTATTTGACCAGCTCCATGGTGCAGCCGTGTTTTCTATGATTGATTTGAGATCCGGTTATCATCAGGTGAGTATTAGAGCAACGGACGTCCCCAAGACAGCCTTTAGGACTCGTTATGGTCATTATGAATTTCTGGTGATGTCTTTTGGGGTGACTAATGCCCTTGATGCATTTATGGAATTGATGACTCAAGTATTCAGGCAGTATTTGGACTCCTTTGTCATTGTCTTCATCGATGACATCTTAGTATACTCGCGGAGCCATCGTGAACATAAGCATCATTTGAGGATAGTGCTCCAGACTTTGAAAGATCATCGACTTTATGCCAAGTTCTCAAAGTACAAGTTTTGGCTTGAGTCTTTAACATTCTTGTGGCACGTGGTGTCCAAGGATGATATTATGGTGGATATGGCGAAGATTGAGGCTATCCGTGGTTGGGCTAGGCCCACTTCTGTGACCGAGATTCAGAGCTTCGTCGGATTGGCAGGGTACTACAGACGCTTTGTTGAGGGTTTCTCCACTCTAGCGGTGCCTTTAACTCGGTTGACTCGCCAGGATGTCCCCTTTGTGTGGTCGGAGGAGTGTGAGAGGAGCTTTCTGAGGCTCAAGGAGTTGTTTACCACCGCTCCTATATTAACTCTTCCAGTTGAGGGCGAGGGCTTCACAGTCTATTGTGACGCATCCGGCATTGGTTTGGGTTGTGTTCTGATGCAGCAGGGCCAGGTTATTGCTTATGCGTCGAGGTAGCTTAAGCTGCACGAGCACAGCTACCCTACTCATGACTTGGAGTTAGCAGAGGTAGTTTTCGCACTTAAGATCTTGAGGCATTACCTTTATGGAGTTCATTGTAAGTTGTACATTGATCACAGGAGCCTTCAGTATATTATGACGCAGAGGGATCTTAATTCAAGGCAGCTTCGATGGATTGAGCTTCTGAAGGACTACGACCTCTCTATTTTTTACCATCCGGGCCAGGTGAATTTGGTAGCGGACGCCTTGAGCCGGAAGGCTGTGAGTATGGGTAGTCTAGACTTCCTTTCGGTTTCGGAGTGGCCCTTGGCTTTGGACATTCATTCCTTAGCGAATCAGATGATCAGGCTCAACGTTTCAGACTCCAGCAGAGTATTAGCTTATGTGGGGGTTCAGTCATCTCTGCTCGATCAGATATGTAGCCGCCAGTTTGAGGATGTGTCTTTGATAGCACTCAGAGATAGAGTGTTGGCAGGTGATGCCGGGCAAACTATCTTAGATTCAGATGGGGTTTTCAGGTTTGCTGGCCGGTTGTGTGTTCCCAGAGTTGGGAAATTGATCCGGCTGATCCTTAGTGAGGCCCATGATTCTAGATATTCTATTCATCCGGGCACATCTAAGATGTATCGTGATTTGAGGCAGCATTACTGGTGGATCGGTATGAGGAGAGACATCTCAGATTATGTGTCCAGTTGTTTGTGTTGCGAGTAGGTTAAGGCTGAGCATATGAGGCCTAGGGGAGAGTTGCAGAGGATGCCCATTCTTGAGTGGAAGTGGGAGCACATCACCATGGACTTCGTTGTTGGGTTGCCACAGACTCCTAGAGGTGTTGACAGTATCTGGGTCATCGTGGATCGATTGACCAAGTCAACACACTTCATACCCATTCATACATCCTTTCATGGTGAGAGGTTAGCTCGTATCTACATTCGGGAGGTAGTCCGTCTTCATGGTGTGCCTGTTTCGATCATCTCAGACTAGGGCCCACAGTTCACTTCTAGCTTTTGGAGAGCATTTCAGGGAGAGTTGGGCACCTGCGTGGATTTTAGCACAACATTTCACCCGCAGACTGATGGTCAGTCAGTGCGCACTATCCAGGTGCTTGAGGATATGTTGCGGGCTTGTGTTATTGACTTTTGAGGGCAGTGGGACTATTTCTTGCCCTTGGCAGAGTTTGCGTACAACAACAGCTACCATTCCAGCATTCAGATGGCCCCGTTTGAGGCCCTATATGGTAGGCGTTTTCTCACTCCAGTTTGTTGGTTTGAGTCTACGGAGCCTAGGCCGCATGGTACAGATTTCTTTCAGGAGTCCTTGGAGCATGTGAGGTTGATTCAGGATAGGCTCAGAGTAGACAACGGAGTTTACAGACCGCAGGCATCGGCCGTTGAGTTTTGCCATGGGTGACAGAGTATTCCTCCGAGTATCGCCTATGAAGGGCGTGATGAGATTTGGGAGGCGGGGCAAGCTCAGCCCCAGGTATATTGGGCCTTTTGAGATTTTGAGGGCAGTTGGTGAGGCGGCTTATGAGTTAGCCTTACCTCAAGCATTTTCAGCCGTTCATCCAGTATTCCATATTTAGATGCTACACCGGTATGTCCCAGATGAGTCGCATGTTCTCCAGTATGACGCCGTTGAGTTGGACGATCATTTGACCTATACAGAGGAGCCAGTTGCTATTTTGGCCAGAGAGGTGACGCAGCTAAGGTCGAGAGCCATTCGTGTAGTTAAGGTATGTTGGAGGTATCGTCCGGTTGAGGAGGCTACCTAGGAGATCGAGCGGGAGATGTAGGAGCAGTTCCCCAGCTTGTTTGAGCCCTCAGGTATTTCTTAATCCTTACTTTCGCGGACGAAAGTCCTTTTAGTAGTGGATATTGTAATGACCCTCCAGGTCATTTATGTGTTAATGCATTCTTTATGTCGTTTAGAGCATTCCTATAGCGACCCCAAGTCATTTATGACTTTTTGGCACTGACTGTTCGGTCGCCTGGCTGTTCGTTTGGGTTTTATGCCTGTTTTGGAGCTTTTGAACCTTGAAAAGTTGATTTCGTTCATAACTTGAGGTAAATGACCTCATATGGGAATTCTGACGGTTCCATCAACTCTGGAGCGGCCAAATTAGGCTAGAAGCATGGTTCGCCCGAGTCCCGGGGTTTCCGATGTGATTTTAGAGCCAGATAGCTCTTTAGTCTTCAAAATTTGGCTTAAGGTTGACTTTGGTCAACATTCATGGTAAACGTGCACGAATGAAAATTCCAACAGCGCGGTTAGTTTCAGAATGCTGAGTTTGGTCTAGAACAACATTTCCAGAATCTCCGGGAGCTTCCGATCTAATTTTGAGGCCTTCGGTAGAAATTGGAAAAAATGACATAATGGGTGTGGGACCCACTTTTTGTCGAAACGACCTCGTATGGAAATTCAACTGCGCCATTGAGTCCGGAATGTCGAATATACTGGGGTAGCATATCTGGTTTATTTTCATCAGGTCTCGAACGAATTCCGAAGGTCCGTTCGGAGGCTTTGAAAAATAGAAAAAAATCTGGTTGTTGGTGCAGACTTTTAGCGACCAAAAATGGTCTTTAGCGACCAGTTTCGGGTTATATAACCCAGAAAATTTCAACTTTCAGCCCTCATTTTCAAATGGCGATTTCTCCCACATCCGAGCTCCGATTTGAGTGATTCAAAGTTTTGTATGATCGTGTAGATTGTGGCTACGTGGTGGAGTGATTGGATTGTTTTTGTGAACCCTCGTTTTAGGTGAAATTCAGCTCGAAGCTGCTGCCATCAAGTTATGATTTCTTCATCATTTTAAACATTCGATATCTCGAGTTCTAGAGCTCCGTTTTGGGTGATTCGAAGTCCCACGTGTTCGGATTTTTGTTGGCTTCATGGGTTTTAGATTGGGGGTCGTTGGGTGCTCCTCGTTTTGCCTAAAATCAAGGGTAAGTCTCTATTTGGCCTATTTTTTTTGTTAAGTTTTGTAAATTGTTGTTGTTGGTTGTTAGGAGCAGATCCGACCCCTATTGTTCGATCTAATTTAGGATAGTGTTGGGGGAAAGATTTGAGACCTTTTAATGGAGTCAATTCAGGAAAATCCAGAGCGGGTCCTACTTTGCCCGATTTTGACCCAAAAATTGGTCTATCTCTGAATTTGTTGATTTTTCTGGCTAAACGGTCGTATTGACGTTGTGATTCTATTTTTGGTAGCGTGGAAGCAGTCTGAGGCCGTTCGGAAGGGGAAATCTCCAATTGAATGACTTGGAGCGCGCGTCATCGGCTTTTTTGTAGGTTACAACTTCCCTTCTTTCTAGACTGAGCCTTATTGTGTAAATGTTGGTTGATATTTGTGAATATGGGGTGGTTAGTATTGTTTCCCTTGTTCCCCGATTTCCTCAGTTTAGAGTTTACTGTTGGGTTGTTATGAGCTAGTATCATGCTATAGGTTGGGCTGTTGATTTGATTTAATGATATGCATGATGTGGGGTATCTGTTGGTGGTTATCTCATATTGCATGAGTGGGTCCGGGTGAATCTGTTTGATGATTGACTGATTCTTTTGATTCTGCCTTAGAATAGGTTGTGATATTATTGACATAGTCCCATGTACCTGGTTGACTTGAGTATGTATCTGACGTCGTTTCGAATGGACTAGATCCTTGTAGACTGATATAGCAGACTTGGGTCAGATTATGAGCCTTAATATAGGCATTTTCGTGGCTTTCGAACCTTTCGATTCTTTGCCCCTTATCGTTGCGATTCTTGGGATGCTGCCAGAAGATGCCATTGTTGTGCCAATTATCGACTGGATTGTGTTAGTTTTTGAGCCTTATTGACATTATGGTGGATCCGGTGAAGATTGAGGCTATCTGTGGTTGGGCTAGGCCCACTTCTGTGACCGAGATTCGGAGCTTCGTCGGATTGGCAGGGTACTACAGACGCTTTGTTGAGGGTTTCTCCACTCTAGCGGTGCCTTTAACTCGGTTGACTCGCCAGGATGTCCCCTTTGTGTGGTCGGAGGAGTGTGAGAGGAGCTTTCTGAGGCTCAAGGAGTTGTTTACCACCGCTCCTATATTAACTCTTCCAGTTGAGGGCGAGGGCTTCACAGTCTATTGTGACGCATCCGGCATTGGTTTGGGTTGTGTTCTGATGCAGCAGGGCCAGGTTATTGCTTATGCGTCGAGGTAGCTTAAGCTGCACGAGCACAGCTACCCCACTCATGACTTGGAGTTAGCAGAGGTAGTTTTCGCACTTAAGATCTTGAGGCATTACCTTTATGGAGTTCATTGTGAGTTGTACATTGATCACAGGAGCCTTCAGTATATTATGACGCAGAGGGATCTTAATTCAAGGCAGCTTCGATGGATTGAGCTTCTGAAGGACTACGACCTCTCTATTTTTTACAATCCGGGCCAGGCGAATTTTGTAGCGGACGCCTTGAGCTGGAAGGCTGTGAGTATGGGTAGTCTAGACTTCCTTTCGGTTTCGGAGCGGCCCTTGGCTTTGGACATTCATTCCTTAGCGAATCAGATGATCAGGCTCAACGTTTCAGACTCCAACAGAGTATTAGCTTATGTGGGGGTTCAGTCATCTCTGCTTCATCGGATATGTAGCCGCCAGTTTGAGGATGTGTCTTTGATAGCACTCAGAGATAGAGTGTTGGCAGGTGATGCTGGGAAAACTATCTTAGATTCAGATGGGGTTTTGTGGTTTGCTGGCCGGTTGTGTGTTCCCAGAGTTGGGAAATTGATCCGGCTAATCCTTAGCGAGGCCCATGATTCTAGATATTCTATTCATTCGGGCACATCTAAGATGTATCGTGATTTGAGGCATCATTACTGGTGGAGCGGTATGAGGAGAGACATATCAGATTATGTGTCCCGTTGTTTGTGTTGCGAGCAGGTTAAGGCTGAGCATATGTGGCCTAGGGGAGAGTTGCAGAGGATGCCCATTCTTGAGTGGAAGTGGGAGCGAATCACCATGGACTTAGTTGTTGGGTTGCCACAGACTCCTAGAGGTTTTGACAGTATCTGGGTCATCGTGGAGCGATTGACCAAGTCAACACACTTCATACCCGTTCATACATCCTTCCATGCTGAGAGGTTAGCTCGTATCTACATCCGGGAGGTAGTCCGTCTTCATGGTGTGCCTATTTCGATCATCTCTAACCGGGGCACACAATTCAGTTGTACCTTTTGGAGAGCATTTCAGGGAGAGTTGAGCACCTGCGTGGATCTTAGCACAACATTTCACCTGCAGACTGATGGTCAGTCAGAGTGCACTATCCAGTTGCTTGAGGATATGTTTTGGGCCTGTGTTATAGACTTTGGAGGTTAGTGGGACCATGTCTTGCCCTTGGCAGAGTTTGCGTACAACAACAGCTACCATTCCAGCATTCAGATGGCCTCGTTTGAGGCCCTATATGGTAGGCGTTTTCGCACTCCAGTTGGTTGGTTTGAGTCTACGGAGCCTAGGCCGCATGGTACAGATTTGTTTCAGGAGTCCTTGGAGCATGTGAGGTTGATTCAGGATAGGCTCGGCCGTTGAGTTTTGTCGTGGGTGACAGTGTATTACTCCGAGTATCGCCTATGAAGGGCGTGATGAGATTTTAGAGGCGGGGCAAGCTCAGCCCCAGGTATATTGGGCCTTTTGATATTTTGAGGGCAGTTGGTGAGGTGGCTTATGAGTTAGCCTTACCTCAAGCATTTTCAGCTGTTCATCCAGTATTCCATATTTAGATTCTGGACCGGTATGTCCCAGATGAGTCGCATGTTCTCCAGTATGACGCCGTTGAGTTGGACGATCATTTGACCTATACAGAGGAGCCAGTTGCTATTTTGGCTAGAGAGGTGAGGCAGCTAAGGTCGAGAGCAATTCGTGTAATTAAGGTCCGTTGGAGGCATAGTCCGGTTGAGGAGGCTACCTGGGAGATCGAGCGGGAGATGCATGAGCAGTTCTCCAGCTTGTTTGAGCCCTCAAGTATTTCTTAATCCTTACTTTCGCGGACGAAAGTCCTTTTAGTAGTGGATATTGTAATGACCCTCCAGGTCATTTCTGTGTTAGTGCCTTCTTTATGTCATTTAGAGCATTTCTATAGCGACCCCAAGTCATTTATGACTTGCTGGCACTGACTGTTCGATCGCCTGGTCGTTCGTTTGGGTTTTATGCCTATTTTCCTGTTTTGGAGCTTTTGAACCTTGAAAAGTTGATTTCGTTCATAACTTCAAGTAAATGACCTCAGATGAATATTCTGACGGTTCCATCAACTCCCGAGCGGCCAAATAAGGCTAGAAGCATGGTTCACCCGAGTCCCGGGGTTTTCGATGTGATTTTTGGGCCAGATAGCTATTTAGTCTTCGAAATTTGGCTTAAGGTTGACTTCGGTCAATATTCTTGGTAAATGCGCATGGATGAAAATTCCAACAGCGCGGTTAGTTTCGGAATGCTGAATTTGGTCTAGAACGACATTTGCAGAATCTTCGGGAGCTTCCGATCTAATTTTGAGGCCTTCGGTAGAAATTGGAAAAAATGACATAATGGGTGTGGGACCCACTTTTTGTCGAAACGACCTCGTATGGAAATTCAACTGCGCCATTGAGTCCGGAATGTCGAATATACTGGGGTAGCATATCTGGTTTATTTTCATCAGGTCTCGAACGAATTCCGAAGGTCCGTTCGGAGGCTTTGAAAAATAGAAAAAAATCTGGTTGTTGGTGCAGACTTTTAGCGACCAAAAATGGTCTTTAGCGACCAGTTTCGGGTTTTATAACCCAGAAAATTTCAGCTTTCAGCCCTCATTTTCAAATGGCGATTTCTCCCACATCCGAGCTCCGATTTGAGTGATTCAAAGTTTTATATGATCGTGGAGATTGTGGCTACGTGGTGGAGTGATCGGATTGTTTTTGTGAACCCTCGTTTTAGGTGAAATTCAGCTCGAAGCTGCTGCCATCAAGTTATGATTTCTTCATCATTTTAAACATTCGATATCTCGAGTTCTAGAGCTCCGTTTTGGGTGATTCGAAGTCCCACGTGTTCGGATTTTTGTTGGCTTCATGGGTTTTAGATTGGGGGTCGTTGGGTGCTCCTCGTTTTGCCTAAAATCAAGGGTAAGTCTCTATTTGGCCTACTTTTTTGTTAAGTTTTGTAAATTGTTGTTGTTGGTTGTTAGGAGCAGATCCGACCCCTATTGTTCGATCTAATTTAGGATAGTGTTGGGGGAAAGATTTGAGACCTTTTAATGGAGTCAATTCAGGAAAATCCAGAGCGGGTCCTACTTTGCCCGATTTTGACCCAAAAATTGGTCTATCTCTGAATTTGTTGATTTTTCTATCTAAACTTGACGCTGTGATTCTATTTTTCGTAGCGTGGCAGCAGTCTGAGACCGTTCGAAAGGGGAAATCTCCAATTGAGTGACTTGGAGAGCGCCTCATCAGCTTTTTTGTAGGTTACAACTTCCCTTCTTTCTAGACTGAGCCTGATTGTGTAAATATTTGTTGATATTTATGAATATGGGGTGGTTAGTATTGTTTCCCTTGTTCCCCGATTTCCTCAGTTTAGAGTTGACTGTTGGGTTGTTATGAGCTAGTATCATGCTATAGGTTGGCCAGTTTATTTGATTTGATGATATGCATGATGTGGTGTATCTGTTGGTGGTTATCTCATATTGCATGAGTGGGTCCGGGTGAATCTGTTTGATGATTGACTGATTCTTTTGATTCTGCATTAGAACGGTTGTGATATTATTGACATAGTCCCATGTACCTGGTTGACTTGAGTATGTATCCGACGTCGTTTCGGATGGACTAGATCCTTGTAGACTGATATAGCAGACTTGGGTCAGATTATGAGCCTTAGTATAGGCATTTTCGTGGCTTTCAGACCTTCCTATTCTTTGCCCTTTATCATTGCAATTCTTGGGATGCTGCCGGAAGATGCCATTGTTGCACCGATTGTCGATTGGATTGTGTTAGTTTGGGAGCCTTTGGTTGGTATATATGTGGGGGTGGCGGCAGCGGCGGCCCGTGATGTTTAGTCTCTTGGTGCATTCTTGTTGTGGCTTATCCGGTTCGTAGCTTCTTCTTCACCAGTATAGGATATAGGTAGGAGGAATTTGGTTCACAACAGCATGCAGGGCTGAGCGGAATGAGAATGGCAATCTGGAGAAGACATGATCATAATACAAGAAATCGAAGTCAAAGGGATTCCCAGGTTAATAATACACAGTAAATAAGTAATCACTTAACTTGTGTGCACCTCGATCGTGTATAATGATAACAGACAAAATAGAAGCCATAAAGATATACTACTAGTGGGACAAGGCCAAGCTACAAGATATGACAATAGACAACAGTAGCATCAAGACTAGCTTTCTTAGGCCAATTGTATCATACAGCTTAATATGGATTAGTTTGATCACTTAGATTTGGACCAAAATAATAAGACTATATGTCTATTAGTTAGTACTAACTGTTTTACTCTCTAATCAACCCAAGAACCCTATATATCTATATGCTTGCCATGTGGGACGAAAATTAAAAAATCGTACCCCAAGCCTTTGTGTTTATGTTTGCGACCAGTAAAAATTAACTTCAAAGAAAGCATTAGCAATGAACATTTTAAGAAAGGATCGGAGGAGTTTCTCTCAAATCACTTACTGTTAATTAATAAGCTATTGAAAGAATATAGAAACTAGTGGACAAATTTTAAGAAAGGATCTGAGCATGCATATCTGTAGATTACAAAATGCATGAAGCTAGTTAGTTTGATGGCTAATCCCAATGGATGAATGTATTACAATGATCAAGTTCAATCCTGTGTAAACTACAGGCTAGTGTTAATCAATCGATCATCAGAGCCAGTAAGCATCATCACTACCATATTCTGGTTCATCACAATGAAGTTCAATCCTACGTAAGCCATAAGTACCCTTGCTAACTGTTATTATCGTCAGTAGTAGAAGCATGTGCTGAACTATTATCGACAGCAGTAGAAGCGGGGGCTGAACTAGTCTCTGCGGTGGTGCCTAATAGTTTCGGTTTCTTTTGGGGTTGATTAGTGGCTCTAGTCTGATATGTAATTTCATAGTGAAAGGAGATGTTGACAAGCTGAACCTCTGCAGTTGGATCTAGAATTACCTTGTCAACAAAGATAGTAGTTTCATCGAAAATTAACAAGTTGTGTTGAGCTACATATTCCTCCCACCCTCTTCCTCTAATATGGTACTCTTCTTGATCAGCATGCACCAGTTGCAATGCAAATGACTTCTTCCTAATTGGATCATGTAGAGGTACAATTATTTCTTCTCCTACTTGAAGAATAAGAGGATGTTGAACAAGATTTTCTTCAATAATCGTAAGCATTTGGGCTCTCTAGCACATAAATTCTTAACAAGCACTTGTACTCTCTCTATTGATTCACTGCAAATTAAAACAAAGAAAAATACGAATCGCTAGCTTAGTAATGACTAAAACAGGGGATTGAATCGAATCAAATTGAATTGAAGAACATACTTAGGGACTTGCAGATCCAAGTCCTCTGCTTTAGGGGTTTTCCAAGAGTAGATTACATCGGAATCATTTTTCTTAGAAAAAGATATAAAATCTCCAGATTCCAACTTGTGTTGATCCTTATAACTCTCCCACCCTGTTCTTAGATAGTAGTAATCTCCATAATTAGAGTGCACAACTTCCATTATGAACTTGTTCCCATCACAATCTTCAAATTCTAACATCTTGGATTTGCCTTGTGCAAGAGGAGGTAAATGTTGTTGGGCAAACTTGTTTGGAATCGATACACTGCGTGACTAGTACTTATCAATAACAACAACTTGGGAATTGTAGTTTCCTTGAACTGGTTTTGAACCATTTTCATTAGTTTCTTGATCCACCATTTCTGCAGTCTGCAGAGTTCGTTTTTCTTCTCTATCGACTTCACTAGTAAAAAACAGAAATTGGTCGAAATCGTTTTTCTTTCTTATGGACTATTTGCATCCGGGTGAAAAAAAAAAAACCTATTTGCATCCATTTTTTCAATATATGTATTGACTTTTTACATATTTGCAACAATTTTTATTTCCTCCTTTTGAATCCACGAGAGCACGACTATTATGGAGTTTTAAAATATGTGAATAGGAAATGAACGATTCTGATTTTTATATAGGATTGTGACCTTTATGAAATATTGTGTATTTTCTAAAGGATTGTGACCATTCTGGAAGGTTATGCTTTTTCCAAAAGTTGTGATCTTTTTAAAAGGTTAAACCTTTTCCAAAGAGTTGTAACCTCTTCAATAAGACACAATTAGTATATTTTTATACTATCCTTAGTTGGCTATAAATAGAGAGGTTTTCTCTCATTTTTCTAAATCAAAATTTTCTTTCTTTTGCATACATTTTCTTACTAACAAAATAGAGTTTGTGTGTAATCTCCTTGCTTACTTTTGAGTTCGTCGTAAAGTTTGAGGTACCGCTACTTCTTTAATAGTTTATCTGTTTTATCTTGGGAGGAAATAATTCACAACCTGTACAGTGAGGGGATTAAATTCTTTAAGGACACACAGTGACATCTGTGGACTCGGATAGTTCTTTTTTCTTTATCTTTATTGTTTATGGTTTGCTATTCTATATACAAGAGTTAACAAACTTAAGAAATTTAAATATTTTTTCCTGTATTTGAGGTTTTTGGATATTAAAGTCTTTTTGATTTTCCACTCTGTTTGAATCTGAAATTGATTCAAAAGAATATAAGAACTTCATTAGAATTCAAAGTTCACTCGGTTGACTATTAGAAGAATATAAAAATTTTCATCGCTAAACTAGAAACAAGTTGTATAAAGATTGAATATTTATTGTTAATATTCTAAATACTAAGTTGTCTGCCTAATTGTGACTGAAGGAGGAAGGGGAAAAACATACTAGTGACATAAAATCAGTGATTTTGTGCCTGCAACGGGTGCCTCTATGGATTAAACTTTGACAATCTATGAAATTGAAGCACTACAATTCTTTTGTAGAATATTATCTCCAAAAGAGACTTCATGTTGCCAATGTGTATGTTGATTGTATTCAATTTGAAAGCATAAAAATAAATATGGGAAAAATTATTTTCATATACTTGAAAATATTTTTGAGCTCATATTTAAAATGTGACTTAGTGTCTAATTTAAATTTGGAAGCACTAGATATGAAATTCAATGGCATTCTTGTATCATATTAGACCCACAAAATCCTTGAAGTATATTTGATATTGTGGTCGTTGAGTTTCTCTTTACTAGTATGTGATATGACTAGTATAAAACTACCAAATTATATATATACTTGTTTGAAAGAGTTGTGTTCTCTGATGAAGGAGTGTCACTCAAAATGTTGTGATTATTTTTAAGAAAAAATTTGTCTATTAAAATATAACTATTTATATAGACATGAATATTTATAAAAAGTCTTATGTCATATTTGTGTTGTAAAAGAAATATTTGGGTCATATTGCCTTTATTGAACTCAATGAGACTATGTTCATGGGTAATTCTATAACAACCAAATTGAAGGATATGGAAAGGTCCTTCTAAAAAAAGACATATGACAAGGTGCTGACTCTAAACAATATTGTATCTTTCATATCAAGAGCCAAACCAGGGCAAAGTGGCAGATTACACAACAATAACTTAACGCCTATCCTTAGTTTTTGCCTAGACTTAGCTGGAATGTATCACTGATCTATACAAATTATTTGTATTGTTTGACTATAGATTAGTAGATTATTAGTTTTGATGAGTGAGCAGTCCAATACTGCTCTGGTTGTAATTGTATAATTCTGGTTATAAATGAAAAATCGGCAGTTCACCAATATATATATTATAGAGAAGAACAAATGTGTGTGATAGGGAACAGTAATAGTTTAAGTTTAATAAGCTCAGAATCTTTAAAACAAATAAAGAATTCAAACATGAACTTGATGCATGTGGGATTAATAGTAATAGGACAAAAAGGTTTAACTAGAAAGAATTTAGGAACAAAGGTATTAATCACAATATATGATGATAGATGGACAGAATTAAAAAAATCAATAATAGGATTAACAGAAGTAGATATGACTAACAATGGAGGATTATTCTATTGTAGTCCAGATTTTATGCTAAGTTCTAATGATTTTGCAAATCATATAAAAATAGGTATACAAACAAAAGGATATGAAGAAATGATAGGAGGAAATAATTTACTAATATGTATAGGATTTATAGGAAAGATTGCAACAAATAGCAACACAAAATTTAAGTTAAAAGTGGAAGACGTAGTAGGATTAATGGGAGATAAAGGTATAAAAGTAATGAAACCATTAAAAATAGACTCAGAAGAATATGCGGGATTAGAATGGAATTTGGAAAATTTAAGTAAAAAAGAAATATTGAAACCAAAAGACCATTTAATGTATATTAAGTATTTTTCCTTTATTTCATAATTGAGGGTCATGTGCTGCTATATTAAGTATTTTTCCTTTATTTCCTCCCTCTTGAAGTCTAATAGGTTCTTCTATAGGTTGTCTTTTTCCTTTTGGTTTTAGATTTTCAGTCTGTACTTCTGGATTTACTCTGTATACTCTATATCTTGGTAAATTTCCCGTACTTGTCTGTACTTGTTGCATTGATGTGGTTCTTTGGAATGGACTCGAACTACTCGATGCACTTTCCATTAATTCTTTTATACTTAAAGTAGTTTCACTTATTTCTGATTCTTCTTCCTCTTCTTTTTGTTTTCTATATCCATAGTTATCTTGTCTTAGTCTACAAGTTTTAAAATGTTCTTCTACATTTTCAAATTTTATCTTTGATTTTTTACATCCTTTACATCTAAAAACTGTATTCTTATTTTTAGTATATATTTTTTCTGCTTTTCTTATAGATTCATCTACTTCAAAATCTTCTTCTTCTATTACCTCAATATTCATTTGTTCTTGATTATCTGATTCTTCTTCATCCATTTCTTTTTGATCTGTATAACTATAATCTGTGAATCTTATTGAAGTCTGTCTTTTACTATTAGTATACATTAAATGGTCTTTTGGTTTCAATATTTCTTTTTTACTTAAATTTTCCAAATTCCATTATATATATATATATATATATATATATATATATATATATTGTATCTGACAAAGCTATAAAAAGTAAAGAACAAAATATTTGTGAGAAAAAGTTACCTCACGGAGGTTTTTTTCAAACTCAATATATTTGCTTGTTCTTACTTGCTTGAGATAAACTATTTTTTACATGAACGCTTGGGACATATCAATTATAAAATCATGCGAAAACGGATCAACTTAGAAGTTGTGTTGAATCTAAGTATGCTAAGCATTTTATAAATTTGTTAGAAGGAATTTTAATTCCTTAGAGTTGATTCACACTGACATTTGTGATATGAAGTCAATACCATCTTAGAGTTGATTCACACTGACATTTGTGATATGAAGTTAATACCATCTTGTGGTAGGAAGAAATATTTCATAACTTTTATTGACAATTGCACTAGATACTGTTATGTCTATTTGTTGAATGATAAGGATGAAGCAATAGAAATATCTAGAGTATACATTGATGGGATTTGTGGTAGGAGACAACCCTACCTTCAAAGATATGCTGAGATTCGTGCACCGGGTATGGAATTTTGTCGATACACACCTCAAGTATTCCTTCACACAGTTGAGTACTTCATCAATAGATTTGAAAGTGAAGAGGCTAGGGAGAGTGTTATAGAGATAGGTTCATACACGTACAACAACCGTCCCCTGGTGTTGAAACAATGGGAGGAGGATTTCCAGATTAGTGCACAATCACATGTGCTGTCGATTTGGGTAACCTTTCCTAGCTTACCTATACAGTATTGGGCAATGGAGAATCTGGGTAGAATCGCTAGCTGCTTAGGGAAGCCAATATGCATTGATAAACTCACCGCTCAGCGCTAGGATGCTGATTGAAATGGACACATCCCAACCTTTCCCAGACTCAATGTTTATTGAGACATCCAAGGGAGAACTTAGGGAACAAAAGCTCAACTATGAATGGAAACCGAGGTTTTGCCAAGAATGCCTGCAAATTGACCACCACGAGGCAACATGCTCTCTAAACCAGACAGGTCAAGTGCAAATACGGCTAAATAAACCTCGAAAGAAACCCAGACAGGAATGGCAAGTAAGGCAAGAGGTAACTCAGAGCAAGAAAATGGTACGAAACTCCCACAATTAGGAATCTGCAAAGGAGATTCCGAAGCAAGACAAACCGGAGAAGAACTTGAAAGAATAAAACTCTAGGGGAAGGAAAAAGTGACCACCCTAAGCATTAGAGAGAAAAGCATAAATGATATGGAGCATGCATTACAGTTTTTTGAGCAGAACAAACATGTTGGTATCACAATGAATGAAAGAGGAGCGGTTGAGAAGAGACAGGATAGGGTGGTTCAACAAAACCAACCATGATCTTTTGCTCATGGAATATTAGAGGGCTCAATACTCCCTCCAAGCAGAAGGAATTGAAGACCTTCCTGCTTAAAAATAAAGTAGATCTGATAGGATGTGTAGAAACAAAGATAAAGGCAAACAAAGCTGAAAAAATTAGCAGACAAATGGGTTCAGAATGGGAAATATTTGCGAACTATTCATCTGCTCCTGAAGGTAGGATTTGGGTATGCTGGAAACACCAAAAAGTCAAAGTTAAGGTGTGTTACTCTGATGCCCAGCTAGTTCACTGTGAGGTCCACGATAGAGACTCCGAGTTCAAGTGCAACATGACATTTGTATACGGATTCAATACGACTGTTGAAAGAAGAGCCTTATGGAGTCAACTAAGGATCTTGAATGCAAGTACTAATGAACCTTGGGTAATACTAGGGGACTTTAACACAATGTTGTCTATGGATGATCGACTTAATGGGAATCCTGTGCATCCATTAGAATTGATAGACTTCCAGGAATGTGTGGAAAAATTGGGACTGGGGCAGGTAAGTCGAAGAGGATGCAAATATTCATGGAGCAACAAGAGGGATGCTGAGACGAGAATATATAGCTTGATAGACTGGATACTTGGAAACTCACTATGGTTCTTTCATTATAACAACTTGATTGCTCTGTGTCACAATCCGGAATGTTCTGATCATTCCCCGATTCTGGTGGATACTGAGGTACGTAGGCAAAACCTTCCCAAACCATTTAGGTTGTATAATGTCCTACTACAACAACAAACATTCCAACAGTTAGTAACTTCAATATGGCAACAAGATATAACTGGACATGCTATGTTTAGAGTTTGACATAAGCTAAAATTGATTAGTAGAGGAGCAAGGCAAATGACTAAGGAGGTGACTGGACTTGATGAAAAACTTGATAAGGTACTAGAACAATTGAAGATCACACAAAACCTACTCAACAATGACCACCTCAACAATCAACTTATCAATCAAGAAAGGGAAGTTACACTGCAATTGGAGAAATGGTCTAACATTCATGAAAGTGTACTTAGGCAAAAATCTAGGGCGACCTGGATAGCTTCTGGAGACTCAAACACCAAGTTCTTCCATGCCTTCCTTAAATCAAGACAGGCCAGGAATAGAATATCTATGATCTACAATGATCAGGGAGAAGTCCACAGAGAGACCTCACAAATTCAGAATGCATTTTTACAATTCTTCACCAACCTGCTGGGAACTAGAGCCACAGAACTACGGTGCATCAACATAGAAATAGCCAGAGATGGCCCTTGCCTCACCAATGATATGAAAGCTCAATTAATTCAGACAGTCACAACGAAGGAAGTTAGTAAGGCTCTAAAGGGATTAACATTAGATAAAGCGCCAGGAATAGATGGTTTCCCTACTAAATTTTTCAAAATGTTCTGGGACATTGGGAAGGAAGTAACGAAAGCTGTGTTAGAATTTTTCTCAACAGGGAAACTACTAAAAGAGATAAACAGTACTACAGTTACACTGGTACCTAAAGTCCCAAACTCAACCTTTGTCAAAGAGTTTCGTCCTATAGCATGTTGCACAACCATGTATAAATTGATTGCCAAAGTCATAACTTCTAGACTCAAGTTAGTAGTAGACTACGTCATGGGACCTGCACAATCTGCGTTCATTGAAGGAAGAAGCATTCTTGATAATGTGATAGTAGGCCATGAACTCATTAAAAGCTACTCCCATAAAGGCGTGTCTCGGCGTTGTATGGTGAAGATAGATATCAAGAAGGCGTACGACTCAGTTGAGTGGCCCTTCTTGAAAATGGTTTTAATTGAGTTTGGATTTCCACTCAAATTTGTACAACTTGTGATGGAATGTGTCACTACTGCGAGATATTCATTGATTCTGAATGGTGGGCTGACCAAACAGTTCCAGGCAAAAAAGGGTTTGCGACAAGGAGACCCTATGTCGCCATACCTATTCGTATTGGCCGTAGAATACCTCAATCTATCACTCAAACAACTCAGACATAATCCAAATTTTAACTATCACCCGAAGTGTGAGAAATTGAAATTGGTGCATGTATGTTTTGCCGATGATTTGTTGATGTGCAGCAGAGCAGACATAGGCTCAATCCAATTGATGATGAATGCATTCAATCATTTCTCCAAAACATCAGGGTTGCAAGCTAATATGGAAAAGAGTTCTATATACATAGCTAGGGTTCCACAGGAAGAAAAGGCTGAGATGAGATTTGCAAAGGGTGACCTCCCATTTAGATATCTTGGAGTACCATTGTCTTCCAGAAGAAAATTGAGTGTTCAACAATGCATGCCACTTGTGGAAAGAATGGTGTCAAAGATCAAATGTTGGACCACGAAGTTCCTCTCATACAGTGGTAGGCTGCAGCTTATCAAGAGTGTGCTGTTTGAAATGCAAACTTACTGGGCGCAAGTATTTGTACTTCCCAAGAAAATCACCCAAATAATCACTAGCATCTGTCGTACATTCTTGTGGACTGGAAGCACAGAAACATCTAAGAAGGCACTAGTGGCATGGGAAAAATTATGTATGCCAAAGTCGGCAGGGGGACTTAACATAATCGAATTCCACACTTGGAACAAGACTGCCATATGCAAACTTCTCTGGGCAATTGCAACAAAGAAAGATACACTGTGGATTCAATGGATCCATAATTTCTATATAAAAAATCAAGAATTGGATGGGCTTCAAACTCCTCCCCAAGCATGTTGGCTAGTGAGGAAAATTTTTGATGCACGAAAGTGGTTGAACAATACCGATGCACTAGGATGGTTGCAGCAACACTGTCACAAGGGCAAGTTTAGCATCAAAAAAGCTTACTTGACTCTTACACCACAATATCCTAAAGTGCCTTGGAAAAATATCACCATGGGAGCAGGACCAATACCACGACATCAATTCATTATATGGTTTGCCATTCAGAGGAAACTGTCAATGGTTGACAGGCTAGAGAAGTGGGGAATTCAAGTGGATACTGATTGTGATCTACGCACCTTAGGAGAAATGGAAACAGTTGATCACCTACTCTTTGAATGCGCATAATCAAAACATATATGGCAACCCCTTCTCAGATGGATGGGTATAAATAGACAAATCATAAAATGGGATGATGAAATTAAATGGCTAACACAGCAGGTCAAGCACAATAGGGCCATAGCTGAAATCTTGACATTCTTTTTTGCTGCAACAATATACCATATCTGGAACGAAATAAATTGCAGAAGATTCCAAGAGAAAAGAAAAGAAAGCACCAACAGATTGAAAGAGATAGCTATCCAGCTTCACACTCGAGGCAACCACACCAAGAAATGGGATCAACTATTGCATAGCTTAAACAATTATCCTAGCTAGGACATACGTATACTGTCTAGTTTCTTAATACAGAAGAGGGTTTTTTTTTTTCGAGGTCTAGTTCCTTGAGTCCACTGGAACTAGCGATTTGTAAATGATTCACTTTTGGTTGAATAAAAGTTCTACATTTGACCCAAAAAAAAAAGAAGAAACATCTAGGCAATATAAAACTGAAGTTGAAAATCAATTGAATAAAAAGATAAAAATAATTAGAAGTGATAGAAGTGAAGAATATGCTTCTCCTTTTCCTCATAGTCTATTCCAAGTTCTTGAGTAAAACCTTTTGTCACCAATTGTGCTTTGTGTCTTTCTATTGACTCATTCGATTTGTGTTTAACTTTGAGAATTCATTTATTCTCAATAGCTTTATGTTCCTTAGCAAGGTCAACTAGATCCCAAACTTTGTTGATTTTCATAGACTCTAATTCTTCTTTCATCGCTTTTAACCATTCATCTCTTTTAAGGAGTAGTTAACTGTCTGATTATACCCTTTTCAGTACATAATTCTTCAAATTGTTTTGATAAATAGTCACGTCCTCGATCGGCTCTTAAAGCCTTTATGCTTTTATCTAATTGATTTTTAACTTCATTCATATATCTTTTAAAGCACTCAAGTGCTTCAGATTTATGAGAAATCAAATAGACATGACCAAAGTGCGTGAAATCGTCAATAAATGTAATGAAGTATGTAGCACCAAACCTTGCCCTCACATTCATTGGACCATAAATATCATAATGAATTAATTAAAGTAGGAACTCAGCTCTTTTAGCATTTCCAAATGAATTATGCATAATCTTTCCAGCAAGATAATTTTTACAAGTTGGCATATCAATTTTGTTGAAAGAACCTAAATGTTCTTCCTTGCCAACCTATCCTTCGATCTTGCCCTATGTGACCTAATCTTGCATGTTATGTGGTAACATCAATATCATTGTTACTTGAATAACATGTCTTTGCACAACGGTCAACATAATAGTCATAAGTTGAAGGATTACAATCTAAAATGATAAAAAGATCATAACGAAGTCCAAAACCATATAAAATATTATCTAGAGTTATTCTAACATCATTATGATAAAAAAAAATAATCAAAATCAACGTCTAAAAGAATAGACACAGTTTCTAAGTTCCGTCGAATCTCTGGAGCATATAAGACGTCATGCAACATCAAAGAACGGTCACCACGCAAATCCACTTTGCAAGTGTCTATCCCTTTGACTTTTAGTTTAGCATTATTTTTTACTTAGAGATCCACCTTGGTTTAGATAAAACTCGATGAAACTCCACAAACGCTTCTCGATCTCGACTCACGTGGTCGGTGGATCCTTAGTCTACAATCCATATAGGATAAGATTCAGTTAATAAAGAAGTGCTAGAAATATATGAAGCACTTAAAGATGCATTTAGAAATGCTATCTTTTTTGGCTCGGTACATTCATGAAAAAAATGTCCTAGCACTTGGTAATTATAGCATTTCATTTTGCTCTTGTCTTTCTTCTTGAAAAATCATTTTTCTTTATTGAAATTTGGCTTCTTCCTTTTCTTAGAGGGTCCGTCTCTAGTCTATTTGTCTTTTCCATAGCTTTTTCAATTCTTCTTGCACTTGAAGCCTGAAGGCTTTGTGCCACTTGACTCTGCCACAAAGGCATTAGAAGCAGCTTTAGCAACACCAAGCCGCTAATCTTCAAGTTTAACACGACGAGCAACATCAAAAAAAAGTTTTGATACTATCATTATAAGTCAAGTTAACCTTCAAATGTTTCCAATTATTGGGAAGAGACCAGATCACTGCCTGAATTTGTTGTTCATCTGAAAGAACATGGTCAACACTCTTGAGTTAAGCTATCATGTTTGACATCACCCTAAGGTGTTGTTTGACATTTTGATCGTGGCGCTTCTTATAAGTGTCAAATTTGATAGTCAATTGTCAGAGGCGAGTCACACATGTATCCCCATATATTCCTCGCAGATATGCCATATAGCATGAACAGTAGGAAATTCCTCACATTCATATATAAGGTCATAACCACAGAACTAACTATTATCCCACATGCAGTGGAATTAGCCTTTTTCCAAGCTTTATAAGCTTCAAGGTCTCTTCTGTATTGTGTAGTGTTTCCTTCTTCTGATTGATTCAAAACATGATTTATACCTTGGAGAGAATTTTACTCGTCCAGTACATACCATATTTTACGATTTCAAATGTCGTAATTATCAATGTTCAGCTTTTCACCTTTATTTAAGTCAGCAATAATGCTTTTTGATGCCATGATTGTATTTGAGAGGCAATTAGGCAAGAATTTTTAATCAATTTTGCATGTGACATACATATTTAAGCAAATCAATTCTCATTAAGATTTCATATTTAATGTAAAATAAAAAAGACACGTAATCATCTAATCATCATCCACAAACTAAATATTTAACCAAAATTCAAAACTAATTTCTTAATGTGCTTACTAATATATTTTAGACCATAATCACAAGAATTTATATGTCTAATATTTAACATCATATGATAATGCTCAATAGAATAACAACACATCAATCCATAATAGGATAAAACACATATATTCATATTAAAACATAATCAAAGGTGTTCATGATAAAAATTGTAAAAAATAAACAAGATACTCAATACTAAACTATGCTTCTATGAGAAGTTTTAGCCACCTAACTCCTAGAGCCACCATGAACCTCCATAACCGTTCATTAGACCCAATATTGTTATAGATTCCAATCAGTTCATTCTTCCAGTAATCTAGTAAGGAACGATACAAAATGACGAATGCATCCCAATCCTCAACATAAATGAAATTTTCATGAATCTCATCTAATTTTATGTTAAAAGATCAGAAAAAATCTAGTAAAGAGTCAAGAGGGTCCATATGGATTTTCTTTAAATCCTCAAGAAGTCTCTTTCCTTCCCTTGTACATGATTTTTATCTCTATCTTAATTTTTTGTGTCCTTGAGTCATTCCTAATGACTTTGGGCTCAAAGTCTGAATTATTCTCTATTTTGGTCATTTACTGACACATTCTTCTACTATTTCTTTTTGCTCCTCTATTAGTACTGCTCCCACTTGGAGCAATATGAGCACGTTCCTGTTCAGTCATATCTGAAATGGGAATCAGAAATCAGAAATATGGTTAATACCACTTAATGTGACAATGTATGTCACAAATTTCTGGTAGAAGGCAAAATGATTTATTAAAAGGAGTTTCCACCAAAGAGGATTATTTCAAGATCAATTCAAAGAATCACAACTCATTCGATTTTAATCTGATTTACACTTATAATATATCCAAGAAAAGCTATTAACAAATAGATCATGAAAATACAAGTTTCAAACCAAATATTTGAATAAAAAATCCCCAAAACGCAATTAAACAGAAACAGTTCATTCTGAAAAACAGTTCAAAATTAGCCAACTTTAAAAAATCATATTTCATTCATTATTAATCCGTTTTACACTTATAATATATCCACGAAATGTTATGAATGAGTAGATGTTGAAATTCAAGCCAAAATTTTAAATAAATAATTTTCAAAATGCAACAAAACAGAAACAGTTTTTTCCTGAAAAACAGTCCAAAGCTAGCCAACTTTAAAAAAAATCATATCTCACTCGTTTTAAATCCGTTTTACATTTATAATATATCCATGGAAAGCTACGGACGAATAGATAACGAAAATACAAGATTCATACCAAAGTTTTGAACAAGCAGTACCCAAAACGTAGAAAAACAGCAGCAGTTCTCTTACGAGTAAAAAAAAATATTAAAACAAATAAACCACAAAGTCACTATCATTGTAGGACAAAGAATCATGTCTACAATGTGATTAATCCACATTCAAAAGGCTTTAAAAAATCCTAACCACTTCTAAAAAAATTTCACCGATTTTCAAAAAAATCACAATCTTTTTAACAACACAGTGAATTCTTGATTAATTACATAGAAGCATCGAATAACGGGATCAATAAACCATCTTTAAGTGCTACATATGTTTCTAACACTTCTTTATTAATTAAATCTTATCCTATGTTGATTGTATCAGAGTGTGGTTGATTGATCTCGTTATTCGATGCTTCCATGTAATTAATCGAGAATTCACTGTATGATGACAAAACTTCTATTTGGGCAACAAGTTGTTGACTCATCAAATTGCTAACTACAAGTTCAGTATCACTGGTCATGGTGATGTTGCTACGGTGGATTTATAAAGAAGAACTTGTACATGTAGAATTTTTGACTTGGACAAAATACCTTGTCCACATGCTATGGCAGCACTTCGAGCCCAATACGGTGTACAATTTGAAAATCAGATTTATGAGTACTCACCTCCATATTATTTAGTGAAAAAATACATAATTACATACTGTGAGGAAATTCATCCTGTGTCACCCGAAGATTCTTGAATTGTCCCTTTGAATATCTTAGAGAGAGAAATACCTCCTCCATATGTTGATCCAAGCAAGTCTGAAAGAAGGAGATATAAGAGAAGGCGTGGAGTTGGTGAATCATTTCCAATAAGAAAAAATAAGTGTTCCGCATGTAAGGACTTTGGCCACAAAAGAATTACATACCCAAATCGAAATGCTCCATAATTATTCTTGAATTTTAATGAATGTTCTTTTTTATTTGAGGATGTATCTTATGTTAATTTGAATGAACTTATGTTATTTATATAAAATGTGTGATTTACAAAATCAACATTTATTTGACCCCTTTTATTAGTAAGTTTAAAATAAAAGATAAAGTTCAAATGACTAGATAAACACAACAATAAACAAGTAAATGAAATGAATAACAATAATGTGGTATGCCGAGCCGATTGCTGCGGAATCCACTCTTGCATTTCACCTGTCAATATAATCGGTGTTTCTCAGAACTGCTTCACTCCGGGCAGTTTCAATGGATCTTCAGAGCTCCATTCGGAAAATCGGCCATTCAAGCACCGCATTTCAAGCTACTGTATTCACCTTTAGATTCTTCACCATTCCTATGGCTGTTGTCTTTTTCCTTTTATCATCCCTCCCTTTTCTCATCATGACCAAGTAAGTCCTTTCCTTCTATGCCTTTATTTCTGCATTTTTATGTATTAATTGCATGATTTTCGTTTAAATAGGGTTTCTCGAGTGATTTCTGCGGAGTTGGATCTAATAGATCCATTCTAGGTTTGAAATTGGATCCTTTTAACTCAAGCGTAAAAGACACTGTTTTTGCAGTCAATGAGCAATGAAGGAAGCAAGGTGCTTTGATAGCTGCAAAGTCTATTCCAGAGAGTCTGCATTGTTTGTCAATGAGGTTAATGGAAGAACGGATTTCACATTCGGAGAAATACATAGATGATGGGAAGCCTACTCCATCGGAGTTTGAGGATCCTAAACTTTATCATTATGCAATTTTCTCTGATAATGTGCTTGCTGCTTCAGTTGTTGTGAACTCAGCTGTAAAGAATTCGAAATATCCATCACAGCACGTGTTTCATGTTGTGACTGATAAAGTGAATTTTTGGGCTATGCATGTTATGTTCAAGATGAAAGATTACAGCGGAGCTCACATTGAAGTGAAGGTTGTTGAAGATTATGTCCCAGTACTTAAGCAACTTGAATCTGCAAAGATGCATGCAACCAAGGATACCAATAATATGAAATTCCGGAACCCTGCGTATCTGTCAATAATGAACCACCTTAGGTTCTATTTGCCCGAAATGTACCCCAAGCTGCACAGGATTTTGTTCTTGGACGATGATGTAGTTGTTCAGAGAGATCTGACTGGCCTCTGGAAAATAGATATGGATGGTAAGGTGAATGGAGTTCTAGAGACATGTATTGGTTCATTCCATCGATATGGACAATTCATGAATTTCGCACATCCATTGATCAAAAACAAGTTTAACCCCAAGGCATGTGCATGGGCTTTTGGAATGAACTTCTTTGACTTAGATGCTTGGAGGAGGGAGAAGTCCACTGAAACATACCTTTACTGGCAGAACATGGTGAGATGCAGTTAGCTTCTTTGAATATGTTATTTTCTAGATTTAATTGCAGTCATACTGTTCTGTATTAAGAAAATATATCTCCCAATATATGCTTGCAGATGTCTTCTGCTTCTCCATATAGTGTGTGTGATTACACTCTAGGTTTTGTATTGCTAAAAGTCATATTGTCCTATTTCTTAACTGGGTTTAAGTAGCTTGTTCCAGGACTACTTTAACTGCAAGTTCATTCATTCTGACTAATAGAGCTGCTAATATTTTGCAGAATGAAAATCGGACATTATGGAGATTGGGAACATTGCCTCCAGGTTTGATCACATTTTACTCCACAACAAAGGTATTTGATAAGTCTTGGCATGTATTGGACCCTCAGTTTAATCCAAGCATCAACATGGATGATATCGACAATGCTGCTGTGGTCCACTTCAATGGGAATATGAAACCATGGCTCGATAATGCAAGTAACCAATTTCGGCTTCTTTGGTCGAAGTATGTTGATAAAGAAAATGAGCATGTGCAGGCATGTAATTACAATTTTGGTGATGATTGAACGTATGCTTGATGGAGTTAACGAAGCTAGTCTTACAAGCCTCTCCTGTTTGGCTTGTCACTTCTCCCTCACACATAAAGTTAGTACTCAACTTTAACTTTTCTACTACGTCTATCTTAGTTTTAGCATTTTCTTTTTCTACTTCAGTTTAATGTTTTAGTTTTCAATTGTTTATTATATTTTTACCATTCTTATCGATTGGGGAAATTATTTCAAATGCACTTTTTAATTTTGAAGTTTATATCAGTGTATAGTGTCAATTTTCAGTGGGTAATATATTTTCATGATTAAGCAACACCTATCTGGAAATTTCATGACTAAGCAACATCATGTCTGCTACTTAATTGTCCTTTGTGTGTGCTTGCTGCCATTTGATTTTTGAATATGGACAATGCAAGTTTTCTTTGCACAATAATTTATAGTTTCGCATGGAAATTAAAGAGGTTGTTTCTCTGTTTTCTTTTATTGTCAATCCTTCCCAAGAACATGTCGAGCTTTGTTTTTTAGAAAGGTAATAATCCAAGCACATGTCAAGTTTGTCGGAAAAATGATTCTAGTATCTCAAAATGATTTCCAACAAAGTTTTAATTGCATAATACTTTATAAGTTTCATATGGCGATTAGAGAGGTGGTTTCTTCGTTTTCTTTTATTGTCAATCCTTCCCAAGAACATGTCAAGCTTTGTTTTTGAGAAAGGTAATAATCCAAGCACATGTCAAGTTTTCATTGCATAACAATTTATAAGTTCCAAGAGGCGGTTTCTACCTTTTCTTTTATTGTCAATCTTTCCCAAACACATTTCAAGTTTGCATTGCATAATAATTATAGTTTCACATAGCAATTCAAGAGGTGGTCTCCCTTTTCTTTTATTGTCAATCCTTGCCAAGCACATGTTTGAAGAAAAAAGACAGGCATATTGTTTGGGGAACTTTCTTAGTAGCCGCTGGTGTTGGCTATCTCATGGAACATATAAACTTCGATTGGTGCTGGTTTCTCTCTAATTATGCTGTTGAAACTCCCTTTCTCATAGCATTTTCCTATAAAAGTATGGTAACCTTAGCAAATTGTAAGTGTCTTTGCTTTATGAAAAATAAATAGTAAATATCTTTGTTTTATACTCCCTCCGTTTCAATTTATTTGTCCTACTTTCCTTTTGAGTCCGTTTAAAAAAGAATGCTTCTTTCCCTTTTTAGCAACTCTTTAATTCCAACTTTCCAACTTTCCACATGGAAAGTTTATCACCACAAGACTAAAAGGCATGGATTGGTATATGTTGATTGGGAGCACATCACGAGTTCACATCCTGCCACTGACACGAAGCATGGTATTTAGATTGGAGTGATGGGCTCATACTCTACCGAGTTTCAAACCTATTGGCCAACTGGGGTTAGGCCAGCTAACTCATGGGGGAGATTCTCGGTTATCCAAAAAAGAAGTATGTTAGAGAGGATTACTTTAAGGACTCCAGTAAATTTTGAGAATTACTTTAAATGCCCAGTAGGCTTGAACTAAACAAGTGTAGATAGAACTTGAGCTTGAATTTGCACCCAAACTTGCCGGAGTCAATGCAACAAGCCTTTTCTCTTTAGGATAACTTAGGATAAACATGCATAAGCTGAGGTGATGGTCTAGTTGAGTGATGATATTGTCAGCTTAGGGTTTCAAGTGTTTCCTCTTCATACTTTGGTGTAGGTAGAATAAATTCATATTACCTTTTTCTCAGGCTTCAGTTGTCTAACAAAGCTGCTACCTTAGAGTAGCATAGATATAAGCTATATTTTCTTGTCTCCATTGATAATTGGAGATTTTGTAGAAGTAATTGATAAATAGGGTGTCTCATGTATACTGGTTCAGAAGAAATTCTGGTGAATGAAGTTTGCAATGCAGAAATTAGATGAATAATAACTAGAATTGGCCATGTTGTCCAAGCATGAAAGGTAGGCCAATGTTGCATGGTGCCTATAAATTTTTGTTTTGTTCCTTATCCATCTGATATTATTGTACTCAAAGGACGCAAAAATGATTATCTTGTATTCAAAGTCTACCACCCCAACCTGAAGAATAATTGCCAGACCAATTTTGGTTTTGGGAGTGTGAATCTTGAGCAAATGCTTGCTTGCCTATGCTAGAAAAAGTATAATTTTCATGATATCAGTATGCATGGTCTTTTCTTTCAAAAATATATTATATTAGGAATTACTATATATTTTTGAATGGAAGGCCCATGTGTATTTCATTCATGAAACTTTTTCTCATAGGTAATGAACATTCCCTTTTACTGCCTTTTCTGTAATCATCATCAAGATTCTCCTCCCAAATTAGACTAAAGCTGGGATGCAAATTTTTACAGGTTGGTTGTATTCAAAATGCTAAGATAAGTGTAGACATTAAAAGCCATTTCTCACCTGTTGATATCAGAAAAGTTTGATGTCAGATGACCAAGGCTCTGTGCATCACCCTTCTTCGAACTTTATGGAGG
The DNA here is from genome assembly GCA_018342035.1 of Solanum appendiculatum. Classification (NCBI taxonomy): domain Eukaryota; kingdom Viridiplantae; phylum Streptophyta; class Magnoliopsida; order Solanales; family Solanaceae; genus Solanum; species Solanum appendiculatum. The sequence goes on from JAGDQO010000963.1 coordinate 187,579, forward strand.
AAGGGATGACCAACAATTGCAGAATTTGTTGTGTCCAGATAAATTATGGTAAACATGACTGGGTTAGATAAGTTAGGCTACTTCATTCAGGTTGATTCTAGACATTCAGATATCTAATATCTACATGTGACTCTCCTTGTTAACTGATATAAGAGAATCAAATTCCTTGGTGTTATGTGGGCTTCCTAAAGAAACTAAAGTGAAGCGTGCTATGTAACATGCTAATGAAGCAGTCGCACAAATAATTGTCTGCACTGGCACAACTTGACGCTGCTACAGCTACTTACAATTAGCCCCAGGGCTTTGGTCTAGCTGTAAGAGTGCATTGTGCTGTGTGTTAGATTAGGGATCACAATTGGATGAGTTAGGTTAAATTTGAGGCAGTCAAAATAACAAACGGATCAAGACCCAACCCAACCAAGCAAAAAATTTGCTTGGGTTAAAATGGGTCAGGTAATGAATCATAATCCAACCTGCCCAATTTTTACTTAGTTTTAATTGTTTTATTTGTTCTTTTAAAAATTTTGAGTACCTAATAAAATTATTTTTTTCTTTATTATGGCTATATATAACATGTCAAAATTTAAAGAATCTTTAGAAAATTTTGACAAGATTTCTCATGAGTTAATTTGGGCTACATATGAAATGGGTTGAGCTAATAAATGGGCGGATCAAAAACCCGCCAAACTTAAATTGGTTGCGCGGGTTGGGTTTGATTTTGCCACCCCTATTCTAGACGCACGCACGCGTTCAAAACCTACCACAAATATAGACATGGTCTTGAATTGGAGTAGAGGGTGGGCTGGCCTATTACCATTGGGGTTCGAACCGTGTGCTACTAGCCCTTGGGGATTTCTTGGTTACCAAACAAAAACCAGAAAAGAAATACAATGCACATTTATGGGTTTATAACACTGAACTTGAGCTTGTTATGTCTGATAATGACACTGTTTTATGTTATGAACTACCACTCAAAAGGTACTACTCATTTGTTTCACTTTATATGACTCACTTTCTTTTTTAGTCTGCCCCAAAAAGAATTGACACAATTTTATATTTAGGACTTCCTCCGTCCCAATTTATGTGATGTAGTTTGATTTGGCACGGAGTTTAAGAAAAAAAGACTTTTGAAACTTGTGGTCTAAAGTAATTCATAGATGTTTGTGTGACTATAAATCACTTTATTAAGGGTAAAATGAATATTTAAAGTTAAATTGTTACTAAATATAGAAATCTTTCATTCTTTTTTGGATTTACTAAAAAAGAAAATGATTGATATAAATTGGAATAGAGGGAGTAACAATTTGTATCTAAACGTCCATTTTAGCCTTAATAAAATGATTTATAGTCACACAAATATTCGACTTATTTTAGACCAGAAGTTTTAAAGGTCTTATCTTCTTTTTTTAACTCTGTGTTAAGTTAAACTACATCATATAAATTGGGACGGAGGGAGTACTTAAAATATACAATCTCCCTCTGAAATTCTGGAAAGTGACTATCTATTCCTATAAACCCATTCATTTACTTTGTGAATACAAAGATATATTCTAACCTCACATTTATGAGGTTATAACACTGAATTGAGTGTGTTGTGTCTGCTAATTACATTGTTTTATCTTATGAACTACCACTCAAAAGGCACTATCATTCCTATGAATCCAACCTTCACTTTGTTCATTTGCAAAAAGAGATATTCTAAACAAAAGCTTGGAGGGTCAAATTCAGTAGAGACAAGGTGTTACCTTCTCATCTGGTTAAACCTTGGTTGGCATAGGTCATATACTTGTGCTGGTAGGAGGTAGCAGATACCGGGTGGAATAGTCAAAATACCAACAAGATGGTCCAGACATAACCCTTATAAAAAGATTGAAATGTTATTATGGCTTGTGTGGGAAGCAACTTGGCGGTGATGTTCATTATGCATTATCCACTGCCGTTCACTCAGGACAAGGATGCAATTTCCCAACAGAAGATCCCTTATGTTGTTGAATCTACTTGCAACGAGAATCAGGGATTTTCCTAGATTGTTACTCTTGCTTGTTTGGGTCTCTTCTTTTGTTTATTGAATCCCTTCATGTTCTGTTTTGAAGTGTCCCTGAGTTGTCACGCCACAAGCTCCCTTCACATCTAATATCACAACAGAGAAGTTTTGTGTATTTTATTGGAAGTTAAAGGACTTACATGCATCGTCCTTACACTTAATTTTATTTTATTTTTACTTTTTGTTGTTGTAGAGTTTGTCATAGCACCACCCAAACATGGCAAAGAAAACTGTTAGCTGTAGTTGGTACAGTTTAGTTTTGGGGTTTATAAGAATGTTTTGCACTAAATAAAACACTTAAGAGGAGCAATATTTAAGAGACATGTGTCATGTATTTATTGGTCAAGTGAAGATATCAAGTGTTGCTCTGTATTACTGTTATTTATACTGTTTAGCTATAGTGAAAACAAATTAATGGCACTCTAATTTAGGATAGCTGAAGATGTCACATAATGAATGATTGGAATCTTAATGTGCCACTTAAGTGCTGTAAAATGGGAGGATATTTGTCAAATTGAAAGTCAAGTCTATACAACAATTGTAAAGCCAGCAAAGGTATTTACAAGTGAATGTTGGGTTTGTAAAGTTTTTCATACTTTCACGCTACAAGAATCCGCCGGCTACTTAGAAATATTTTCCTATCAACAGACAACAGTGAAGTAAGAACTTACGAGATGGTCATGGTTGAAGTGTAATGTTTTACCACACATGGACGATAAGAAATTGAAAGCATTTCACAGAAATTAGTGTACATACGGAGCTACTGGTAACACAAGTTTACAAGCAGGTTTAAGGGGAAAATGGACCACTTAAAAGTTAAAATGTACCCAAAAAAAGCTTATAGTTATAGGCAGTTTATTCCAATTGTGCAGTTAGGTTGATTTTTTTGTTTATACCAATTTGTTTATGTTTGGTGAGTAGTTTTCTTGGTTTTTGTTAGAGGCTCAAGAAACTAGCACCTTTCCTAGATGGTGGTTAGTTCTTTTGTATGTTGGTGTAATTTTTTTATGGTTAAAGATAATAGTTCACAGTTTATTATCAAAAAAAAAGATTAATTATAATTTTGTAAAAAATTTAGGAGATTTTAAGGTGTAAAGCATTAAAAAGAATAAAATTGCGTAAACACACCAAAGAGCACGTATATTAAGGGTATAAATTGCAAATTATTCTATCTTTTAAGTGGCTTTTTATCCATTGTTACGTAGTAAGTAAAATAAATAACTTTACTACATAGTTTGATTAAATTGAATGAATGACCATTTGAGTTGGATTGAATTCTAAATAAAGTAGTCCAGATTCTTAATTGGCGTTATAACCATTCTTTCTTTAAATTGAATTTGTCACACTATTGAATTTCATCATAACATACAAAATTTAGTGAAGATGACCATTGAAACTAATTATGCAGAGTAAAGTGACTTTTGAAAGACAAAAAAAAAATTTGATGACTAATTACCTCAAGTTGAATGCAGGGCCGTTCAAAATCAAAACCGATAATCAAATCGAAAAAAAGTTACTAGTTTATCAGTAATGGGTTATTGGTTTAGTGATTTTGATTTTTTTGTTATTGTGTTATCGGTTCTTAACATGTTAACCGATAACCCAATAATAAATTAAATAATTATATTTATACCGTTTTGTATATAAAGTCTGTAACTTAGAGTTTAGTTTCCTACTTTTATTTATGGCTGGCTCATGATTATTCTACAATGTAAAAGTGTTTGCTTTTGAGCAACATGCAATATGCAAACTCAGGTGCATGGTTCATTTGGTTTGTCACCTTGTTTCTTAGTGATTTTCCATGCTTTTTTATGGTCAATTCTTAACGGTAAAACCGATAATGATTAATAACCAATAAATCAATAACCGTTAAGTCAATATCTTAATGGTTCTATAACGGTTTAGTATGTCTACAAACCGATAACCAATAAGTTAAACTGATAAACTTCAAAATTGAATCGAATCAACTGTTGAATGACCATCTAAGCAATCAAAACTCAAAGAGATTAACTTGCTAGAGTTGAAAGATTCTAGTAAGTAGCTTTCAATTGAATCATAATTATCAGCAATATACTTGTATCCATACATAGATGTCTATATTGAGGCTAAGCTCCGGTCCCTTTAAAAAATCGAAAACAAGTTATATTTCTTGGATTCAAGTGTTCTATTAAAAATTCCTAACTTAAATAATAGTCTAGTTTTAGAGTTAATTACTCAATCACTCTTATTTGAAGATAAGCTTAGAAAAGTCGCAAATTTTCACTCTTGACATCTTGACACATGTGTACTACTCATGACATCAATCCCAACCTTTATTGGGTTTATTATTGCTTCAAGCCTTCAACCATACTTCATTTTATTTGAGGTGTATAATTGGACATGATCAATTTTTGGCACAACTCTACGACCCTACGTTTTTTCATGTGCACAGCATGATTGACTTAAAACTTGTGGTTTCATAGTCGTTTAAATAACATGATACTTAATAAGACCCAAAATACAAGAGAAGAATGATAGTAACAACATTTCACAGCTGTACATGTAGTTAAGAGCAGACAAAAAGTTAAAGAGGCATCAGCAAGAGACGGCCCAAAAATAATTCAACAAATACAACTTGGCTTACAAAATGAGTGGATAATCTCTTCCTAGGGAACAAGATAACAATATGCTACAAAACAGAAGCTACTTAAAACTCAATTTCTATCCAACCTATACCAATTAACGGCAAAACTTAGGGAAAGGACAAATGGACAATATTGCAGCAAGAGCTCTTATGAAAAATATCACAGTTCATGACAAAACTTCCTACCAACCATTTCAAATGAAAAAAGAATTACTAAATTAGCTTCACTTATTTCCCCAAAACTACTTCTCAAGCTGTAGCAGAAATTCGTGGTGTCATATTTTTGGCAGTTCCAATTGGCATACCACCACCACCACGATTCATTCGCCCATTGTTGCCTCCCATGTTGTCAGTTCGCTGATAGCCATCACCACCTCCACGGTTGGATGATCCTCCGCGATTGACACCTCGGTTGTTGAACTCGCTTCTTCCATTGAAATCACTGCGATTATAGCCCCTGCCATTGCCATTGTAGTTTCCTCGCCCACGTACTCCATCATTCCTGAATCCATTACCCCTTCCAGATGGATATCTACCCCTAGTGTTACCTGAAACAGAGGGAAGATAATTTGTTTCAACCAGAAGAATTGATGGATCAAGCCTACAAATCATCATACATGTCTTCAACTAATTATCACAAGGTAGAGACAAAGCAGCTCTAGGGATAAAATCACTACAAAAATTAATGGAACATAGGCCTACAAATTCGTCAAAAACCAACAAATCTAGTCTCAATTAAGAGACTTCTCAGGAAGGAAAAGTATCAAGATGTGGAACATGCGACATCGGTCTTGCTTACCATTTATTTCTGATTAAAAATATCGGCATACTTCCCAGTTGTTCAAGGCAAATTTTTCAAGCAATCTTCTTGTAGATTCTAATTGAGATCGGGCATAGCCCAAGTATATTGCTATATAGAATGCTTACCAGCAAGTGGAACATCACTCTATTTACCTATACGAGAAAAGAAACAATAGAAATATACTGTCCACAGCGATGTGCAATTGATATCTTAGTTGGGAAAGGGGGAAAAAAGTGGTGCATATTATAAACCCTCATCGTCTAACAAATGGTACATATTTACCCCTTTCGTTGACAGACTGAATTAAAAAAAATCCAAAAATGTCATGTGGGTTTACAAAACTACATCACTCATTTTTTTTACCACTCCGGGACTTGACCAGACCTGACCCAACTAAAAAAACAATACCTCTCTTTTACTTAGATCCGATCCAAGCCCATTTTATCTGAGTAGAGGAGGGATTTGAGTTTTTTTTCTCATGAATGTGTGAGGTAATTTTTTCAATTCACGTGACATATTTTAAATTAAAAAATCATTTTAAAGATTTTTTAAATTCAGTAAATATAGGCCTGTTGACGAAAAAGCTAAATAAGCACCATTTGTTAGACAATGGGATATATATGCACCACTTATCTAACAAAGGATATATCTGCTCAAATCGCTTAGTTGAGGGGGGGTATTTTTGAACCTTTTCACTTTATAATTTATTTTTCAATTACATTGATGTCATCATTATTCATTACTACCATTGGAGAATAAATGAACTTGCCTCGAGAACTGGTAGACTTCTTCTCTTCAACGGCAGCTTGGCGTCCACCAATTAAAATTGGAGAAGCCTGATACATAGAGAAACAAAAAGTAATCAGGCATGCCAAAAAACCTGAAACGATTCAGAAAAAACAAGCATCACACAGCAAAGGTCATTAAAGCAGTGATAAATATACCAGTATAAGTGCTGCAATTTCAATAGAAAATTACTATTTTGATCAAGTTCAGGTATTTAGTTGAAACTCTGTGAAGCAAGAGAATGGGACTTCAAACCGAACAAGTAGAGATGTATGTCAGGCTATTCAGTCTACTTTCAACTTAGCAAATGCAAAATTAGCATCAACTCTTAAACAGTCCCAACTTCCATTAGATAGACACACATCCCCTAGAGTTAATATAACACTGGAGTTAATGACACGATGATCTGTTGCAACTATATTCTACAATAAATTTAGCTTTTCTATTAGATGGACCTATAAACAGTTGGTAAGAGCCTTTTATAGCTTTGATTGGCCAACCTTTTGAACAGTCAAAAGTGCTTTTAAACGGCGCTTATTTAAGAGAATAAAAGGGTTTGGCCAAGCTTTTGATGATGATATATAACATTAAATTTATTAATAGAAGCACTACTTCAAAAACACGAAAAACCAAGAGACTCCGTCGGTTTTGTCAATGAATTTTTTTACAATCTTTTTTAAAAGAAAACCGATGGTACACCAATGGTTTTTTAAAAAATTATGATTGTTGTTCATATTTTTTAAAAAGAAAACCAATGGTACACCAATTGTTTTTAATTTTTTTTAATGAAAACCGACGTATGTCCATTGGTTTTTAACATGTAAAACTGCATTTGATGAGTATAAATATAAACAAAAGTATTTCATCAAAGAACATGAGTGGTCTCATAGTAGAATTGTTGATGAGTATAAATATAAGCAAACCAAGTTGCTACATTTCTTTTCTTTTATATATTTTCTGAAAAACCAATGGAGTCATAAGTTCTCAACATGTTTTGTTATCTATTAATGTTAACTCTTTATTCTCTAAGATGTGTTTTTGAATAGAAGCAAAAGTGATTTTTCAGCTCAAGACAAATTAATTAATACTCACATCAAGAATACTCACATCAAAAGTTCATATTTACCAGACTAATTAGTACTCCCTTTGTCCCAATTTTTGTGGCACCTTTTCCTTTTTAGTATGTCCTAAAAAGAATGTCACCTTTAATTAGAAACAACTTAATTTTAAAATTTCTCTTTTACACTTAATGAAATGATTTGTGGTGATGTCCAAGGTTTGTCTTGGATCACAAGTCCTCCTTTTTTTTCTTAAACTTTGTGTCAAGTCAAATGGTACCACATAAATTGGAATAGCAAGAGTAAGAAATTTCTAGTTCTCGGAATTATCCATTAAATTGTCATATTGTTATTTTATCTCTATTAGGGGTCGTTTGGTTTAAATATGACTTATGATGGGATAAGTTATGATGGGATAAGTTATGTTGGGATAAGTTATGTTGGGATAAGTTATGTTGTGATTAGTTATGATGGGATAAGTTATGCTGAGATTATTTCTTATTGAGTGTTTTGTTTGTTGTATTTAAAATAATATACATTGATAAATTTTAAGAAGTTGTTTGTTTACAAAATTACCCTTCACTTTATTTATTTTTTTATATTTTCTTTGCAAGCTTTAGTTATTCATTTTTAAAAATATAACTTTTATTTTATTTAGCTTAAATATTTTTGTTTATGTATTCCCATGATAAGTACAATATGTATTTAAAAATTTAAAAAAATTCCTATTTAGCTTAAAATAGAACTTCTCTCTTAAGTTTGTTAAAGAGAAGAAGATTTATGAGAAATCAATATAAATAAACATAAGAATAATTATGAATAATTATCATAAAAATAAGGAGTAGTGAATATTATTATACATGATATTAAAAATAATGTAAATATACATAAATGTGAAAAATGATGTATAAAAAGTGTTTAAAGGGATATATTTATCATTTACCTATTTTATCCCGGGATAAGTTATCCCGGGATTACTATACCACCCAATGTGAGGGATAACTTATCCCGGTACTAATTCATAATCCTGGGATAAGTTATCCCATGCTTTGCAACCAAACAAGGAAATAAAGGGTACTTAAAGTTTATCCTGGGATTAACTACCCTTATCCATCACACCAAACGACCCCTTACAGTAATAATAAATGAGAGATTCAAAGTGAGAATATTTACAAATATAAGATTACGTGCGCCATTAGAAAGTATTCAATAGACATTCCATTCTAATTTTTTTTGACATCGTGATTACGAGAGTACTTGTAATATTCTTTAATCCGATTTTTTTTGTAGTTTTGAAGTTGTTTTTGGTTAAGATTTGCTTCTCTACTTATTTGGTAGGTATATTCCAATTCCATTAAGATAAATTCATGAGTTGTCAAACTAAATTAGAAACTATAAATCATAATATGCAGGCTCATTATTCTATTTAATAAAATATTAATCTTTTGATAAAGTTCACAAGTAATATTAATCTTTTAGATGATGCTCATATCTTATAAAATATAAAATTAACTTATTGACAGAACCAAGTGTTTAACCCATTTTTGTGATCCACCTTGCTAACTGATAAATAGGTGACAACTTATGTGCATCTTTTTTCACAATTTGACCCTTCAACAACATTTTGAAAAAGTTATCCACACTCAAACTACCAAAAAGAGTACTTCCCAAACGATTTAGCCAAGCACAAAATGTTGCACTCCGTACTTTTTTTAAGAATACAAATTGACAGCTAGATAAAACTAGCTAATTTTGACAATTTGGCACATCTTTTGGTCATACAGACAATATACACTTAATTTCAACAATTCCTCCTCTAGGAGAATTTGCATTTGTCATACTGGTTGAAGCCCTATGGATATTCTGATACAACTAGAGAAATACAATAAAATGAAAAAGATCCAAGTATGACCTAACAGCACATATGTTCAGAGAGATCCATAAAGACAACAGGAATTACAACATTCCAAGCTATAGGCAGCCATCGGTAGTACAGATGTGCACAACATCTTAAGACGTACACGGAAACACTTAAAGCAATGTAAATACTAGCCAAGTAGCCACTTCTTTTCTCAGACACTACAACTCATAAAGGAAAACATTATGTGGAGAATCACATGAAAGTTACGTATAACAAATCAGAGGGAAAGTACCTCAATTGCTTTTTGCACGGCAGTTTCCACCTCAAACTCCACAAAGCCAAAACAAAACCCCTGTTGCTGTCATCCATCAACAATAACTTATTATAAAAATATGCAGAAACAACTATAAACTGATAAATGTATCCCCTAAAAACCAAAATATTGGAGCAAGCACACATACTCTGTTACTTCGGACTTGAATGCCTCCATTCTTTATAGGTCCAAACTTCTTGAACTCATCTTCAAGCATGGCGGCGGTGGCACTCATAGGTAGACCTTTGATGTAGATGGAGTGTCCATCAGCTGTTGGATGCAGTAAGAGCAAGGATATCAATAAGAATAAATACGATGAAGCGAATCAACAGGCAAAAAATAAGAACTTCTGAGGAACAAAGCCATGCCTTCTCCCTCTTGGTTATTCACATTATCAACAAAGTCTAAGCTTAAGACAGGGCTATCAGCTGGTGCTGGTGCAAGAGGTTGTCTCACTTGCTCAACATTCTTAGGCACAATCTTTCTAGGAGCAGGTGCTGGAGGAGGGGAGAAAGTTGCAGCACTTTCCTTTAGATGCATGACCTGAAAATTACATTGCAAACTGTTCAACTAAAAGCTTCCAAAGATGCCCTTCCTAAAATTATCACCACCAAAGACAAAAATTGACAGTGCAAATTATTTGAGCAGTGCTCAACAAACACTAGCATAAAATCTTAAGAGCGACACACATAAATGTTAAGCTTTGACATTTACACAACCAAATGAAAATTGGAAATTAACCCATTAAAAGGTAAACTAAGATGAAATACGTCTCAATCTTCTTTGCCCATGGTCACTTACAATTGAAGCATAAGACTTCTTTGGGACTTCTTCAATTATTATGTTAGTTTCAGCTACCATTTTCGAGTCACCTTGCACTTCATCAACAACCTCAGCCACTGGCACTTCCTCTACCACAACAGGCACACTATCATTCTCAGGAGGATTGTAAACTTCTCCCCCATAAGCTTCCTCAGCAGATGGTGTGCTCTGCTCAGAAATTTGATTCTCCTGAGCTGGAGGGGGGTCTGCAACAACTGCAAACAAGTAAGTCAGTGTTCAGCAGCTAATAAGGTCATTATAAAAACCAAAATTTAATCAATTGTTCAATTACTTTGCTCTGGAGTAACAGGAGCCAACACATCAGTTTCTGGAACTTGTACAGCATCTTGTTGATTGGCAATCTCCACATATCGAAACATATCATTCAAAACAAAGTACCCTCGGTCTTGCGGAGCGAGGAAGAAAGTTTGAGAGAAATTTCGGATCAAGTTGTCTTTCCCAGTCAAATATCCAGTAACAAGGACGTGCACTCCCCCATTGAAAGACTCTTGGGAATCCACAGACTTAATCTCTGCTCTGAAGTCCGCAGAGTTAAGTGACAGTATCTTATCATTGATAGCCTAAATGGTGGGCCATTAAACAAGACAAAATGTGAGACTTTAGTACTGCCAACTTAACGCTTAACAAGGAAAAACAAGACACGGTAGAAGAGCAGACTGCTTTAATTAATTACTAAAAGCAAGTCACTAGGTTAAACCATTTTTGAACTCTTGGAAAAAGCAATAGATCAACACTCTTTTAAATTTTCTAAACCCAAAAAAACGTGCACCAGCTGGCCCTCCGGATTTCTTGCTTATCAAAAAAAATTCATTAATAAAGCCCAGACACCCGAGACAAGGCGTTAAACCATTCAAGTATGAAACAAAAAACAAGCAACAAGATCATGCATCACAACCGCCTTCTTTCTGTCTTCATTGCAGTATTTTCCTAGGACAAGTGGAAATAATAACACAAGTTGCAATGACAGTGAACCGTGGAAAGTTCAGCCTTAATTAGAAAATATCTACATAATGTACAAATTCCGAACGTGTACAAAGAATATAGCAAGTTACACATTTTATAGCTAAAGATATTTCAAAAATATATAAAGGCCTGTGGCAAAGACAAAAAGTAAGAATGGCAATGGGGCGGGGCGGTTGCGGGGCAAACCTGCTTAAACCCACTGAGATTTCAACCCGCCCTGCCCCATCCCACATAATTTGTAAAAACGTTTCAATTAATAGGCGGATGAGTTTTTAACTTTAAAATTTTGGATTGTGTTAACTGTTAACGCTAAATTAACATGTTAGCCTAGCATTAATGCAATTTTGCCTTTATAATACTATTCTTTTAAACATGTCAATAACTTTTTTTTGGTAACTTTGAATTAGTTACATTTGATGTAATAAACAAAATCCCTTTTTTCTTCTTTCTATTTTTTTGGCCATTCAAAAACTTTTCATAAATATTCAATCAGTTTCATTTTTTATGACTAATGCCCAAACATGTGCAAAACTAATACCGAATTCGTGTAAACAGCGAATTAAAAGATTCTTTAGCCCTAACCAGCAACCGCCCCGCATAAATTTTGAAAAAATATATTTAAACCCGCCCCGTCCCGCTCCACACCAGCAAAAGCTCTAACCCACCCCGCCCCCCATTGCCATCCCTAACAAAAAAACCTCCCAAATACAAATGATGTCATACTAAACGAAAATAAAGGAGTAGCTTAGACACAACGCCTGCAAGTTCAGCGGACCAAAAAGAACACAGTGGTGGGAAGCATAGTTCAGTCGGGCTTACTTGCATTGTGGACGTGATGCTCATGGAGCCATCATCTTCAGGGCGACCAATCTTGCTTATATCCTGATAAAACCTAAATACCAGCCCTGGTGAATGGTGCAGTATATGATAATACTGCTGCACAAATGCATTTCCCACCTACAATCACACATAATCAACTCACTCAGTATTCATCTATACCGCGAAAACACAAAAACAAAACATATAAATAAAATTAAAACTGCGGTTAGAAAAAAAAAACAGAGAAGGAAATCATTTGAAGACGCACAACTTGAGCAGACACAGGTGGTTGAGCCGCCGCCGCCGCCACTGCCGCCGCCATCGCCGATCGATCTCAAGTCACAAACTATCAAATCACAAAAAGTTAACAAATCAGTGAAAATATCAACAAAAAAAAACGAGAGCCATCTCTCTAAACACCATACATCAGCACCAATAGTCCAATATACACACGTAAACTGAACAATAAACAAGGAAAAAAAGAAGCATACGAGTGATCTGAAGTACCTGGATGAATAAAATAGGAGAGAGAGAAAGAGAGAGGTTTGCTCTTTCCCTCTAAGCTTCTTCTCCTTTAATCAACTATCTCTCTCAGAGACACAAAGTGACACACATATACATACACACACTCTCTCCTATGGAGATTGTGTGTATTTTAGGGTTTTGGTAGGTAGCGAGTGGTGGATCGTGAAGAAGCGCGACTGTTCAGAGAGTATGTAAAAAGGGTTTTATGGAATTCAACTTTAATTTTAAGAAGAATTGTTTTTATTTTATTTAGATATTGTAATTATTGCGATTAGAGTACTAGTACTTTTTAAGGTATCTCTTAATTATCGCTTGCCATTTCTATAGTTGGTTTTTTCAATATTTATTGTCATTATTAGTAGTATACGTGTTTGTAAGGGTGGGCGTTTGGTATTCGATTTGAAATTCTCAAATTTTGTATTTGGTAATTCGATAATTGATAGTTAAAAGTAGATATCAAATAACAGATTTTTAAATTTTAGTTTGGTAATTCGGTAATTGATAGTTAAAAGTAGATACCAAATATCAAAATTTTAAATTTCGGTTCGGTAATTCGGTAATCAGTAAATTAAACTTCAGTTTGGCACGGTATTCAATAATACCGTATTGAAGTTATAGCTGATTGTATTACAAAGTTAATATTATTTCTCCAATCATTTCTATTTTTTATGTGAAGGCACGATATAACAGAAGATCAACAAGTAAGAAGACATAAAAAAAAAACAAATGGATACAAGTATACAGCTAAAGACATATGTATTTGAATTGTTTATGCTTATTCTTTAACTTTCTTTTTGGACTTCTACTAATGAGTCATGGACATATTGATATATGACCTTGATTAAGTAAATAATTCGATATTCAGGAAATACCAAATACCAAATGATACAAATGTCTATTCAGGAAATACCAAATACCAAATGATACTAATGTCTCACATCAAATCCAAACCCGAATACCATAATTCTAAAATTTTATTCCCAAATACCATACCAAATACCGAATTATCGAATACCAAATTATCAAAAAATTCAATTCGATAATTTGATTTTTGATATTTTATTCCCAATCTTACGTGTTTGCGCGTTGCGTGGAAAGAAAATAGCCCTCTCAACTACACATAAATAAAAATGAAAAACTTAAAGATTGAGTAATGTATATCATAATAAACAATATCATAGCAAAAAAAATTATTAGATTTAACAGAGAGACTTCATAGAAATTCTTGTATAACATTCCATTAAAATTCAATACATTTAGATATTCCTTAGAGAAACACAAATATTATTTTATAGTATTTTCAAGATTTAATAAAAATTATTGAGTTCTCTGTTGCTTAATATAAGTATGATCTTTATATTGTTGTATATATACGCATACACACAATTTAATCAAATTTAGCAGGACAAAAATGTTATAATTCTCATATTCGATGAATAATTGTTGAAGTATTTTTTTCATTGAGAAAATATATTAACACATTCATGTAATACATGACTAAAAAGAGGGGACATATCTAGATATGAGTATTTCAAATTGATTTTAAAAAAAATATAATTGAAAGATGACATATTTGATTATTTAAATACGGTAATCGATACAAATGTAATAATAATCAAACATGTTTGTCATAATAAGAAATAGAAAAAGCAGTCGATTGAGCTTCTAACCGAAATACAATGCAACAAACAATCACTATACATATGTCTTATGTGTTGTCTACTATGGTACATTATTAAGAATTAAAAGAAGTCGATGATAACATTCATACAAATATACTCCTCCATTCACTTCTGTTGATCTAATATACTAATTAACTAAAAATAAGAGATAATTTATCATTTTATACATATTTTATTTTTATTAAATACTATTATTTATTTCTTAATGAATAAGATGACTTATGATAATTAAGCATGAAATGTACTGTGAATGTCATGACCCAAAGTACATGACACGGCGTATAAGACCCTGAAAGGCCCTACACAAGCCACTTGGCACACATACAACACAATATTATAGAAAATACGAGAAATTAAGCAATAGGTCTCATATCATAAAAGAGTTTGACATAAGGGCGGAAGTCTACACATAGTCTTGACAAGCCAATCTAATATATCAAAAGAAGTGGTCAGGACGTAACCCGTACACCACGTACAACGTCTGAAAACTAAAGACATAAGGAAAACATAGTAAGGATAACACGGTCCTTGGAATATGAGATCTCGCCAAGTTTTCACCGATCTACCAATCAACTGGCGACGAGCAGGAGGAGAAGAAGCGTTGAACCCTACATTATGAGACAATGTAGGCATAAGTATGCATTAGTACATGGAATGTACTAAGTATGAGGGATATGCATAAAAACGTAAGGGGACATAAAGAAAAAAACATGATATGTATGACCAAGCTAAAACATTGTAAAACCTTTAAAGAAGAATCATATATCATGAACATGATCAATGCATCTTAAAATCATAAGGAAAACTTCATGAAAATCGTTGAAGTAACTTAGTTCATTTTGTGGGATATTTACCGTTAACCAACATAGACTACGTGAGCCATAGAGTGGAATCCGGCGTCTTGCTCCCACACCGAAAAGAGTTGTCCTTACTTGTCAAGGCAAAGACCTTGAACTTCTATCTTAGGTGGATCCACTAGCTATGTCTTTCTAAGACAAATTCTACAGGGGCATGTAGTTAGGGACAAGGAGATTGCTACTAGAGACATGGCCTCTACTAACGGGAGAGCCTCTATCTCAATGTCCTTTCGGTGCTAAGTAAAATCCCAATGGAATAGTCATATTCATAAACATATCATCATACATGAGAAAATACAATTAGTTGCTAATCCAAGCTTAAATCATCATAGAGTAGCTCCTTAAATCATGAATCATGCATATGTGAGAAAACCTTGCACCAATCATGATTTCTTAATATGTGAGAAAACCTTTCACAATTTCATTGATGCTTATCTTAAAAGCAACCTTAGATCATAAAACATCTTTTCATAAATCATGCATAAGCTTTCATGAATCATATTCATAAACTCATAAATTCATATCTTCATAAATTCATAGTCAAAATCATGAATAGTGCATGGGTCCATATAAAATCAATTGGAAAACATGTAATTGAATCAAATTATTTATAAGAAGACTAAAATCAAATAATTGAATCATAACAATTAAGACCCATGGAGAACTAGATGAAACCCTAGCCAATTTTGATGAAATTGAATTGGAAACTTGGAGATCTTTTAGGACCCAATGGATTCCCACATACCTTGATGATCAAAGTCCAAAAGCAATGGAGGAAGAAGGAGACTTGAAACTTGAACCCTTGATTTCTTCCTTGAACTTGAGAGAGAATTGGGGAGGATGAACTTGGATGGGATTTGGGAATTTGAGAGAATGTGTCACGACCCAAAATAGATTATGAGTGGCACCCACATTTAACCTTCTAGATGGGCGAACCAACGAATTCAACCCCAACTTATATTAGTTATTCAACTTGTGAAATACGATAATAATGCGGAAACTCAAATCTTATTAAAGTGAGAAATAAGAATTTACTAGATTCTATTATATATTATTCTCAAAACTTGAAAGTCATCACAGCAAGAACATCTAATCCCCAAAAACTAAGTCTGAGAGTATCAAAGAAATCAAAATAAATGAATAAAATAGTTTGTGTTTGAAAACTAAGGACATCATGCCATAACTGAGAGAATCCAACACGAGCTAGAAGGAATAGCTCACCCTGGAATCTAATGTGCTGGAGACTGACTAGAGTTAAGGGCGAGTCGAAGTCGCTGGTACACTCGATCCACTCCACAAAAGGAAAACAAAGGAAAACACAAGTAGGGGTCAGTATAGGGCAACATGTACTGAGTAGATATTATCGGCTGACTCAAAATAGAAATCAATATGCATGAAGTAATTGCATGAAATAAACTATAGCACTTAACATGTGGCAAACAACAAATAACATGAACACGTGACAACAATAATGAAGCAAGTACGTAATTAGTCACAGTATCAAGCACACACATGAGGACTCAAGCCTCCACACCATGCTCTTTTGGGAAATGAGTTTTTTTGAGATTTAATATATTAAGTTATTTTAATATGTTTTCCTTTAATGTTACCGTACCGAAACGTGACACCCGATCTAATAATATTGTGCCGGCTCATGGCACCTGATCCAAATATATCGTGTCGGCTCATGGCACCCAATCCAACAGTATAGTTAATTCATCATTCTTTATCATCACTTTTCATTTCATTAACAATATTTCATCAAGTCTCCTTTATTCAAGACATCACTTTGATATAGCAAGTTCAAGATTATGAATTTCGCGATCTTGGGATTACAAACCAATCAAAACAACATGTGAATCATCAAACCACAACAATTAAGTACATAGAAAATTTCACAACATTACTCAATGAATATCAATCACTATTAAGAGTCTCTCTATCATATAAAACAAACCATAACCTACCTCTACCGAAGAATCGAAGTCAAGCAAACTAATTCTCCAATGTTTTTCCTCTCTTCAATGCCTCGGGACATTTCCAATCTATCAAGTATATAATATTCATCAGCAAATGATTCTGTAGACACTCATATTTCTATATATCTAGCCTAGACTCAAAAACTCATCCAAATCTATAATCAAATTCCTAAATTTTGATACCAACTAATATATCAAGTCTTATATGTTCCTAACATTTCAAGCCTAGGGTTAAGTCTCAATTCCTCTAGTATCATAAATATAATGGTATTCACACAATACAATGCACATAATATTTAATTATGTATAATTTCTAGTGATTAAACTCCTCTTTCATACAACAATCTAGCTTGAATTCTAGCCATACTATCCAGATGATTAACTAGGGTCTAAAGCCTAATGGAAGGGACTACATCTACACTATTGAAGACTAACCAAATATATGTATTATAATACCTTCAAGGGTATATTGATGTACTAGTTTATAAAACCATGCATCACGATTGTTCCGTTAAGTGCCCAAAATTAGCATCATTATCCAGTGATGACTAATGAAATTCTTGTCCCACAACACTAATAATATACGAATAAGAAAGGATTAGTTAGGTAGGCTTTTACCTGAAGAATTTCACGTCTATGCTTCGTAGTTTGCCGCACGGTAAGTCTTCTCGCCTAGTCTTTTAATTATTTAGGGTAAATAATTATGAACTAATAATTAAATAAATACTAAATCCTACTAATTTCTTCTTATCTATGGGTCATATGGTAAGGGAATTAAATAAATTATGGATTTGACCTATTAATCACTAACTAATAAAATTTAATTATTTAATAAATACTCGTTAACTAAATAACCGTAGTTAAACAAATAGTTCAAGATTCTCATTCAAAAATTTACAGGAAGGTTCTTTATGAAAGAAATAAGTCTAGTGTTCTAAACGACCTAACATGTCGTTATATTAGATACCAATTTACCCACCGTTCGTCCCGATCGAGCAAACGAAGGGTGAGGGCGAGAAAGGGTACCTGACTCGGTGATAAGATGTGGATATCTTTCATGCATATCAGCCTCAGTCTCCCAAGTGGACTCCTCAACCAACCGATTCTTCCACTGGACCTTGACAGAAGAAATCTCTTTTGACCTCAACATGTGAACCTCCTATCTAGAATAGCTATAGGCTCCTCCTCATAAGACAGATTCCCATCAAGCAGGACCAAATACCAATGAATAATGTAGTTTCCATCACCATGATATTTTTGCACCATAAACACATGAAACACCAGGTGCACTCTTGACAACCCTGGAGGCAAAACCAATTTATAGGCCACCTCTCCCATATGATTAAGAACTTCAAATGACCCAATATACTTGGACTAAGCTTACCTCGCTTACCAAACCTCATCACCCCCTTCAAGGGTGAAACCTTTAGCAATACTTGCTCTCCCTCCATAAACTCCAAGTCCCTGACCTTCCGATCTGCATACTCCTTCTGCCTACTCTGAGCTGCTAGAAGCTTCTCCCGAATGACTTTCACCTTTTCTAACAATTCCCTCAAAAGATCAGTACCCTAAGGTGTCACCTCAAATGCATCAAACCAACCAATGGAAGACCTACATCTTCTCCCATACAATGCCTTAAATGGGGCCATATCAATACTCGAGTGATAGCTATTGTTGTACGAAAACTCTGCCAAGGGTAACAACTGATCCCAATGACCACCAAAATCTATCACGCACACACGGAGCATATCCTCCAATACTTGAATTGTCCGCTCAGACTACCTATCGATCTGAGGGTGAAATGCGGTACTAAGATCCAATCTAGTACCTAACTCATCCTGCAAAGTCCTCCAAAATTTAGAAGTAAAATGCATAGCTCTATCTGATATGATAGAAATTAGAACTCCATACAATTAAACCATCTCGCGGATATAGAGTTTGGCTAACTTCTCTGCATTATAAGTCACCTTGACCAGAATAAAGTGCGCTAACTTAGTCAACATGTCAACAATCACCCATATCAAATCAATCTTACCCAATGTCTTTGGAAGACCAACCACGAAGTTCATTGCAATCCTTTTCCACTTACATTCAGGAATGGACATTCTCTGAAGTGTCCCTCCAGGCCTCTGGTGCTCATACTTTACCCGCTGACACTTCGGACATTGGACAACAAAATCAACAATGCCATGCTTCATTCTACTCCACTAATAATGTTGTCTTAGATCACGATACATCTTGGTTGCACAGGATGTATATAATACCTCAAACTATGAGCCTTTGCAAGAATAGTCTGAGTCAAAACATCAACACGGGGCACACATACCCGCTCCTTAATCCTCAAGATGCCTTTCTCATCAATCACAGCCTCCTTGGCCTTTCCTCACAAGACCATATTACGAATCCAACTCAGCTTCTCAGCATCAAACTGTTTTCCTTTAATCTTTTCAAGCAAAGTAGATCTTGCCTCCACACAAGCCAAAAACCCTCTTTCCTCAGTTACTTCCAGCCTCATAAGGTCATTAGCCAGAGATTGAACTTCTTTAGCCAATGGGCGTCTAGAAACTTGCAAATGGGCTAAACTCCCCATGCTCCCTACTTTTCTACTTAGGGCATCAGCCATAACATTAGTTTTTCTCGAGTGATAAAGAATAGTAATATCATAGTGTTATAACAACTCCATTCACCTTCTCTGCCTCAAATTCAAGTTTTTCTAAGTGAACACATATTGTAAACTATGATGATTCGTGAACACTTCACACTTGACCCCATATAGATAATGTTTCCACTGACCGCAACCAACTTCAAATCACGAGTGGGGCAGTTATGTTCATGCACTTTCAATTGCCTTGAAGCATAGGAAATTGCATTCCTCTTCTGCATTAGCATTGCACCTAAACCAGAATAAAATGCATCACAATAAACAATGAAATTCTTACCTTCCACAAGCAAGGCAAGAATCGGTGCAGTAGTCAAAAAGGTCTTGAGTTTTAGAAAACTCTCTTCACACTCATCTGAACATATAAATGGAACATTTTGCTTGGTCAAATTGAAGCAATGGAAGAAAGTCCCTTGACGAACCGATGGTAGTAACTAGTTAAACCAATAAAACTCCTTGCCTCTGAAAGATTAGTGGGCCTTGTACAACTCTTCACTGCTTCAATTTTCTGGGATCCACCATCACTCTATCCTTGGAAACCACGTGTCCCAAGAAGGACACTGAATCGAGTCATAACTCACACTTTGAAAATTTGGCGTAAAGCCCTTTCTCCCTTAATAATCCCAATACAATTCTCAGATGCTATTCATGTTCTTTCCTGCTCTTTGAGTAGATCAGTATATCATCGATAAATATAATAACAAAGAGATACTGATATGTCTTAAAAATTCTATTCATCGGGCTCATGAAAGCAGTAGGGGCATTCGTAAGCCCAAAAGACATGACTAAGAACTCATAATGCTCATACCTTGTTCGAAAAGCAGTCTTAGGCACATCCGCTACTCACATTTTCAGTTGATGATAACTAGACCTCAAATCAATTTTGGAGAAGACACAAGCACCCTGTAACTGATCAAACAAGTCATCAATGCGAGGAATGGGGTACTTGTTCTTAATATATAGTCACCTTATTCAGCTGCATGTAGTCTATGCGCATCCGAAAACTACCATCCTTCTTCTTCACAAATAAAATTGGAGCACCCAAGGAGAGGCACTCGGTCTAATAAAACCTTTACCTAACAACTCCTGAAGTTGAGCCTTTAACTCCCTCAACTCAACCAGGGCCATTATATAAGGTGGAATGGAAATGGGGCAAGTACCCAACTCCAAGTCAATACAAAAATCAATATCCCTGTCTCGTGGCATCAGACATGTCTGCACGGAAAACATCCACAAACTCACGCACTCTAAAACAGACTCAATTAAAGGCACTTTGGAACTATAATCCCTGAGATGTGTCAAGAAAGTTGAACAACCCTTACTCACCAACCTCTTAGCATGAAGAAAAGAGATAATCCAAACTGGGGCGGGAATATAGTCACCCTCCCACACCAGTAGATCTATCCCAAGCTTGGCCAAGGTCACGGTCTTAGCATTGCAATCTAAGATAACAAAATTTGCAGAAAGCCAAGTCATACCTAAACTTACATCAAAGTCAATCATCTCCAGAATAATCAAATCTACATAAGTTTTACCCTACACAAAAGTCACAAGGCAAGACTTATACACCTTCTCAACTAGCATAGACTCACCAACAAGAGTAGAAACACGAATGGGCATGTCAAGTAAGTCACAATGCAAATCAAGTCCATTAGCTAATGAAGAAGATACATAAGAAAAAGTGGATCTAGGATCAAACAGTACGGAAGCCATGTGATCGCAGACCAAAAGAGTACATGTGATAACAACATTAGATGCCTCTGCCTCTGGCCTCCCAAGGAAAGCGTAATAATGGGATTTATCACTTGTCGGACCATTGCCCCTACCAGGCTGTACTCTAGTAGTTCCAACCTGCTCGCCACCCCGGTCAGACGAGTGAGCACCATGTCCTCCAGAATGATGGCCTCTACCATAACCACCCTTACTTCTAACTATTAGGGCTCTGTAACCCTGATCATACCGAGCCTTACTCTGCCTCTAACAATATTTCCTTATATGTCCAACTTCACCACATCCATAATAAGTCGTGGAGTCGAGAGTACGTCTCTGTGAAGATGAAGAAGACTAAAGATACCTCCCAAACTCAGAAAAGAGTTGACTGGTCTGTGACGGACCCTCAGCTGAAACCTGCAATAAAGACTAAATTGGATGGGATGGATAACCCCAGAACTCTGCCCTCTGGAGTAAGAACCACTAAACTCGCCTCCCTTACAAAACTTCTTGAATGTTGTCACCTTGGCGAAGTCATCTGGCATCACCCCCTCTACCTCTATCACAAAGCCAACCATTTCCTGAAAGGATTTTTAGAAGCAGCCACCTATAAAGCTGGAATCTACAAATCTGATCGTAATTCCTTCACAAAGCGGTGAATCCGCTCTTGCAGACTGAAGCAATGCTGAGTAGCATACCTTGATAAAGCACGAAATTTGGCCTCATAAGCTGCAATAGACATCTTCCCTTGCTTTATATTCAAGAACTCATCTCTCCCCCTATCTCTCAAGGTCCGGGGTATATACTTCTCCATGAAGAAGCTAGAAAATGTTGCCCAAGTCATAGGCAGTAGGAGTGGGCATGGTATGGTATATACCGAATTACCATACCATACCAAAAATTTTAATACTGTGGTTTTAGTATTATGGCATTTGGTATGGTATATGATATACATTTTATTTTAGTTTTGGTATTCAGTATGATATTTGGTATTTAAAAATAACATACCAAAATACCGAATACCATACCGAAGTATGTAGTTACATAAATAACACACACACACACACACACACACACACACACACACACACATATATATATATATATATATCGAATTAGTATTAGTATTAGTATAAACTAAATCTTTAGGAGTTGAAACTTTGACTACTCTATTTTGATTGAAATGTATTTGAAATATAATTGATTAACAAAAAGAGTTGTTTGTACTTTATTTTGAATATATATTTCAACATGTGTAATGTGTTTGTATGATACAATTAAGACCTTTTTAAAATTTTCGAAGTCATAATACTCTATTATACGAGTATATATTAGTCGACGTTGAAAAAATTATGATTATCGATTTATCATACCATAGAATACCGAAACCAAACTTCAAAATAACAAACCATACCGAATTAAATTGGTATGGTAATGGTATAATGTTTTAAAAACTGAATACCAAAATTATGGTATCGAAACTTTCAAATACCGTACCATACCATACCATGCCCACCCCTAATAGGTAGTGCCTTTGCTGGCCGGCACTCAACATGAGACCGTCACCACATTTTAGCATTTTCCTGGAACTGGTATGTCAAAAACTCAACACCAAATTGCTCCGTTATTTCCATCTTATGACATAGCTCATGACAATCAACAAGGAAATCATAAGCATCTTCAGATTCAGTACCCTTTAAGACAGGAGGTTTCAACTTTATGAACTTAATAAACAGATCATGCTGGTCACTAGTCCTTATAGGCCCTATAGTCAATCGAGGATGTCTGTTTCCAGGGATGCATCCATGTGGGGAGCCACAATGGTTGCATGTTGTATTCCCTGAACATGAGATGCTGGTGCAGAAAATGTTAGGGGTGCTTGACCTTGATCGGATAACCCGCTGGGATAGGTGAGAACTTGATTGATCATCTTTAGAGTAGGCTAGAGTGGTGCTTTCTTCTCGTGAATCTTCTCATCTTCCACCTCATCACCCTCTCCTGCTACCTCATCGGCCGGTGGAGGGATCGCTGCTCTATCCCTGGCTGGCCCCCTTACCTGACCTCTACCTTTGGTGGGTTTTCTCCCACGACCTCTCGTCACTACTCCCCCCGGGTTACAGCCCCAACATTTGACTCATGCACATCCTCTTTTGCTGGTGTTGGTGTTTCCACAATTGTTGCTCTCGTCTTGACCATCTGCGAAAAATAAAGTGAAGAAGGTCGGATATCAATTTATATCACCTAGATACCAATTGGATTCAAGTAATAGCACGAAAGAAAGAAAGAAATAAGTTTTCCTACATTCTTATAGCCTTTCGAAGAAAAGTAAATGCATCCTCGTACCGTTCCCAAGACTCTACTAGATCTGTCCTTGTGTAATAAGATCACCAAACCTAAAAATCTGATACCAAATTTGTCACGACCCAAAACAGGTCATGAGTGGCACTCACACATAACCTTCTAAGTGGGTGAACCAACGAATTCAACCCCAACTTATATTAGTTATTCAACTTGTGAAATACGACAATAATGCGAAAACTCAAATCTTATTAAAGTGAAAAATAGTAATCTACTATCATTACAATAAGGACATCTAATCCCCAAATACTAAGTCTGAGAGTATCAAACAAACAAAAAAAAAAGAATAAAATAGTTTGTATTCGAAAACTAAGGACATCATGCCATGATTGAGAGAATCCAACACGAACTAGAAGGAATAGCTCACCCTGGAATCTGATGTGATGGAGACTCGCTAGAGCTGAGGGCGAGTCGAGTAGTTGGTACACTCGCTGCACTCAACAAAATGAAAACAAAAGAAAACACAAGTAGGGGTAAGTACAGGGAAACATGTACTGAGTAGATATCATCGGTCAACTCAAAATAGAAACCAAAATGCATAAAGTAATAACATGAAATCAACTATAGCACTTAAGTAGTAGCAAACAACAAACAACATGAACAAGTGACAACAGTAATGAAGAAAGTACGTAATTAGTCAGAATATCAAGCACACACATGAGGACTTAAGCCTCCACACCATGCTCTTTTGGGAAATGGGTTCTTTGAGATTGCGTATATTAAGTTATTTTAATATATTTTCCTTTAATGCTATCGTACCAGAATGTGACACTCGGTCCAATAATATCGTATCGGCTCGTGGCACCCGATCCAAATATATCGTGCCAGCTCGTGGCACCCGATCTAACAATATAGTTAATTCATCATTCTTTATCATCACTTTCCACTTCATTGATAATATTTCATCAAGCCTTCTTCATTCAAGACATCACTTTGATAGAGCAGGTTCAAGATTGTGGATTTTGTTGTCTTGGGATTACAGACCAATCACAACAACATGTAAATCATCAAACCACAATAATTAACTACATAGGAAATTTCATAACATTATGCAATGACTATCAATCACTATTAAGAGTCTCTCTATCATATAGAACAAACCATATCATATCTCCACCGAAGAACCGAAGTCAAACAAGCTAATTCTCCAATGTTTTCCCTCTCTTTAATGCCTTGGGACGTTTTCAATCTATCAAGTATATAATATTAATAAGCAAACGAGTCTGTAGGCAGCCATATTACTATATATCTAGTCTAGACTCAAAAACCCACCCAATTCTATAATCAAACTCCTAAATTTTGATACCAACTAATATATCAAGTCTCATACGTTCCTAACATTTTAAGCCTAGGGTTAAGTCTCAATTCCTCTAATATCATAAATTTAATGGTATTTACATAATACAATACACCTAATATTTAATTATATATAATTTCTAGTGGTTAAACTCCTCCTTCAGACAACAATCTAGCTTGAATTCCTATCCAGATGATTAACTAGGGTCTAAAGCCTAACGACATGGACTACATTTACACTATTGAAGACTAACCAAATATATGAACTATAATACCTTCAAGGGTATACTAATGTACTAGTTTATAAAACCATGCATCACGATTGTTCCGTTAAGTGCCCACAATTGGCATCATTATCCAGTGATGACTAATGAAATTCTTGTCCCACGACACTAATAATATACGAATAAGAAAGGATCAGTTAGATAGGTTTTACCTAAAGAATCTCACGTATATGCTTCAAAGTTTGCCACACGGTAAGTCTTCTCGCCTAATCTTTTAATTATTTAGGGTAAATAATCATGAACTAATAATTAAATAAATACTAAATCCCACTAATTTTTTCCTATCCACGGGCCATGTGGTAAGGAAATTAAATAAATTATGGACTTAGCCATTAACCACCAAATAATAAAAATTAATTATTTAATAAATACCTGTCAACTAAATAACTATAGTTAAACAAATAATTCAAGATTCTTATTTAAAAATTTACGAGAAGGTTCATTTATGAAAGAAATAGGTCTAGTGTTCGAAACGACCTAATGGAGCGTTACAGAATCAGAGGGTTTGGATAGATTAAGGGATTAAAAGGTAGTTATAGGACTTAGGGGTCATTTGGTTTGAATACAAGTTATGCTGGGATTAGTTATGCTGGGATAAGTTATGCTGAGATAAGTTGTGCTGGGATTAGTTATGCTGAGAGTAGTTTTTATTACTTGTTTGGTTTGTCATATTCAAACTTATATTCATTGCATAATTTCTAAGAATTAGTTGTTTGTTTACAAAAATACCCTCCACCTTATTATTATTATTATTATTTTACATTTCATTTGCAAACTTTAGTTATTCATTCTTAAAAATAAATTTTCATCTTATTTAGCTTAAATATTTTTGTATGTGCATTTCCATGATTGTGCCGTGTGTTTTTAAAATAAAACTTTCATCTTATTTAACTTAAAAATAAAATTTTCATCTTATTTAACTTAAAAATAAAATTTCCATCTTATTTAGCTTAAAAATAAAACTTTCATCTTGTTTAGTTTTAAAATAAAACTTCCATCTTATTTAACTTAAAAATAAAACTTCCATTTTAAGTTTATTAAAGTAAAATAAATTTTATTATTAAAGTTATCTACATTTTAATTGATATATAAAATATAATTTTTACGCGAGTAATAAACTAATTAATTAAAAATATGTAATTTAGTAGTGGAGTGAACATTTTAATAAAAATAAAAATATAAATAAACATAAGAATTAGGCAAATAAATTCAACTTATAATATATTCATAAACAAAAGTTGTATTTATAAAATATAATTTTTTAATAGAAAAATGTATTATCATAAAAACAACGAATAATTAAGGTTGTGAATGTTGTTAAAAATTATGTTAATATACATGAATGTAAAAGTGGTGTATAAAAGATAGTTTAAGGAGGTATTTTTTTTATTTTATATACTTTATCCCAGGATAACTTATCCTGGGATTACTATTCCACCCCTAGAGAGGGATAACTTATCCCAGGACTAATTGTTAATCCTGGGATAAGTTATCCCACCATTCGCAACCAAACAACGGATTAAAGGGCACTCAAAAATTATCCCAGAACTAACTCTTCTTATCCATCACACCAAACTACCCCTTAGTGTTAGGGTCAAAATGACATAGTATAAATATTAAATGCATAGGAAAAGACCCAAATACCCTTAAGAAATAATTACCGAACAGACCTACAGTTTGTAGAACTTTCTATGGCCCGTACTAGTCAACCGTAGAACCAACCTCAGAAACCCAAAATTCCTTCAATTTCCCACGAGACCATTCGACATTCCGCCGTTCAGTCTACGGTCCGTAGATCCCTTCCGTAGAACCCAAGTTCAAGTCCAAAATTTCACTAAGTCTGAATCTATTCTACGAAACACCCTCACGACGCGTAGAATAGTCAGTATCCCGTCAAGCCCTTCTCGTAGACTGAAGTCTCAAGTCAATTACTCTAAATTATTTTACGGATCAGTCCTACGACCCGTGGAATGCCCTACTCCTCGTTCTGTTTACTCATTGGCCAAACGTCAGAAACTTGAATTTTCCAAAGCTCAACTCTAGGTCTATGACTTCCTTCCCACAGCCCATGGGACTTCCTACTGTCAGTCGATAGGACTCGTAGACCACAACTTCAGCAAAATTTTCTTCACTTTTTCTTTCCAACTTGACTTTCCAATTTCTGAGGTGTTACAATATCTCTCCCTTGGAAATATTCATCCTTGAATGGGACTCAAGCTAGCATGAAGAGAGTAGCAGAGAAACTAATAATCCAACGTGAATGCGTATCTTATCATAATGCACATAAACATGGAGAATAACCCCAAGCTAAATCATAACATCAAACATCAAGCTTTCCATGAACATCCATGCATATGAAAATATGAGAATGACTAAAACGCATGAAGCCAAAAGATTGAACCATGAGGAACTAATAACTCAAGCTAGAGTAGGAGCGGAGGGAAAGAGACGAGGATACCAAAACATCATATCGGCTTCGGCCTCCCAAGTAGCACCCTTAACTAATTGATTCCTCTAAAGAACTTTCACAAAACTTTATTTTTCAACTTTCAAACTTGTCGGTCTAAAATCTCAAATGAAACCTCTTCATATAAAAGATTTTCTTTAACTCCCAAACCTTCCAAAGGTACAATGGATGTCGGATCTCCAACACATTTCTTCAACAAGGAGACATGAAATACCGGATGTACCGATATTAAATTATTAGTTAACTCTAGCTCATACGCAACCTTGCCAATATGCATCAAAATCTTATATGGGCCCACATATCGGGGACTGAGCTTCCCTTTCTTTTCAAATTCATTACACCCTTCATGGGTGAAATTTTCAAATAGACCTAATCGTTTACCTCAAACTCTTCTTCTAACATCTGCATAAGACTTTTGTTTACTTTGAGCCGTTTTCAACCTTCCTCGAATAAGTCAAACCTTTTCCATAGCCTCATGCACCAACTCAGGCCCTATCAAAGCAACCTCACCAACTTCAAACCAACCTATAGGCGACCTACACCTCCTACCATAAAGAGCCTCAAACGGTGTCATCCCAATTGTAGAATGGTAGCTATTATTATAAGAAAACTCAATCAAAGGCAAATGATCGTCCCATATACCCTTGAATTCAAACACACAAGCTCTTAGCATATCTTCTAAAGTCTGAATGGTACGCTCGACTTGCCCTTCGATTTGAGGGTGGAAAGTCATGCTAAGTTTCACTTAGGTACAAAGACCTTTCTGAAATGATCTCCAAAACTGAGATGTGAACTGAGTGCCACGATCGGATATAATAGACAAGGGCACTCCATGCAACCTTACCATTTCTCGAATATAAAGCTTGGTATACTCTTCCACTGAAAATGAAGTCTTAACGGGAAGAAAGTGAGCTGATTTCGTGATTCGGTCCATAATAATCGAAATTGAATCAAATTGTCGATGAGTGCGAGGTAAATCCATAATGAAGTCCATATTCAAATCTTCCCACTTCCATGTAGAAATGCTAATGTTTTGAGCCAAAACACCTTTCTTATGCTCAACTTTCACTTTTTGACAATTTGGACACTTAGCCACAAATTCCACAATATCCTTCTTCATCCCATTCCACCAATAGACTTTCCGCAAATCAAAGTACATCTTGGTAGCTCCTGGATGAATAGAATACCGAGAACTGTGAGCTTCTGTCAGAATTTAATTTCTTAACTCATCAACGTTCAGAACACATAATCGACCTTGGTATCAAAGGACACTATCTCCCTCTCATGAGAAAGCCTCAATGGATTTTTGAGAAACCGACTTCTTCAACTTAACTAATACCAGATCAAGATCTTGCTTAGCCTTCACATTCGATACAAAAAATGATTCCAAGCCATTACGAACAACCACACCACCTTCATTAGAATCAACCACACGAACACCCAATCCGGCCAATCTATGAACATCACGAACTAACTCCTTTTTATCATCCTCAACATGAGAAACACTTCCCATTGACAATCGACTAAAAGCATCCGACACCACATTCACCTTACCGAGATGATATAGGATACTCATGTCGTAATCCTTCAATAACTCAAGCCATCTTGTTGAATCACACGAGTTCTCCATGTAGTGAGTGACCGGGTTGATATTACAGCTCAACAACAGAAAGAAAACTAATGTGCAGAAAGTAAAAAGACAAGGAGTTTTACGTGAAAACCTCCTTACTCAAGGGAGAAAAATCACATCCTGTTGCACAATATTTTGAACTGCATTCACTATCTTCAAGCAACAAGTGATTTACAGATTACAAATGCACATGAATGGATTAAACTCTTAATCCCACCACCCGTAATAACTCTATTACAGAATGAGCCAAAGTAATACCTCTATTGCCCACTAAACCAACTAACTCTAGTTGATCTAGACTTTGAGAACCACCAGCCCAGTTAACTCTAATTAAGCTCAAACGCAGAAATACGATGTAGACAACATGATTCGTTTTTTATATTCTAGAAACGTGTTATATACAATAGATCACACACAAGTGTTACAATACTCAAGGGTGCGGATAACAACTCTATCAGGTCCCTCTGAGGTTCTTGCAAAACTTGTGTTCTCCCAAGACAAGATGCAACCTCTTTTTTGTGATCAAGTGTTGAAAGTCTTAACTAGGTTATTTCATGTCATGTGAGGATATATTATCCTTTGGACAAAACAACCTAGTGTTCTCTAATTGGTGGAGTACGCTGATCTTGTTCTTGTGCTCACCAACCCGTCAAAGGTGACAGTTTTACAGTTGTTTACCGGTTAGGCCACAATGAAGACATTTAACTCTCGAACCTGGTCCCAGGTTTTGTTAAGATCATTAAAACACTGATGTTACAACACATCTCCTTTGGTGAAGATTCAAATCCTTTTGAGTGAATACATATTTCAAACTCTTATGGAAGGTAAACACATTTACATGAACACTAGATAGGTAATGCCTCCAAATATTTAGAGCAAACACTACCACCGCTAACTACAAAATTATGAGTCAGATAATTCTTTTCGTGCATTTTCAATTGCCTTAAAGCGTAAGCAATGACTTTTCCATGTTGCATCAAAACATATCCAGACTAATCCGTGCAACATCGCAATAAACCACAAAATCATCCGATCCTTTCAGTAATGTCAATATAGGGGCTGAAGTGAGTTTGTCCTTCAAATCTTGGAAACTCTTCTCACAAACTTCCGATCACATAAATTTCACCTTCTTTTGAGTCAACATTGTCAAAGGCGAAGTAATTGAGGAAAATTCTTCCACAAACCTTCTATAGTAATCGGCCAAATCCAAGAAACTTTGTATATCTGAAGTGGACAAAGGTCTAGGCCAATTCTTAACCACCTCGATTTTCTTAGGATCGACTTGAATACCTTCACCAAAGACAATATGGACAAGGAAAGCAACAGACCTTAACCAAAACTCATACTTGCTAAACTTAGCATATAATTCACGATCCTTGAGAATTTGCAACACAGTCCTCAAATGTTCAACATGCTCATTCTCACTCCATGAGTAAATCAAAATATCATCAATAAATACAATCACAAACATGTCGAGATATTGCTTGAAGACCCTATGTATCAAATCCATGAATGCCACCAGGCATTAGTCAAACCAAAAGACATCACTAAGTAATCCTTTTGACCATACCGAGTTTGAAAATCCATCTTTGGAATGTCATTTTCCTTCACCTTCAATTGGTGATAACCCGGCCGAAGGTTAATCTTAGAGAAGTAACTCGCTCCTTGGAGTTGATCAAATAAGTTATCTATCCTTAGGATATGATACTTATTCTTTATTGTAACCTTATTCAATTGCCGATAGTCTATGCACATCGGAGGGAACCATCGTTCTTTCGAACAAATAATATCGGATCACCCCATGGTGAGATACTCGGCTTAATGAATCCATTGTCCAATAAGTCTTTCAACTGATCCTTTAATTCCTTAAGTTACACTGGGACCATACGATAAGGATGAATAGATATAGGTTGCGTATCTGGAAGAAGGTCAATACCGAAGTCTATTTTCCTTTCGGGAGGAATACTAGGAAGGTCATTAAGAAACACTTCCAGAAACTCATTTACAATCGAAACTGAATCAAGAGTAGGGGTTTCAGAATCTGTATTCTAACCCGAACAAGATGATAAATGCAACCCTTAGAAATCATTTCTCTACCCTTTAGGCAAGATATAAATTGACCCTTAAGAACATAATTTCCCCCTTGAATGTGACCAATCGGGTGTATACAATCTATGGAAGCATAATGTAGCACTTGGTACTTTGAAAAAGGTTAAGATGGGTTAACGAACAAGTCCACCAGCCTAAAACAAGCCATGAACCCTTAAAGGAAGCGTAAACAGTTCGTTTATTAGGGGTTCACTGGCCATTTAGGGCTGCCAGGAATTTGGGCCACCTGGATGGACTCCTATACGACTAGTGGATCCATGGATGACCTATTTAGGGGGAGGTACCCCAGTCGTTAAAGGCTTCCAGGCATGGGGCCTCTTGGACAACTCCCTATATGGCTAGTGGTGCCATATACAGACTGTCCAACCTTCCATATAAGTGACTCCGTCAGTTTTTAAGTTAGGGTCATGTTGGTGTTTCCCCTATGTACTTAACACCTAAGTTATGTCATTTTAAACCATATTCTAAGCCCTATATATAAGTGATTTAAGCCCTAAAACTACACATTCTAAATCATTCACCTAAATTCTAATTTCCCTCCAAGTTCATCCCCAAAATTCTCTCTCTAAAGCTGAGAAAGAAGAAGGGTTTTACTTCAACATCCTCAATTCACCATAGCTATTGGGCCTTGATTACTAAGGTATGTTAGTATTCACCTATGGAGTCCTTTCTTCCATAGGGTTCCAAAAATCTCCTAATTTTACAAGTTAGATTCTCAATTCAAAAGGAAGGATTTTATTCAATCTTCATGGGTTCTCTTCAATTGTGACTTCATTGATCAATTTCCATCTTCCAATGCATAAATTGAACTAATTATATAATTTTGAGTTGAATTCATATGAACCCATGCATGATCCATGATTTTTTATTATGAACCCATGATGAAGCTTACGAACTATGAAAGATGAATTTATGAATATATGCATGTTTTTTTTATAAAGTTAGTGTAAATGTTTTGAGGATGCTTTGAGAGCAAAGTATCAATGATGGTGAAAGGTTTTTCTCACATAAGGATTCATGAGGTTGAAAGGTCTTCTCACCTAAGTTGAATCAATATTTAAGGAGCTATCCTAATTAACTTTAGCTTGGATTGGTAATGTGATTGTGCCTTTCCATGGATGATGAATTGATTATGATTAATGACTATTCTGTGAAATTTCACTTAGCATCGAGAGGATGTTGAGATGGAGGCTCTCTTATTAGTAGAGGCCGGGTCTCTAGTAGCAATCTCCTTATCCCTAACTATGTGCCCCCTAGGATGTATAGCTAGTGGATCCATGTAAGCTAGAAGTTTAAGGTTGTTGCCTTGGCAAGCAATGACATCTCTTTTTGGTGTGGGATAGACACTAGATTCCATATTTTAGCTCACATGATCTATGTCGATTAATGGTAAACTTCCCATAATAATGAACAAAGCTACTTTCAAGGTATATCACAATGTGTTTTAAAGATGTTAAGCTTGCATTGACCATGAATATGACTTATGTTTTCTAACCCTTTTATCTTATGATTTAGCTTGGTCATTTCATGTCATGTAAAGTCCTTTTTAGCATGATTTCATAACTTTTATGTATTGCTATCATACTTGGCACATTCCATGTACTAATGCATACTTGTGCCTATATTGTTTCACTATTGTAGGGTCCGATGCTCCTACCTCTCACACTCGTGGATAGTTGATCTTTTCGCACTCAAAGATTTGTGAGTCCTCATGTTTCGAGGACCAAGACACTTTATTGCTTTCATTATTCCAGTTTTCAAACTTTGTATGTGATGTATGGGTTACGTCTCAATCATTTCCTTAGGATGTAATAGATGGCTTGTTGAGACTACGTTAGACTTTCGCTTTGTCAAACTCTTTTATAATATGAGACTATGACTTTTGAAATCTTTATTTCTATTATCTTGTTTGATGTATGTTAAGTGGCTTGTGTAGAGACTTCTGGGGTTCTATACACCATGTTACACCTAGGGTATACTTTGGGTCGTGTTTCTAAACCACAAAACTAA
This sequence comes from Solanum appendiculatum, assembly GCA_018342035.1. Classification (NCBI taxonomy): domain Eukaryota; kingdom Viridiplantae; phylum Streptophyta; class Magnoliopsida; order Solanales; family Solanaceae; genus Solanum; species Solanum appendiculatum. Next base: position 221,257 of record JAGDQO010000963.1, read on the forward strand.
AAGTGTTCTTCACAAAGTAAAGTGTTTCTCTCTCTAAAAGATTCAGAATGCTCTAATAATTTTTGGACCCCATCTTTCTCTCTCCTTTGGGCTATTTATAATTTCCCAAAATTTGGCCCAAAACTCAATGTGTGACCCATTCGGTGATGTTAGTTGGGCTCACCGAGCACATTCGGTGAATCACCAATTGAAACTTAGCTCGCCTTTCTCTTGCTTTAGGCTTCAGGTGTTTGAACCTCATTCGGCGAGCTCGTTCGAGTCTGCCTTTCACATTCAGTGGATTGCTGAGTACGACCTTTATTCACCTTTTAAGCCTTCAATTTTTTTCTAAGTATTGTCACCTTTGGTGATGGTCATCTTGTTCACCCTTTGCATTCAGTGAGTCATCATTTCTCTTTGAGTTTGCCCACCTGCCTCAATTTATTCAATTGTTGTGCACTGTCAATTTGGGAGAGGTCATGCCACTTGGCGATCCGCCCTTCTTGTTAGGCGATCAACAATGTGGAGTTTACTCTTCTTTTCATGTTTTTGGTCACTTTTTCAAACATTTATCCTTGCCTTGTCCCTTAGCCTTCATGGCTGCAAATCATCAAAATATCATTAGAATAGGACATAATTAGGTATTGAAGATACTAATTGTTTAACTAAATAGGCCTCAAATGAGTGTAAATCTACTACACATTAACACCCCCAACTTAAACTTTTGCTTATCCTCAAGTAAATCAAGAACATAATTAGTTCAACAAGGGTGTGTACAACAGTTCTCAATGAGAGCTAACATGCAAGTGTCATTACAAGACTACTCTCAATAACATGCTACACTCAATCATGATAAAAAAAAAGCTTCAAATGATGACTAGCCTGTATCAAACCAAGCTCAAGCTTATTATAGCTTCTTTTCTAATGCAAGGCCATATTTCAATAAATGCACTTAAGTACCCTCACATCTAGAATGATTCCATCCTCTCGCAAAGCAAGTCAATAAAGAAGTAAGGAATCAATACAACTCTCACTCTCCCAAAAGAGAAATACATAAGCTTCATCCCATAGGTTTGCCCATATTTTCCAATTATCACACAACCTAGTTCATGCAAGATCTCAAGGGTCTTTTAGGCTTGTAATGGGGCTGAGGGTTAAGGTATGGTCAATTTGACTCAGTGACTTCACCTTTTCAAAGCATTATTGCAATCATCTTCACCTCTTCTAAAGTTCATTTCATTCTTTTTCATTTGAGAACTCAAACGTTGACTTTCAATCATTTTATTGGAAACCCCTTTTCATTTAACCAAACTCTTTTTCTTTTCAATTTTTCAAATGTTGATCAGAATATCTCTCCTTCTTTTTTATAAGGAGGGGTTTCTTTTTTTTGTAACATACTTCAAAGTTGAGTCTTATTTCTTCTTTCTTTGCCTTTCACTTGTCTTTCCTTCCCCCTTCCTTTCCACACCCTAAGTTGGCTGTTCAAACAAACCAATGCTTCAAAAAGGATTTTGGGTGAGAAGTTAGGGGCAATTTGGCTGAAAAGGTTTCAATATGGTTATCAACAAATGGTTTAGGCTCAAATGGTGCCAAAATGGATGCACACCCTCACGAGGTAGACACAAGATGATATGGAAATTTGGGTTCCCTCTCAAAATTTTTGCCCAGGATCATTCCTTACAACTTACCAAGGCTAGATAATTGGACTAACAAGGTAAATTCTAGGATTCCACAAGCATGCTTCCAAGTAAAACCTCACCACACATGGCACTTCAAACACACTCATTTAGCACAGCCCGAAAATATCAAAAGCTTAAGTGTGATGTTCATTGCAAGGCTCACATCAAAATACAGCTAGTCAACACAAGATTCAAAAAGATCCCTCAAAAGTGCAACTACATCAATTTCTTACTTGCAACACAACACTAGACAACATGCTCATCATGAGTACTATTCAAGATATTAATATTGAACTCAATTGATCCTCAAATTATTATCAATGAAACCTCAAGCATTTCACAATTTTCAAAACTCATGGGGCAGTTAAAAATTTGAGAGAAAGAGACAAAATGAGATGAACCAATCAAAACATTATAATAGAAACAAAACAAAATACTACAATCATCCAAAAACTGAAAGTAACAAAATACAAAATAAAGGGGAATATCGGCACAAGTACCCTTACCCCACCAAAATAGTAAAAATAGTGTCCTCAATGCGAAATAAGTAAAAGTGTGCATGAGGAGAGGTAAAAAGTCCTCCTGATAGGCTATGCATGTGGAGTGCTCTCATCAGGAGTCTCGGGAGGAGTGGCATCATCCGGGACATCAATGCCCGACAATATGATCACTGGAGGCAGCAATGTAGGCTCAACTAAGGCATCAATGCCTGACATATCAATAAGAGGAATGATAGAGTCTTAAGAGACTCTACAGGTGCCAATTACGGAGGTATCCTCAAGAGATCTCTCCAATGTCGCGTGGACCATCGACTCCTCAATGTTCTGCAACTCTGTTAGTGTCACTGCAATCCTCTGCTTATCCTTCTCTCTCCTTAGCTCTTCCTCATCAGTCTCCTCGGCCAAATCATCATCAGCCCTATCATCCTCTCTTGCATCATCATCATCAACATCAACACTCGGATGTTCAGCCATACTAGAAGGAACCTCAACATTAGTCATAAGAGTAGGTACAGTCTCGGGCACATCAGGCAAAGGAACCTCACCCCATAGCATAGAGATATCCGTAGACCGCAACTGGTCTACATCAACCTTCAGAGTACCAAAGCAGCCCTCATCTCAGTCAAGGTGGCTGAAATACCTTCTACCTTCTTTCACTCTTCAATTCTCGCCGTGAGGTTATCCAATCGCACACCGTGTGCCTCAATAAAGGTCTTGCACTGAGCCAACCTAACTCTTAAAAGGGTTAAAGCAACCTCAATTGCCCTATCAATCATCTAGGGCATATCCTTCTCGACCCTCGCATCACTCACATCCATAGACCAGACAAGATTGTCAATCTAATAGATCATGGCCTGAGGAAGTGCAGCAACAGTAGAAGTAGAAGGTACTGAGGAAGGCTGGGTATACCTAACTGCTCCACAGAAGGAGCGGATGGACTGGACTCAGCAGTAAGAGTGGTAGGATCAACCACAAGCATAATGTCTAGTGGTAGGGGCTCCCTCCAAGTCACATTGTCCTGTAGATAGTCAGCCTCAATCCTCTAGATGTCATTGGAGGAAGCCGGGGTGATTTTTAACATCATCTTCCCTCGAAAGGGAACTCCTGCATCTTCACACCTGTGTGATCAAGACTAGGAATGATAAAGATGTCTGCTCTTGTATGGCTAACAATAGCATCTCTTTCACAATGATTTTCCCCACATTCACCTTTTCTCTATCAATAATTGTGCCCAATAACACAGCCTTGGGATGTCGAAGGATGGACTCGTTCTGTGACGACATAATATTACTGCTGATAAATCTGAACCAATACTGACCCTAAGATTCAAGTCCTTCTTTTCTATTCTCGCACCGTCAGCCATCCAAGGTGGAGAAATGCAGAGATAAGTGGTGCCAACCAACCCTTGAGAGACTCAAGGTCTTGATGCATGCGCAGTGTAAACATATCAGTCCGATTTGATGGGGGTGCATAAAGCAGTGTTGATGGCACCTGCGTGACATTGAACCATCTTGCCATGCACTTCAACTTCCTCTAAGGGCTTCCACACTGTGCCCTTTCTCTTCTTTGGTAATGTTTGTGCATAAGAAGTGTAAAACTCTCTTATCTAAGCTGAAATATAAGGATTTTAAGGTTTGGTAAACCCCTCTAACTTGTGAAATTGGATGGTGTCCCATACCGTCGGGTGTTGACTCGTGATTCCATCAGTAGAGAACTATCTCTCCTCAAGAATAGTATGCTCTCCAACAACCTTGAGTCTGTTGAGGGCCCTTGGAGCAATTATCAGAAGAACTCAAGAAGTAGGTACTAGAGTCGATGAGGGTTGCACCAATTTGGACCTTATGTCCATCTTTTTCCTAGAAACCACCTTTTTAGGTTTCTCACTCACACGCGTAGAAGAGCACATAGTAGTTGGTTGTGGGCGAGGAGCCTCAGATGGCTCGTTGATTGTTACCCCCCTATGCTTTTTCAATGGAGGAGGAGGAGAAGGAGAGGAGTCTCTTTCTGACTCTGTGTCAGACCTCACTACTTGTTTCCCTTATGTTCTAGCCATCTACAAAGCACAATAATTCAAACATAGAATCGGTGAAAGTTAGTTGAAATCAAAATCGAAAATCAAACATTGTTTTAAAATGTTCTGAAGCTCGTCTACTAGGAAGGCGGTTCGTCTAACAGGTTAAGTGAGCTTAAGCGAGCTCGCCAAAATGGACATTTCAAAAATTCAAGGGACTCAGGCATGATGGGAGAAGTCAACCCCAACTCAGCGATTCACCGAATTAATTTCGGTAGGCTTAGACAAGTCCGCCGAAAGTGATAGTGTAAAATCATAAGAAAAAGGAATAAAGGGTGATGTCCACTCCACATGGCGATTTGCCGAGTGGGTTTCGGCGGACTAAGACAAGTTCATCAAATGGAACGATACCCCTGCTACACATTCAAGCCAGAAAGGCGAGCTAGGTTTTACTCGGCAATTCGCCTAACTTCCTTGGTGAGCTAACACATGCCGGCCAAACAAGAAGTGTTCAGACCAATGCCTATTTTCACGAAACAAATCACAATATGCAACAATACCTAATTTCCCAACAACTTTACAATTTACTCACATGTATTTTCTACCCATGGGTACTCAGACTTCCCCCAAATAACACAAATTATCACGCTAATCGATGATTTGCCCTTAAGAAAGTCGTCACTCCATCTATCATTGGGAAAAATCATGCAATCGAAGCAACATCGGGCTAATCAAACTTCACCCCCATGAAATTCAACCAAGACCTAGTACATATGAGGACTCAATTTCAACATTTAACCAACACAATCAATTTTGGCAATTTTAGGGACAGGTTCAAATATCTAACTTGTGGGCACAGTTCAATATGATCTATTTAGCACTACCCTAGGAAATCAACCAACAATATATTTCAAATGGCCTTTAGCCCATATCTAAAAACAAAATTTTAAGCACAAACAATAAGATTTGAATCGAACACCAACCTCAAGTAGACACCAAATACAACAAAAGATGGAATGTAGGGTTGGATCACAAAACAAGCAATCCTAATGCACTCTAAGCACTCAAAAGCACACACACGAGGCACTCTTTCACTAAAATATGGTATTGAAAGCTTAAGGAAGAAAAGGAGTTCAAAGATATCAAAGGATTTCTTCTTGAAAATGAAAAGACCCTTGGCCATTTTATGTCAGGCTTGTTCGGCGGTCACCACTTACGTCGCTGAGTGCATTCGGTGAATCACTGAAGGAGCTGAATCTCACCGAAAAGGCCAGAACAAATACCAAACCTGAAGGTTGATTTTGCGAACTCAACGGAGTCCACATAGTGTACTTTGGTGGATCGCCGTTTGGAGCTCAGATTGCCTAAGTTGACAGTACACTTTTCCACTTTTCAAGTTCAAAAGGCAGACAAAAATGAGTCCGCACAATGCCTTCGGTGGATCGCCGATATAGTTTTGGCATCGCTTAATTCTTTCTTCGCATTACTTTGACTTCCTTTCAACCTACACTCACAATATACATTATTGAAAGCAATAAAACAAAAGTAAAAACTTGGGTTGCCTCCCAAGAAATGTCTTATTTAATGTCGTGACACGACACGATTCTCAGTTTCTCAACAATCAGTCTTGGGGTTCGGTATGGTATCACTAGGCAATATTCATTTTTACCTTGGATTGATATGGGTGGATATTTTGCACATTTGAGTCTCCAGCTATTTGATCGACACTGAATGAGAGGTCACAATTTGAGATAAGGTGGAAAAGTCATTTTTCAATTCCTTCAACACCTTGTCGGACCCTTCAACCTTGTTGAAGATCCTTGTGAGCATGTCCTCAGTTCGGTTCCCTTCCAGACCAGCTGGTTCTTTTGGTCGTGGACGATTATGGGGAGGAATATACATATCTTTTGCAGCCTCCCTATCTCTCCAATTTCTACCTCTCCAATCTTTCCAACTACCATCTCTTTCGTTGTTACAACCTTGGTTCCCACCTTGTCATTGGTAGTTTGGGTTAGAATCCCCATTTGGTTTCCTAAATATTGTACTTCATCATTGTATAATGCCTCAAACTTGGCATCCTTCGGGCACTACCCACTATTTGTTCCAACCGTATTCACTGATTTCAATCCACCTCCCATGACATGCTTGGAAAACAAATCGAGTTGAGTCATCATTTTGGCCATGTTCTCATCTCGCTCATGCTCTTTCTAAATTTTTTCCTTACTCATACTCAGATGTAGAGAAGACACTTGGTCCTCCCTAGTATGCCATGCTCGGTTCACTTTGGTCATGTCATCAAGCTTTAATGATGCTACCTCATATGGTTATCACATCAGCCCACCTTGGGCAAGTTGATCAACCACACCTTTTTTGATTGAATCAAGGCTACAATAGAAGTATTGCATCATCAAGTGGTCTGGGACGCTATGTGTTGGGCATTGCAAGAGTAATTTTTGGAACCACAACCATGTCTCATGTAGAGGTTCACTTTTAATTCTCCTAAAGTTTTGAATCCGGTCCCTGAGTTTTACCATCTTTGAGGGGGGAAAGAATATCTCCAAGAAGGCTTCAGTTAACTCCTCCCAAGAAGTGATAAAATCATTTGGAAACTCCGCCAACCACCTAGTAGCTTCACCCGTCAAAGAGAACGAGAATAACCTCAACCTTATGGACTCTTTTGAGATGTTCTTGAACACAAATGGTCCACACACATCAATAAAATTCTGAAGGTGTTCACGGGGTCTTCATGAGCTAAACCCCCAAACATTCTTCTTAACTAGAACAGCTATATCATTGTTTCGATTACATGAAAAACTGCCCTTCTAGCTGTGAGAGGTAACCAGATGGCTCCCGTGATTTGAATGACGTTCATTGGTAAATCATTCAAATCACCTATATTGTCGTTTTGACCATAGTGACTATCATTGTCACTACCTTAGTCACTCATGTTTTAAACCTGCAAATCGGCAAACAACAACACGAAGCAACAATCTACTACAACTAAACAAATTTATAAACTAATTTCTCAAATGGAATTCTCAGCCATCATTCCCCAGCAGCGGCGCCATTTTTTGATAATGCTCAAACTACTCTCTAAAACAAATCCAAAGAGTAAGTGGTCATAGTCAATAAAAATACCCAACTAAAAGTCGGGGTTGAATCCCACAAAGAATGATATAGCACAAAGAATTCTATCAAAAAATTTGGAATGTAAATCGATTCATTTGTAGCAATAAGAACATTTGGGTGGATGATTCCATCAAATTTATGAAAAGGATTTTGTTATCAATAGTCAGAATTAAACTAAGATTTCAGAAATTCAAATAAGTAACACCAATCTAGGGGTATGGGAATTGGAAATCGATATCATGTAGGGGTAATTGTGTTATTCTATAGTGCTAAACATTCATGGATAGGCTGGGTCATCTTCCATGACACTAATCTTCTTTCGATCTCATACCATCAGTTCACAGAATCTCCTTTCAGTCTCATATATGTGCACAAAGAATAACCAGATGGCTCCCGTGATTTGAATGACGTTCATTGGTAAATCATTCAAATCACCTATATTGTCGTTTTGACCATAGTGACTATCATTGTCACTACCTTAGTCACTCATGTTTTAAACCTGCAAATCGGCAAACAACAACACGAAGCAACAATCTACTACAACTAAACAAATTTATAAACTAATTTCTCAAATGGAATTCTCAGCCATCATTCCCCAGCAGCGGCACCATTTTTTGATAATGCTCAAACTACTCTCTAAAACAAATCCAAAGAGTAAGTGGTCATAGTCAATAAAAATACCCAACTAAAAGTCGGGGTTGAATCCCACAAAGAATGATATAGCACAAAGAATTCTATCAAAAAATTTGGAATGTAAATCGATTCATTTGTAGCAATAAGAACATTTGGGTGGATGATTCCATCAAATTTATGAAAAGGATTTTGTTATCAATAGTCAGAATTAAACTAAGATTTCAGAAATTCAAATAAGTAACACCAATCTAGGGGTATGGGAATTGGAAATCGATATCATGTAGGGGTAATTGTGTTATTCTATAGTGCTAAACATTCATGGATAGGCTGGGTCATCTTCCATGACACTAATCTTCTTTCGATCTCATACCATCAGTTCACAGAATCTCCTTTCAGTCTCATATATGTGCATAACTAAACAACCCAATACCTTACATTATTCTCTCTTTCAATGTAAAAATAGGGCAAATAGATCCGACCCATAATCTCTATTTTCACATAAATTATAGACATCAAACCTAAATTGCAAGTATCGAACTAATTATCCACTCTAATCAATCTCTTTCGAGCATCAATTAGAAATTGGAAGTAGGAATTAAGTTTGCAACCTTAACCAATAAATTAACCTCATGCTAATTAGCCTAAATCCATGGATGAACAGCAACAAAATAGAGCATAACATAATACCCACTATATTAAATCAACACCCAACCCCATAATTGCACCCCTAGACTTTGGGGTTTTAGCCACCCATCACAAAGTGTAAAGAAATTATACCTTGTATGAAAGAAGCCATGGGTAACATGAAATTAAGCAATTACAAGCAATACCCACTTTGAATTCAACTTCAAATTGTCAATTTCAAGAGCAAAGTTGAAAAACTCCAAAACTAAAAGTGTTATTCACAAAGAAAAGTCTCTCTAAAAGATTAAGAACTCTCTAATAATTTTCAGACCCCTTCTTTCTCTCTCCTTTGGGCTATTTATAATTTTCCAAAATTTCACCCAAAACTCAATGTATGACCCATTCGGCGATGTTAGTCGGGCTCACCGAGCACATTCGGCGAATTGTCAATTGCATCTTAGCTCGTCTTTCTCTTGCTTTAGGCTTCAGATGTTTGAACCTCAGTCGGTGAACTCGTTCGAGTCTGCCTTTCACATTTGGTGAATCGCTGAGTACCACCTTTGTTCGCCTTTTAAGCTTTCAATTTTTCTCCAAATAATGTCACCTTCGACGATGGTCATCTTGTTCGCCCTTTGCATTCGGCGAGTTGCTATTCCTCTTTGAGTTCACCGACCTGTCTCAATTAATTCAATTGTTGTGTACTTTCAATTTGGGTGAGGTCATGCCACTTGGGCGATCTACTTTTCTTGTTAGGCGATCAACAATGACGAGTTTAAACTTTTTTACATGTTTTTGGCCATTCTTTCAAACATTCATCCTTGCCTTGCCACTTAGCCTTCATAGCTTCAAATTATCAAAATATCATTAGAATATGGCATAATTAGGCATTGAGGACACTATCTGTTGAATTGAATAAGCCTCAAATGAGTGTAAATCTACCACTCATCATGCTGCTGCCTAGGTTAGAAAAAAGAACGGTTACCTCAGTTGCAACATATTCCTCATTGAGGCACTACATACTTTTGATTTGATCAACCTACCAGCCATCATACTTGAACACATGCATATGACAATGACGGTCAAAGATGGAAAGCATGGTCTGGGCTATGGGTATTTGTTGACTTGGGTTTTCAAACACTTTGGGATTTCACTTGGGCATGGAGTTATTGGGACAATAAAATAGTCCATCTCCATGAACACTCTTATCGAGTGTGAATGTGTTGAAGGCAATGTTGGTAATAGGAGCAAAGTCTTGGAGTTGCTGGATGAACAGTCACAACTCAGGCATGAGTTAGAAGCCATGACTGTCACCTTAGCCAACAAGGATGCTGAGATCGCTCGCCTTAAGGTCAAGCTGCAATTGGTGGAATCTGAGGGACCTGTTGGAGCCAGACTGGAAGCCTTGCAAGCTGAGAACAAAGTTCTTGTTGACAAAAATACTAAACTACAGGCAAGACTTCTCAAGCTCCATGAAGAGGCAGATGGTCGCCTTTCCCTACTCATAAAATCCCTCACCTCCAAGCCTCCCTCATCCTAATCCTTCTTCTTGTTCTCAGTTTTTTCTTTTTGGTCCTCTGTGGTTATTGTCCCGGTTCTCATGTTAAATGAGATATGCAATGTTGTGAATGCTTCCCTTATTTTTGTTAATGCATGAATATATTGGCCCTGTTTCTGCTGACTTGCTTCACTACTTTATACATTTTCTCTTATGCTCAATGTTGCCCAAGTGGCCATAAATTTTCTTGACTGCATTTTTAATTAACTTGGTTTACTACTTTAGATCTTTTTTATGATGTCAAAAGGGGGAATATATTTGTGTTTAAAGTCAGATTTGGTTTAGCTAGAGATGGGACCTGGTCTTGATATAGGGAATGATGAACGATAGTGGGAAGAAGTTGAAAAAGTTGAATATTAGTTTGTCATCATCAAAAAGGGGGAAATTGTTATTTTAAGATGTCTCTGAAGTTTTGATGATTTAACAAACTTTGGACCTGATCCCAGAAGAGACTGAGAGTCCATACATGAAAACAACAACTGTCTACAACCAGCATCTCTATAGCACCTGTTGTGGTTGATGTGTGTTTCCCAGGGCACAATAGACCCTCAGCCAAAGAAATTGCTTCATGTGTTTGTGCCTATCCTATAATATGTCTATTATCATTGGCACAAACATGTTTTTAAAAATGGATTTTCACAAAAAAGAAAAAGTCTCCCTCTCAATGGAGTATTGCTCAAAGAACAACCGAAGGACTTGATAGAGTTATCATTGTTCTTAGTTGTTGCTAGGGTTATATTTTAGTGATTAATCTTGTAAGATCTATTCCTAAGCTATAAAGGAATTAGATCGTTTGAAGTTCTTGTTAAGCTTTTCAATTCTTAGCTAGAGTTAGCTATGTCGGGTTCTTGAATTCTAAATCGACTTGAGTTAGTTGGTTCAATGGACAATAGAGTTATTGCTTAGTTTTTTGCTTGTAGTAGAGTTGCTATAGTAAGGGGAAGGGATTAAGATTTGATTCCTAGAGATTTGTAATTTGAAATCCTTGCTCCGTTTTGAGTGAAATGGAGCTGAGTTGAAATCCTATGAGACAGGTCATAATTTTCTCCTCCCTTGAGTAAGTGGGTTTCCACGTAAAACTCTCGTGTCTATTTTACTTTGAGTTATTTACTTTCAGCACTTTTATTCTGTCAAGGGACCTGGTTCATTGACTGTTAGTGGACACATACATTCTATCAAGGTTTCTCAAGTTATCTTCTTCTTTTTTATAGGCGGAATGATCTAATGACCTTTTGTATGTTTCATTGAAGTTTCCGTGGAAGAAGAATTGACCGATGTTGAAGAATTATTTCTTATCATATCCACTGCATAGTTTACATGTTCAAACAGGCTGACTTCAGCATCTATAGTCAGAAGATGCTAGCTTTATTTATCATATTAAAATTAGAGCAAGAGTAGAAAGGAAGAAAGAAAGTTGTCCTTATCTTTTTCTCCTTCTCCTCTCGATATGAAGGAATGCTCGATAATTCTTCAAGGAATGGTATGTCCATTTAGTTCTAGTCTGGGGAACGTCGATCAATGGGTTTGTGTTCTGGATGTTCCTAGTTAACTTTTTGCCAACTGAATTCTTGAATCCATTGAAACATAATATTTGAAACATTTTATTTAACTTTGCATCACATGTGGCATAGACAATCAAGGAGCGTGTGATACACACATATTAAGAACGTGAGACCTTGTAAAATAGGCCTAACAGTCATATTAGGGTTTTATAAGGACATCTTTTTTTCCATTTGCAACTAACACCATTGTTGGACAAATTTGAACTTTTTCGCCTCTTTATCAATTTCCTCTCTCCAAATTTCTCTTTCATTTTTCCCGTCATTATACTCCTCTCTTTTGCATGTATTTTCAATTAATTTTTTACTTTAAATTTTTGGTTGGTTCTGTTGTATTCTTCTTCATCACCATGATAGTTCATTTTTGCTAGAATCCTAGAATCTAATCAAAATCATGAAACATGTAATTGAAGGCATAACATTTCTACAAAAAACATCTTACACTAACATTAGGCACGAAACAAAGAAAAATCTCCAAAACAGTTCTCACAAAATCAGTGTAAATCAACGAAATCCTAAAATCAAATAAAGACACAAATAGAAGATGATAATCAAACGGAACAACAAATAAATACAAAAAATAAGTTGAAAAACTTATATAGATAAATTGAAAATAGTACAAAACTAATAAGAACGCTCGAACAATTTCATGGGAACGAAGAAAAAAATGGAAAAGAAAGAACACAAATGTCTAAATGAACAATGAGATAATGAGAATATGAAAAAGTTTTGGTTCTTTTAAGATTATACTCATGTCATTTTCTACGTGTCATTTTACAATTATTTTTAAAATTACATATGATCAGCATTTGTGATACACACATAATTGAGTAGTTAAAAAGATATTTAAAATGTTGTATTTCTATGAATTTAAGGATGCAGCAGGTAAGGAGTTAAATAGAAGTATTCATAATATAAAACATACAAGTACAAGGGTCTATTAGACTATTTTACCCTTTTCATATAAGAGATTGGATAATTTCTTTCAGGAAACAATAGTGATGTGTATTAATTTGAAATATTGAAATAATATTCACAGTATTAATTTATTATTATTATTTTAACTAGGTAGAAAAAAATAATTTTAAAATTTCTATGTAGTCTTAAAATACTAGTTTGTATCGAGAGAAGGTGCCACAATTAGAGAGACATAGAGGCTAGTTTGTGTTGCCTACGTCCAAAATTAATACTAAAATTTAGAAAATATGGTTGGTAAATATTAAAGTTAGTTTATATAATTAGGAGTAAAATAGTAATTATAATATAATCTTATTGGGTTGTCAATTTAACAATTAATTAAAATTATAAAATCGAAAACCAAATCAATAACCCCAAAAAAATTGCAAAATAGTTTTAAAATCGTTAACCAAATATTGATAAATCAATAATATTTTTTTGATTCGATTCATCGATTAAAAATGATTTTTGCACACCCTAAATGACACTGTTATTCTAAACAAGAAATATGTAGTGTATTCTAAGAAGTAAGTTAAAATTAAGGTTTTGATATGTTTATATCTAATCTATCAACCCATAATAAAAATTGTGATCGACAACAATAATAAATAACTCCTTGTGCAATATTGCATATTTAAATAAACTATTTATATTTAGAGAATAAAAAAATTACATCTTTATTTTTCTGGAATAAAATTTGGTTTATATTTAAACATACTATAGCTTTATAGAAAATAGCTATAAATATGAAAATATTTCATAATAAATGTAGATTTTCAAAGGTGAAAATATTTAATATAGATATGAAAATTGTTTGATTTTCTGTTTATGGAACATGGAGATAGTAGTACTAAAAGTACTAGATTGCAAGAGGTAGATATACCTCAAAATTTAGATTTGTTAAACAGGTGGACAATTCCAAAAGTCTCTATGAAGACTGTATATGATTATGGTTGGTTTGATAAATTTTCTTCTAAGCAGTTGATAAAAACAACTGAACAATCTATTGCTCTCAATTCTGATGAACAGACAATTCGTTTATTAAATGAACGAGATATTAATATGTATCGTCATCAATTTAATTATATGCATATTGGAATGGTTCAAATTGCTTTTAAACCTCTTACTCTTAAAGGTTTACCTGAAACATTTATGGCAGCTTTAAGAGATGCTAGAAATTATAATTTCGGCAATCTTTAATAGGTTCAATTGAATCAACTGTTGCTTATGGCCCTCTTTATTTTAACACTCAGCCTAATTTACAATTATCATTATCTGATGTAAATATTTTAGATGCTTTAACATTAAATGTTAAAACCCATGGTTATAATTATGCGCCAGACTCAGAATTATTGTCTTTGTCGTATATAATTTATTATCGCTTATTATCTACTTTGAATCCAAAGTGTAAGTTATATGACACCTCTCAACAAACGGTGTTAATGGAAATAAACTTTGCAAAGTCAAAGATAACCACAAGAAGGACAATTTTGTGGGATGAAATAAATTTTCCAGAAACTTGGACGTTAAGTTCTGTGATAGCTCCAGATCAGCTAACAAATGAGGTCAGTAATATAGATTGCTCTCATGTTTCTCAAAATCCAGATGGAAGAATTATGATTCAATTTAATAACAGTAATACTGGAAGATTTGATGATAGATCTACAATATATTCTAGACAATCCTTTTCAGATTTAAGGAGACCAATGGTAAGTCATATTTCTCCAATTGAGCCAGTTTATAAGATGGCTAGAAATCGAGCAGCTTCTTTGCATACTTTGTCAACAAATAAGCCAGAGTATAAGGGAAAAGCTTCTGAGGTAATTAAAGTTGATCCTCAGACAAATATCGTGCAGGTTGTAAATACTCAGGGTGATATTCTCACTGCTTCTCAGATAGGTGATATACCTACAAATTCCGAAATGGGATTAGATAACGATAGTTTTTGATGATAACACACCAGATTGATTTTAGTCCTGGATCTCAGGCAAGAAACTATATTCAAGAAGAATTTTTTTCTAAAAAATGGAATCAGTTTAAAACTTGGTTTTTTGCTTCTTATAATAAAGAAGATTTGAATAGTATTTCTCAAGAGTTTTATGAAACTTGTGCACTTCATAATCAAATTATGTATTTCGTAACGTGGTTTATAACATCTTATCTTCCTTTATATATAAATGTTTTAGAAAGATCTTATAAAGATGGGAGTGGAAAGATTATAAAGGCTATTTACCCTCCTCAGTCATCCTTTGTTTTACCAAATAATACTGGTATTACTTTTGAAGCCTTTCAAAGATTTATTGAAAAGGAGGTTGCAGAAGTGACCATAGTTGAAATAAATAAAATTATTTCACAAAATAATTATTTGAGTTTATATGTTAAAGTTCTTGGAGAACAGATTAGTTCTCATGATAAAAAAATTAGATAGTTTGTCTTCTTTGATAAAAGATATTAGTAACAGCAAAAAGACATCTGACCTAGCTTCAACATCTAAAGAGGTTCCAGATGATCCAGTTGCCATTGCTAATATTCAAAGACCCCCTGAAATTCAGGGATTTAAATTTAAAAGATTAAATGATTTAGAAGAACTTCTTGATGAAAAGTTTAAAAAATTAAATCAAAAATTTGGTAATTTAAGTTTACAATCTATTAATCTTTCTGAAGATTTTGCAGAAAAGATTGAAAAATCTGGTGATCATAAAGAAGAGATTTTTTCTGAAATTAATAAATTAAAAGGTTATTTTAAAAATAATAAATTTGCTGATAAACCTCGGATGCAGACTTATTATTATTCTAGACCAACTCCTCAAGATGTTCTTATTGAGGAAAGAGATTGGAATTAGACAAATACTTCTTATAGTGGTTCCAAAATTTATGAGTGGAATCTGGACGGGTTAACAGATAGACAGTTAACTATTTTAGTTCATCGGATGTTGATGTACGCAACTATTTGCAAAAGTGTTAATAATACAGATAGAAATATTTGTAAAATGATTGTTGCAGGTTTCACTGTTCAATTAAGAGGCTGGTGGGATAATTATTTATCAGTTGAAGAAAAAGCTATGATTGTGAATGCTAGAGCAACTGATGGAGGAGTTGATAACTTAGGAATGACTCTTGTTGCTAATAGAGGAGATGTTGTTTATACACTTGTTCTTAAAATTTTAGAACATTTTAATGGACGTTATACTAATCAACATGAAACTGTAAGAACTTTGCTTAATGGTCTTAGATGCAGGACATTAAGTGAATTCATATGGTATAAAGATACTTATTTAAGTAGGGTTATGGAACTACCTGAAAACAAATATTCTCATTGGAAAACTAAATTTATAGATGGGCTTCCATCATTATTTGCAGAACGAGTAAGGAAAGTTTTGCGAGGAAATATGCCAGAAATTCCATATGGTGATTTGACGTATGGAAAATTAATAGGAATATGTACACAAGAAGGATTAAACTTGTGTAATGAATTAAGACTTTCAAGACAGCTTAAGATAGATAAGCTGAAAGAAAGAAATCAAATGGGAGATTTCTGTGCTCAGTTTGGTTTACCAGATGTTTCGATAAAAAACAAAAAGAAAAAGGATCATCGATATTCTTCGGATTATAGTCCGTATAAAAAAAAGAGATCTCGAAGAAGATCTAAAGAAGAGCGGGAAGCTAAGAAAAGCTACCGACGAGAAAAAAGATTTGCCAAAAATAAATCTAAAAGAGATTTGGCAAAAATCAAATGTTATAAATGTGGCAAGTATGGACATATTGCTCCAAATTGTAAGCTTGAAAAGCTTAAAGCTTTAGAGTTGGATGAAGATTTATATGACAGGATTCATGGTTTGTTATATACTTCTGGTGAAGAATCAGATTATGGTTCGGTAAGTGAATCAGAAGCAGAAGTTGATTTACTTGACTTCTCGAATAATGAACAGGTTTGCAATGGTACTTGTAATACTTGTCAAGATGATAATTGTGTTTGTGAAAAAGATGAATTTTATAAATTACAGGCTCAATTTCAAGATTTAAATGTCAATACTATCACTTCTGATAATGTGATAGAGCTTTTGAAAGAGGTAACTGATAGCAAACTTCGGGAAAAGATTATTGGTCTGGCAGACACGTCTGGATCAACTTCTTCAAAAAATTTTGAAAAACCCAGAAGCTTTGAATATCAGGCTCCTTATTCTATAAGTGAAGTTAAGAATCGTTTAAATAATAAATTAAATGTTCCAGTAAGAGATTCTTCATTTGACGATTTAAAATATGAGATTGAAAATCTTAAAAAAGAAATTAAAACTTTAAAACAAAATCAAATGATTTGTGATCATAGGATATCTCAGGTAGAGAAATTTAATTCTTTAACTGAAGTATCTAATGACAAAGGAAAAACCATTGTGGTAGAAGAAGAACCACAAGAAGTTTTTGAAAAAGTTAGTTCAGAAAATAATTCTTTTCTTGGGATGATGCAAGTTATTACTGCTCATAAATGGTATGTTAAATGTACCATTTTAATTGATAATAGTTTCTCCATAACTAATATTGCTATGATTGATAGTGGTGCAGATGTTAGTTGTATTCAAAAAGGATTAGTTCCTTCGAAGTATTTCCAAAAAACTACTCATACTGTTAAATCTGCATCTGGTCATGCTTTAGATATAAAGTATAAATTGTCAAATGTTAGTATTTGCCAAAATAAAGTGTGTATTCCGCATTTCTTCTTTTTGGTAAAAAATTAGTTATATCCTCCAATCATACTTGGAACTCCGTTTATAAATGCTATTTATCCTTTTACTCATATTGATTCTAAAGGATTTTCTGCAGGAATTGATGATAAGAAAGTTAGTTATACTTTTATTACTGATCCTATTTCTAAATAAATTAGTGCTTTAATTGATATGAAGCAAAAGCATGTTGATACGTTGCAATTAGAATGTTATAGTATGAATATATTTGAAACTTTAAAATCAGTTAAAGTTCAGGAAAATATTAAATTAATTTCTGAGCAGCTTTTTGTTGATATTTGTGCTGATCATCCGAGTGCTTTTTGGGATAGAAAAAAGCATATAGTTACTCTTCCATATGAAGAAGATTTTGTGGAGGAAAATATTCCTACTAAATTTAGACCTTGTCAAATGAATGCAGAATTAGTTGAATTTTGTAAAAAGGAAATTGATAATTTATTACAAAATGGTTTGATAAAACCTTCTAAATCTCCTTGGTCTTGTACTGCTTTTTATGTCAATAATGCAGCTGAAAAAGAAAGAGTTGTCCCAAGATTGGTGATAAATTACAAACCTCTTAATAAATATTTAAAATGGATTCGTTATCCCATTCCTAATAAAAGGGATTTATTATCCAGATTATATGATGCTAATATCTTTTCAAAGTTTGATTTAAAATTAGGTTATTGGCAAATTCAGATATTCAAAGAGCATTCTTATAGAACTGCCTTTAATGTGCCTTTTGGTCAATATGAATGGAATGTTATGCCATTTGGTTTGAAAAATGCGCCTTCTGAATTTCAAAAAATCATGAATGATATTTTTAATCCTTATATGGATTTTATTATTGTTTATATTGATGATATTCTTGTTTATTCTAAAACAGTTGAAATGCATATTAAACATATATATATATTTAAAAGGGTTGTGATTCAAAATGGTTTGGTTATATCAAAACAAAAAATGAGCTTATTTCAAATAGAAGTAAGATTTTTAGGACATCTTATTTGTCAAGGCAAGATAACGCCTATTTAGAGATCAATAGATTTTGCCTCAAAATTTCCTGATATAATTTCTGATAGAACTAAATTACAGAGATTCTTAGGGTGTTTAAATTATATTTCTCCTTTTTATAAAAATCTGTCTAGAGATTTGGCTCCTTTATTGGATAGATTAAAGAAAGGTTATAGAGAGCCTTGGACTGATAGTCATACTAATTTGGTAAAATTTGTTAAACAAAAAATTAATGATTTGCCTTGTTTAACTCTTGCTAATCCTTCGTGGCAGAAGGTTATTGAGACTGATGCGTCGAATATTGGTTATGGTGGAATTTTAAAACAAGTTAATCCCCATGACAAAACTGAATATTTGATTCGTTTTCATTCTGGGAAATGGACTGAAGATCAGAAGAAATATGCTACGGTAGCACATGAAATGCTTACTATTGTTAAATGTGTTTTAAAATTTCAAGATGATTTATATAATCAAAAGTTTTGATAAAAACTGATGCTCAAGCAGTTAAATTTATGTTTAATAAAGATTTTAAACATGATGCTTCAAAATTGATATTTGCTAGGTGACAAGCACAGTTGGCACCTTTTGATTTGGAAATTCTTTATAAGAAAGGGAGTGAAAACTCTTTACCAGATTTCTTATCAAGAGAATTTTTACAATGAATTCCAGTTACATAAATGTTTTCATAGATAATCCTTGTTTGATAGCTATCTTGCAGGTGATAAATCTTCCTAGAGATTTAAAGGAAGTAATTATTGATAAAATAATAGATGATATTGTTAGAGAAGATTTCTCTATTTTTAATTATGACGATCGAACGGATGAATCATATGATTTTGTCTATGATAGATTTATTTATGAAGACTTATTAGATGATTAAATTTTATGATTGCAGAATGGAATCCTCTAATTCTAGAGGAAAGGGTAGAGGAAGAGGGGGAAGATTTACCCCGTCTCAACAGAAATCATATTCTCAGGCATCCTCATATGGATCTTCCTCTCAAACTTCTCCAGTAATACAAATGGGGAAAAGGACTTTGGTGAATGAGAAGATTTCTCAAACAACATCATCAATACATCTGGAAGATATTCCAGAAAATGATCCTTTATATGCTCAACTACAAGCATATTTAGGAAAACAAAAGCAAAAAGATACTTTTGCTTCAATTGCACAAGAAGACAATGATGATATCAAGTCTTATGAAAGAGCTAACAAACGAGAAATGATATTTCTTGTAGAAAATTCTGAAATTCAGAGGAAAGATGAGCCATGGAAGATATTCCAAAGGTATTTATCTAATAATTTATATTATCCGGGTGAATCATATAAAACCCGATCATATTATGAAACAATCTTAAAGGAAACAGGCAGTGCAGATTTTCAGCACTTTTCGGGTTATAACTCGAGTGAAAATGTTTATAACTTTTCCAAAATAATTATTAAGCAGGTGATAACCATTGAAGAATGGGGAATATCTACCATGAAAGAAAGGCAGATTAGCCTTAATAACACTAAAATGAATTTCACTTATTGGGACTATGTCCAGGCTTTTGTTAAAGTTCTTTATTATAACAATGAGAGAGACAAACACACTTGGTTTGTGAAGATTTGTGCGAAGATATTCGGACAGACTCTACCAAATTGGTTTTTACAATGGTGGTCATACCACGGTCCTACAGTCAAGATATTGCCTGAACTATTTTTTAAGTTATACAAAGAATGGGTAAAAGTATCTCCAAAATTATCAGAAATTTACCAGGCAGGTCATATCTGTTATTTGGATAATATTGACCAAATTTATTTCTTTATTGAGTTTTCTATTCCATGGATCCATAAATGGAATCCTGAACTGGACTTTACTCCAGAACAAATCCCTTGCTTATACAGGGTTTTTTACAATAATTTCTGCGATAAGCTCATTAAAAGAGACCCAAAAACAAAGGCCTTATATGGTCAAGATCTAATTGATGAAATTGAAACAAGAATCCAGGAGTACTCAAAGATCCCTATGAAAGAGATAATTGATGATAGTTCAGTACGACATATGGCTCGTCGTATTTCAGTACAAGAAGGAAACAAAGATGAAATGATCGAGAGATATCTTGAAGAAGTAAAAAGAAATTTGCTTCAAACAATTAATCAATTTGATAAATCTGACACTTCAATGAGAAGTGAGACAAGTAATGATGATACAGTGGCCACGGATGCTCAGCCACTAGAACTAGAGGACATAATGACCAAAGACTCCTTGAAAAGGGCGGAAAAGCTAATTAGAGAAATCAGAGGAAAAGACAAACAGTAAAAGCCGCCGGGGGACCCAATGACACAGTAGATTTACTGTAACAAGGCACTAGAAACAGTGCAAGGACCCAGATATGGGACCAGTACTGTACATAAAGTATATTTTAGTTTTTCTATTTATAGGACTTTACCTTCAGTAGAGAAGGCAAGTTTTTTTTTGGATCAAAGTTTTATTTTCTTTCTCCTTGTAACAAATCTTGTAGATACTTCTGAAAATATATAAATTAAAAGCTTTTGAAGGCAACCGACGAATCTCAGCCGAATGTACTATTTTATTTTTAGTAATATTATTTCTGTTCTGAGACCGGACGATGTCCGGCTAAGTTAATTCATATCTATGTTAAATATCTAACTTTTGATCTATGTTAACTATGCAGATATACTAGACTCAATTTAGGTATGAAAGAAACTTTTACTCCGATTATTTTGACTTGGTTTCGAGATGGTGGTATAGTCAGATCTGAGCACTGTTCTTAGCGACTCAGACTAGCAAAGCTGGGAGGTGTAAGTCCCCGTAAAAATTGGAGTTAAGAAAAAGGGGCAGAAATATCCCGGTTAGAACCTGCTAGTTAATGGGTTACTTTGAATGGTATTTAGATCTTGACAGACCTTTTGCTCGGGTAAAAGAGGAATTAACCTCAGTCCATACAGTCATCATAATTAGACAAAAATTTCTTTTATACTTCGATTGTATGTCCCTAGTACCGGTACTTCAATTGCGAGATCTTAAGTTGTTATAGCGGATTACCGCCCGATAGCCAAAGATTCTGTAAATGATAATCCTTGTTTGATAGCTATCTTGCAGGTGATAAATCTTCCTAGAGATTTAAAGGAAGTAATTATTGATAAAATAATAGATGATATTGTTAGAGAAGATTTCTCTATTTTTAATTATGACGATCGAACGGATGAATCATATGATTCATCCGTTCGATCGTCATAATTAAAAATAGAGAAATCTTCTCTAACAATATCATCTATTATTTTATCAATAATTACTAAGTGTGTTTGTGTCTCTCATTGTTATAATAAAGAACTTTATCAAAAGCCTGGACATAGTCCCAATAAGTGAAATTCATTTTAGTGTTATTAAGGTTAATCTGTCTTTCTTTCATGGTAGATATTCCCCATTCTTCAATGGTTATCACCTGATTAATAATTATTTTGGAAAAGTTATAAACATTTTCACTCGAGTTATAACCCGAAAAGTACTGAAAATCTGCACTGCCTGTTTCCTTTAAGATTGTTTCATAATATGATCGGGTTTTATATGATTCACTCGGATAATATAAATTATTAATTAAATACCTTTGGAATATCTTCCATGGCTCATCTTTCCTCTGAATTTCAGAATTTTCTACAAGAAATATCATTTCTCGTTTGTTACCTCTTTCATAAGACTTGAAATCATCATTGTCTTCTTGTGCAATTGAAGCAAAAGTATCTTTTTGCTTTTGTTTTCCTAAATATGCTTGTAGTTGAGCATATAAAGGATCATTTTATGGAATATCTTTCAGATGTATTGATGATGTTGTTTGGGAAATCTTCTCATTCACCAAAGTCCTTTTCCCCATTTGTATTACTGGAGAAGTTTGAGAGGACGATCCATATGAGGATTCCTGAGAATATGATTTCTGTTGAGACGGGGTAAATCTTCCCCCTCTTCCTCTTCCTTTTCCTCTAGAATTAGAGGATTCCATTCTGCAATCATAAAATTTAATCATCTAATAAGTCTTCATAAATAAATCTATCATAGACAAAATCATATTATTCATCCGTTCGATCGTCATAATTAAAAATAGAGAAATCTTCTCTAACAATATCATCTATTATTTTATCAATAATTACTTCCTTTAAATCTCTAGGAAGATTTATCACCTGCAAGATAGCTATCAAACAAGGATTATCTATGAAAACATTTATGTAAATGGAATTCATTGTAAAAATTCTCTTGATAAGAAATCCGGTAAAGAGTTTTCACTCCCTTTCTTATAAAGAATTTCAAAATCAAAAGGTGCCAACTGTGCTTGCCACCTAGCAAATATCAATTTTGAAGCATCATGTTTAAAATCTTTATTAAACATAAATTTAACTGCTTGAGCATCAGTTTTTATCAAAAGCTTTTGATTATATAAATCATCTTGAAATCTTAAAACACATTTAACAATAGTAAGCATTTCATGTGCTACCGTAGCATATTTCTTCTGAGCTTCAGTCCATTTCCACAATGAAAACGAATCAAATATTCAGTTTTGTCATGGGGATTAACTTGCTTTAAAATTCCACCATAACCAATATTCGACGCATCAGTCTCAATAACCTTCTGCCACGAAGGATTAGCAAGAGTTAAACAAGGCAAATCATTAATTTTTTGTTTAACAAATTTTACCAAATTAGTATGACTATCAGTCCAAGGTTCTCTATAACTTTTCTTTAATCTATCAAATAAAGGAGCCAAATCTCTAGACAGATTTTTATAAAAAGGAGAAATATAATTTAAACTACCTAAGAATCTCTGTAATTGAGTTCTATCAGAAATTATATCAGGAAATTTTGAGGCAAAATCTATTGATCTCTGAATAGGCGTTATCTTGCCTTGACAAATAAGATGTCCTAAAAATCTTACTTCTGTTTGAAATAAGCTCATTTTTGGTTTTGATATAACTAAACCATTTTGAATCACAACCCTTTTAAATATATCTAGATGTTTAATATGCATTTCAACTGTTTTAGAATAAACAAGAATATCATCAATATAAACAATAATAAAATCCATATAAGAATTAAAAATATCATTCATGATTTTTTGAAATTCAGAAGGCGCATTTTTCAAACCAAATGGCATAACATTCCATTCATATTGACCAAAAGGCACATTAAAGGCAGTTCTATAAGAATGCTCTTTGAATATCTGAATTTGCCAAATAACCTGATTTTAAATCAAACTTTGAAAAGATATTAGCATCGTATAATCTGGATAATAAATCCCTTTTATTAGGAATGGGATAACGAATCCATTTTAAATATTTATTAAGAGGTTTGTAATTTATCACCAATCTTGGGACAACTCTTTCTTTTTCAGCTGCATTATTGACATAAAAAGCAGTACAAGACCAAGGAGATTTAGAAGGTTTTATCAGACCTTTTTGTAATAAATTATCAATTTCCTTTTTACAAAATTCAACTAATTCTGCATTCATTTGACAAGGTCTAGATTTAGTAGGAATATTTTCCTCCACAAAATCTTCTTTTTTCTATCCCAAAAAGCACTCGGATGATCAGCACAAATATCAACAGAAAGCTGCTCAGAAATTAATTTAATCTTTTCCTGAACTTTAACTGATTTTAAAGTTTCAAATATATTCATACTATAACATTCTAATTGCAACGTATCAACATGCTTTTGCTGAAATATCAATTAAAGAACTTATTTATTTAGAAATAGGATCACTAATAAAAGTATAACTAACTTTCTTATTATCAATTCCTGCAGAAAATCCTTTAGAATCAATATGAGTAAAAGGATAAATAACATTTATAAACGGAGTTCCAAGTATGATTGAAGGATATAACTGATTTTTTACCAAAAAGAAGAAATGCGGAATGCACACTTTATTTTGGCAAATACTAACATTTGACAATTTATACTTTATATCTAAAGCATGACCAGATGCAGATTTAACAGTATGAGTAGTTTTTTGGAAATACTTCGAAGGAACTAATCCTTCTTGAATACAACTAACATCTGCACCACTATCAATCATAGCAATATTAGTTATGGAGAAACTATTATCAATTAAAATGGTACATTTAACATACCATTTATGAGCAGTAATAACTTGCATCATCCCAAGAAAAGAATTATTTTCTGAACTAACTTTTTCAAAAACTTCTTGTGGTTCTTCTTCTACCACAATGGTTTTTCCTTTGTCATTAGATACTTCAGTTAAAGAATTAAATTTCTCTACCTGAGATATCCTATGATCACAAATCATTTGATTTTGTTTTAAAGTTTTAATTTCTTTTTTAAGATTTTCAATCTCATATTTTAAATCGTCAAATGAAGAATCTCTTACTGGAACATTTAATTTATTATTTAAACGATTATTAACTTCACTTATAGAATAAGGAGCCTGATATTCAAAGCTTCTGGGTTTTTCAAAATTTTTTGAAGAAGTTGATCCAGACGTGTCTGCCAGACCAATAATCTTTTCCCGAAGTTTGCTATCAGTTACCTCTTTCAAAAGCTCTATCACATTATCAGAAGTGATAGTATTGACATTTAAATCTTGAAATTGAGCCTGTAATTTATAAAATTCATCTTTTTCACAAACGCAATTATCATCTTGACAAGTATTACAAGTATCATTACAAACCTGTTCATTATCCGAGAAGTCAAGTAAATCAACTTCTGCTTCTGATTCACTTACCGAACTATAATCTGATTCTTCACCAGAAGTATATAACAAACCATGAATCCTGTCATATAAATCTTCATCCAACTCTAAAGCTTTAAGCTTTTCAAGCTTACAATTTGGAGCAATATGTCCATACTTGCCACATTTATAACATTTGATTTTTGCCAAATCTCTTTTAGATCTATTTTTGGCAAATCTTTTTTCTCGTCGGTAGCTTTTCTTAGCTTCCCGCTCTTCTTTAGATCTTCTTCGAGATCTCTTTCTTTTATACGGACTATAATCCGAAGAATATCGATGATCCTTTTTCTTTTTGCTTTTTATCGAAACATCTGGTAAACCAAACTGAGCACAGAAATCTCCCATTTGATTTCTTTCTTTCAGCTTATCTATCTTAAGCTGTCTTGAAAGTCTTAATTCATTACACAAGTTTAATCCTTCTTGTGTACATATTCCTATTAATTTTCCATACGTCAAATCACCATATGGAATTTCTGGCATATTTCCTCGCTAAACTTTCCTTACTCGTTCTGCAAATAATGACGGAAGCCCATCTATAAATTTAGTTTTCCAATGAGAATATTTGTTTTCGGGTAGTTCCATAACCCTACTTAAATAAGTATCTTTATACCATATGAATTCACTTAATGTCCTGCGTCTAAGACCATTAAGCAAAGTTCTTACAGTTTCATGCTGATTAGTATAACGTCCATTAAAATGTTCTAAAATTGTAAGAACAAGTGTATAAACAACATCTTCTCTATTAGCAACAAGAGTCATTCCTAAGTTATCAGCTGCTCTAGCATTCACAATCATAGCTTTTTCTTCAACTGATAAATAATTATCCCACCAGCCTCTTAATTGACCAGTGAAACCTGCAACAATCATTTTACAAATATTTCTATCTGTATTATTAACACTTTTGCAAATAGTTGCGTACATCAACATCCGATGAACTAAAATAGTTAACTATCTATCTGTTAACCCGTCCAGATTCCATTAATAAATTTCGGAACCACTATAAGAAGTATTTGTCTGATTCCAATCTCTTTCCTCAATAAGAACATCTTGAGGAGTTGGTCTAGAATAATAATAAGTCTGCATCAGAGGTTTATCAGCAAATTTATTATTTTTAAAATAACCTTTTAATTTATTAATTTCAGAAAAAATCTCTTCTTTATGATCACCAGATTTTTCAATCTTTTCTGCAAAATCTTCAGAAAGATTAATAGGTTGTAAACTTAAATTACCAAATTTTTGATTTAATTTTTTAAACTTTTCATCAAGAAGTTCTTCTAAATCATTTAATCTTTTAAATTTAAATCTCTGAATTTCAGGGGGTCTTTGAATATTAGCAATGAGAACTGGATCATCTGGAACCTCTTTAGATGTTGAAGCTAGGTCAGATGTCTTTTTTCTGTTACTAATATCTTTTATCAAAGAAGACAAATTATCTAATTTTTTATCAAGAGAACTAATCTGTTCTCCAAGAACTTTAACATATAAACTCAAATAATTATTTTGAGAAATAATTTTATTTATTTCAACTATGGTCACTTCTGCAACCTCCTTTTCAATAAATCTTTGAAAGGCTTCAAAAGTAATACCAGTATTATTTGGTAAAACAAAGGATGATTGAGGAGGGTAAATAGCCTTTATAATCTTTCCACTCCCATCTTTATAAGATCTTTCTAAAACATTTATATATAAAGGAAGATAAGTTGTTATAAACCAAGGTACGAAATACATAATTTGATTATGAAGTGCACAAGTTTCATAAAACTCTTGAAAAATACTATTCAAATCTTCTTTATTATAAGAAGCAAAAAACCAAGTTTTAAACTGATTCCATTTTTCAAAAAAAAAATTCTTCTTGAATATATTTTCTTGCCTGAGATCCAGGACTAAAATCAATCTGGTGTGTTATCATCAAAAACTTTCGTTATCTAATCCCATTTCGGAATTTGTAGTTGTATCACCTATATGAGAAGCAGTGAGAATATCACCCTGAGTATTTACAACCTGCACGATATTTGTCTGAGGATCAACTTTAATTACCTCAGAAGCTTTTCCCTTATACTCTGGCTTATTTGTTGACAAAGTATGCAAAGAAGCTGCTCGATTTCTAGCCATCTTATAAACTGGCTCAATTGGAGAAATATGACTTGCCATTGGTCTCATTAAATCTGAAAAGGATTGTCTAGAATATATTGTAGATCTATCATCAAATCTTTCAGTATTACTGTTATTAAATTGAATCATAATCCTTCCATCTGGATTTTGAGAAACATGAGAGCAATCTGTATTACTGACCTCATTTGTTAGCTAAATATGATAAAATATATTAAATTAGTGTATATTTAATCAATTGGAGTTTTTTCTTTACTATTAAAAAAATGACAATTAATTTCATTACCGTCATTGAAAAGGTTTATTTTGTAGCAAGGCAAGTTCTGCGTACTCCTAATCCTAAAACATATCGGAAAAGGAAAAAAGTTTCTTAAAAAATCCTTTAAAAGAGGGTTTGATGAGTTAAAGTTTCTTATTACACTTTTAACAAATTATTTTTTTACATAGTTGTTGTTCTTGTTCAAGTGTGAGAAGAATGAATATCGAAAAAGTTTTCATGAGTTGTTACAAGGTCAATGAGCAGCGTGCTGATATCTTCAACTTTATCGAATTAACTCTCTGTGTTGGCGCATTCAAGTATCTGCCACAGTTTGAAAAGCGCAAAGTCAGAATAATCATGTTCCTAATGAATCCCTCGATAACATCAACTGATGATGATGACAATGACGATGACAACGATGTGACTAGCGTTAAAGAGCCTGAGAAAAAAGAAGAGGATGAGTTAGAAACACAACAAATTACTGCCGAAAGAAACAAACCGTTAGTGACGAAGATTAGAGTAGTCATCAGCAAGTCTGTACAATGTCTCTAGAGAAATAGAACAATTGCAATGCAATAACGGAAAGCGGCATGGAGTTGAAGAAAACTGACTTGGTTCAATAATTGGATAAAACCAAGCTAAGCAACATATATAATTGTTGAACCAAGTCAGTTTTCTTCAATTCCGTGCCGCTTTTCATTATTGCATTGCAATTGTTCTGTTTCTTCAGTGCAACTTGTACAGACTTGCTGATGACTACTCGTATCTTCGTCACTAGGGGTTTGATGCTTTTGGCAGTAATTTGTTATGTTCCTAACCCATCCTCTTCTTCTTTATCAGGTTCTTCAACGCTGGTCACGTCATTTTGATCACCAACATTGTCCTCAATAACCTCTTCATCATCATTATCATCATCATCAAAACCACCATCATCATTACCACCACCACCTGTAACACTCCTAGACTCGTGAAAAAAAAGTTGCAAAACATAAATTTGTTGAGTATAGGTTCTACGAAAGCCACCTATAAACCATAGAAGGTTCTACGGACTGTAGAAAGGCAACCATAGAAACCAAGTTGAGTTTGAAAAAAATTGAAGTTTCTGAAGTTGTGTTACGAGTTGACAAGATGGACCGTTATTAGTTTTATGGGCCGTAGATGGGTTTCGTAGGAGTGGTCCAGATTTAGTGAAATTTCAAGGTTGAAATGAAGTTCTACGAGAGGGTCCTACGGACCATAGAAAGCTCTACGATCCGTAGAAAGTACTCGTAGGAAGTTGGCCCGTTCTTGGGTCTCTAAAGTTGGTTCTACAGTTGACCAGTACGGGCCATAGGATTTCCAACGGACCGTAGGTCTAAATCATAGGTCATTTCAGCAGTTTTAATTAAGGGTATTTTGGACATTTTTCATCCCTTCTAAACTTAAATCCCGACCCTTTCCTACCTAATTAAGGGTCTAAACAATGTTAAAATATTCTTTTACATTCTTTAACACTTAAAAGATTTAGAGCAAGGTTCTTAGAGGAGAAAAACTAGGGTTTTCAAGTATTTTTCAAGATTGTTTGAGTTTTGCCAAGAACCTTGTTCTTTCCAGGTATGTAAGGCTATCCTAGTCATGGACTGAGTTCGTCCTCACGCCCTACATCTACTTTCTATTAGTAAAGAATAATCTAGGGTTACATCCTTAGTTTTGATAATTCTTGAGATGAGTTTCATTGATGAGTTATGAATTCTATTTCTTGATTATTGAATTGCTATATCCTGCATTGAGATTCTTGAGTTGATTGTTCATGCCTAATTACAGCATGAACCCTATTGTTGAGTTATTGTTGAGAATCCTTTTTAACCAAACAATGGTCTTAAACTAATTTTCTGAGAAAGCAAAGATGAGTTTTGAGAAGAGTTTTAGATATGATTGAGAAAAAAGTATAAGGGAACTAAGTATTCCCAAAATGTATCATTTTTACATTGAGAAAAGAGAAACTTTGATTTCTGAAATGAGTTTATGAGTTCAGAGATATTTCAGAGCAGTTACCTCTTTTAAGAAGTTATTTTAAGTAATCACCTCAAAGCTGAAAAATAGTATGTTTTATACATTTGAGCATAAGTATATTATTGGGAGTTGTATTGAGCACCGATATGGGGATAAGTTTAGACAACTCAAAATCCTCATAAGCCATGTCTGCCAACATGGGTAAAGGATCATACTTTTTAGATAAATCCTTATTGCTTAGTGGATTCACTTTGTTGAGAGGGTCTATACCCCAGCACAGTATAGGATAGTTCTGGCAGCGTGGGCAAGATGATGTATCATGACATAGCTCATAGTGATGGTTATCGATTAGAGAAGCTCCCAAATAGAGTTAAAGTGTATTTTTACTATATCACTTATTATGTTGAGTTTCATAGAATGAGTAAGTACTTGTAAAGTTTTAAATGATTTAGTTCCTTTAGTTCTTTACATTCAACTTGAGTATATCTTTATTCATTGCAGTCCTTTCTTTTAGTTATTTCGCTTCGACTATATTACATACTCGTACATTCAATGTACTGATGTCATTTGACCTGCATCTTTTTATGATGCAGATACAGGTGTTCAGGATCATCAACACGCGTTTCGTTGAGATTACTTTGCACTTTCCCTTTAAGAGTTTTGATGAGTCCTCCTTGCATTTTGGAGGGCCACATTTTCTTTTCATTTTTGTATTTACTTTGGGGCGTCGATGGTCTTGTTCTGACGCCCATGTTGAACTTAGAGGCTTCATAGATAGTTAGATTTGAGATGTCCTTAGAGTTTTTGTTAAACTATTTTACAACTATTAAGTTTATTACATAGAGTATTTTCAGATGTTTGAATTGAGTATTGACTCCGAGTTTAAATGGTCGAATTCTGTTTTAAGCTGCATATTGCTTGAGTAAGTCTTTCGCTAAATAGTCAGCCAGGCCAAGGGTTTGCTTGGGACCAGCAATGGTTCTTGAGTGTCAGCCAAGTCTAGGGTGTAGGCTCGGGGAGTGACAAACTTGGTATCAAAGCACAGAGTTCAAAAGTCCTATGGTATCTATGAAGCCGTGTCTGTAGAGTCCTTATTATAGGTGTGAAGCATGCCAGATCTATAATGAGGAAGCTACGACATTTACAAACTTTTCACATTCTTTTTACTTATGTTCGTGCGATAGAGTTCAACTCTATAAGGTTTCTTTTAACTCGTGGTTGCGCGTGTCTTTTTAGATCATGCATCCACGAAGAGCTGTTCGAGGACGTTCTGCTAGGAGGAATGCCAATCCTCAAGGCCAAGAAGCTCCCAATACACTAGAAGTGCAACCCCACCAGGGAGATGTCACTAATGCTGAGTTCAGGAATGCTATTCAGATGTTGACTCAGGTCGTGGCAAATCAGGCTGGTCAACAAGGAGTGGGTCGTCAGGATGTAGCTGATACATCTAGAATCCGTGAGATTTTTAGGAGGAATCCCCCAGAGTTCACAGGGTCGAAGGTCACTGAGGATCTGGAGAACTTCGTGGATGAGCTTTAAAAGGTGTTTGAAGTCATGCATGTTGCTGATGTTGAGCATGTGGAGTTGGCTACATACCAGCTCAAGGGTGTTTCCAGGATATGGTACGATCAGTGGAAAAAGACTAGGGGAGAAGGTGCACCACTCTTAGGTTGGACTATGTTTGAGAATCTTTCTTGGGGCGCTTCTTTCCCCAAGAGCTAAGGGAAGCTAAGGTGAGAGAGTTTCTGAATCTGAAATAGGAAGCTATGAGCGTCCAGGAGTATAGCCTCAAGTTTACTCAGCAATCTCGCTATGCTCTGGAGATGGTGGCAGATATGAGGAGCAGGATGAGTTTGTTCGTGTCTGGACTATCCCACTTATCGAGTAAGGAAGGTAAGACGGTCATATTGATAGGGGACATGGATATAGCCAGACTCATGATTCACGTACAGCAGGTAAAGGAAGATAATTTAAATGACATAGAAGAGTTTCACAACAAGAGGGCAAAAGCCCGGGAATGAGAATCGGTCATCTTTTCAGAAGAGGTCATTTGAACCTGCTCCATCATCAGCTGGTGTAACTACACCAAGGAACAAGAATGTCCACCAGAATTAGAATTTTAGGGCTCAACACACTCAGTCTCAAGGTAGTGTAGCACAAGGGGCTACTTGGACACCACATGTGCTAAGTGTGGTAGGAACCACCCAGAAGCATGTCGTGATAGCTCCAATGGCTGCTTCAAGTGTGGTCAGCTGGGTCAATTTATGAAAGAGTGCCCTAGGAACAGGCAAGGTAATAGGGTAACAGAGCTCAATCTTCTTAGCGGCTCCAGTAGATAGAGCTGCTATGAGAGGAGCTACTTTAGGGACATGCAGAGGAGCAAACCATCTATATGCTATGGCTAGTCGTCAGGATCATGAGAACTCACCAGATGTTGCTAATGGTATGCTTAAAGTCTTTTCTATTGATGTTTATGCCTTACTTGATCTAGGTGCGAGTTTGTCTTTTGTGACTCCTTATGTAGCCATGAGGTTTGGCATTTCCCCCGAACAACTTCTTGAGCCCTTTAGTGTTTCCACACATGTTGGTGAGTCTATTCTATCAGAAAAAGTCTATCGTGATTGTACCATCTCTGTCTATAACAAAGACACCATGGCTGACTTAGTTGAGCTAGACATGGTGGATTTTTATGTCATTCTAAGTATGGACTATTTCATGTTTGTTATGCCTCAGTCGATTGTAGAACTCGAGTAGTCAAGTTTCAGTTTCCTAATGGGCCAGTTTATGAGTGGAGTATTTCAGCAGTGCCTAAGGTGGGTCATTTCATTTCATACTTTAAGGCCAAAAAGTTAGTTTCTAAGGGGTGCATCTATCACTCTGAGTGAATGACTCTAGTGTTGAGACACCGCCTATTCAATCAGTTCCAGTTGTGAGTGAGTTTCCAGAGGTCTTTCCAGAGTCTCTCCTGAGAGAGAAATAGACTTTGGAATAGATATTATTCCTGATACTTAACCCATTTCTATTTCTCCATATAGAATAGCTTCAGCTGAGTTAAAAGAGTTAAAAGAGCAGTTGAGAGATCTTTTTGATGAGGGTTTCATCTGACCAAGTGTCTCACCTTGGGGCACTCCGGTCTTATTCATGAGAAAGAAAGATGGTTCCCTTCGGATGTGTATCGATTACCGCCAATTGAACAAGGTCACCATAAATAATAAGTATCCCCTTTCGAGAATTGATAACCTTTTCGACCAACTTCAGGGTGCCACTTGTTTCTCTAAGATAGACCTCAGATTTGGCTATCATCATTTGAGAGTAAGAGAAAGTGACATCTCGAAGACAGCTTACCCGTTACGGTCATTATGAGTTCCTTGTTATGTCTTTTGGTTTGACTTATGCTCCTGCAGCATTCACGAATCTTATGAACAGAGTATTTAAGCCATATCTAGATATGTTTGTTATCGTGTTCATTGATGACATATTAATTTATTCGAGGAATAAAGAGGACCATGCTAGTCATCTCAGAATAGTCCTCCAAACTCTCAAGGATCGAGAGTTATATGCCAAGTTTTCTAAGTGTGAGTTCTGGCTTGAATATGTGGTATTCTTTGGCGAAGGAATTTGAGTCGACACTTAAAAGATTAAGGCAGTGCAGAATTGGCCCAGACCTATATCTCCAACTGATATAAGGTGTTTCTTGGGGTTGGCATGGTACAATAAAAGGTTTGTCGAGGGCTTCTCATCTACTTCATCCCCGTTGACTAAGTTGACTCAGAAAACAATATGATTTCAATGGTCTAAAGCTTGTGAGAAAAGCTTTCAGAAATTGAAAACTCAATTAACTACTGCTCCGGTGTTGACCCTACCAGAAGGTACAGAGGGTTTTGTTGTCTATTATGATGCGTCCAGAGTGGGGTTTGGTTGAATATTGATGCAGAATGGTAAGATTATAACCTATGCCTCTAGGAAGCTTAAGATTCACGAGAGGAACTACCCGACTCATGATCTCGAGTTGGCAGCAGTGGTTTTTGCTCTCAAAATGTGGCGTCACTATCTTTATGGTGTTCATGTGGATGTGTTCACAGACCACAAGAGTCTCCAGCATGTTTTCAGTCAAAAAGAGATTAATCTCAAACAAAGGAGGTGGTTAGAGTTGCTCAAGGATTACGACATGAGTATCCTCTATCACCCAGGTAAGGCAGATGTTGTTGATGATGCTTTGAGTAGGTCGACCATGAGAGTATAGCTTATGTTGAGGAAGGCAAGAAAGAATTGGCTGAGGAAGTTCACAGACTTGCACGTTTGGGAGTTCGTTTGTTAGATTCCAGTGAAGGTGGAGCTGTTGTGATGAATGGAGATGAATCGTCATTAGTGGAAGAGGTGAAGGAGAAGCAAGACAAAGACCCCATTTTGCTTGAGTTAAGGCAAATATGCATAAGCAGAAAGTGATGGCTTTTGCACAAGGGAGAGATGGTATGTTGAGATATCAAGGTAGATTGTGTGTTCCAAAGGTGGATGAGTTCCAAGAGAGGATCATGGAAGAAGCTCATAGTTCTAGATATTTGATCCACCCGGGTTCCACAAAGATGTACCATGACTTAAGAGAGGTCTATTGGTGGAATAGTATGAAGAGGTATGTTGCAGATTTTGTTGCTAAGTACCCAAATTGCCAACAAGTCAAGGTGGAACACCAAAGGCCATGTGGTGTGGCTCAGAACATAGCTATTCCAGAATGGAAGTGGGAGATGATTAATATGGACTTCATACTAACTTACCGCGATCTCGCAAGCAACATGATTCAATTTGGGTGATTGTAGATAGGATGACTAAATCAGCCCAGTCTTGTCGGTAAAGACTACCAATACAACATAAGAGTATGCAAATCTGTACATTCGTGAGATAGTTCTACTTTATGGAGTTTCAGTTTCCATCATTTCAGATATGGGTGCACAATTTACCTCTCAATTTTGGAAGTCATTTCAGAAAGGTTTGGGTTTAAAGGTAAACCTTAGTACTACTTTCCATCCGCAGACAGATGGTCAAGCAGAGCGCACAATTCAGACCTTAGAGGATATGTTAAGAGCTTGTGTATTGGACTTCAAAGGTAATTGGGATGACCACCTGCCTCTTATTGAGTTTTCCTATAACAACAGCTATCACTCTAACATTCAGATGGCTCCGTATGAGGCTCTTTTTGGGCGAAGGTGTAGATCTCCTATTGGATGGTTCGATGTTGGTCAGGCTGAGATGATAGGGCCAGACTTGGTTCAACAATCCATAGAGAAGGTGATGTTAATACAAGAGAGGTTGAAAACAACACAGAGCCGTCAGAAACCCTATACCGATGTTAGAAGAAGAGATTTAGAGTTTAGAGTTGATGATTGGGTATATCTAAAAGTTTCACCCTTGAAGGGTGTTATGAGGTTTGGTAAGAAAGGGAAGCTTAATCTCCATTAAATTGGTCCATACAGGATATCCAAGAGGGTCGGTAATGTAGCTCATGAGTTGGAGCTACCACTAGAGTTAGCAGCAATTCATCCGGTATTTCATATTTCCATGCTAAAGAAGTGTTTGGGCGATCCTTCACTTGTCGTGCCCACTGAGAATATTGGAGTTAAGGAAAACTTGTCCTATTTCAGATTCTTGATCGTCAGGTTCGCAAGTCGAGAACCAAAGAGGTTGCATCGGTCAAAGTCTTGTGGAGGAATTAGTTTGTTGAGGAGGCAACATGGGAAGCAGAGGAAGATATGAAAAAGAGGTACCCCATCTTTTCCACTTAAAATCAGTCCCAGACCAAGGTGCTACCTCTTCGTAATGTACTCCTTCAGTTTGATATGTTGAGTTTATGCATTTGTGTGAATTATGCCTTGTGTTAGGTTGTTAGACTTTTACCCACCCCTTTCATGCTTAGTATGATCTCATTTGAGGATGAATGTTTCAAGAAGGAGATAATATAACACCCCTGGATCGTGACAAAAAGTTGTAGAAAATAAATTGATGAGTACTAGTTCTACGAAAGCCACCTACGGACCGTAGAAGGTTCTATGGACCGTAGGAAGGCAACCATAGAAACCAAGTTGAGTTTGGAGAAATTGAAGTTTCTGAAGTTGAGTTATGAGTTGACAGGACAAACCGTCATTAGTTCTACGGGCCATATATGGATCCCGTAGGAGTGGTCCAGACTTAGTGAAATTTTGAGGTTAAAATGAAGTTCTACTAGAGGGTCCTACAGACCATAGAAAGTTCTATGATCCGTAGAAAGGACTCGTAGGAAGTTGGCCAATTCTTGGGTCTCTAAAGTCGATTCTACGATTGACTAGTACAGGCCGTAGGTCCAAACCATAGGTCACTTTGGCAGTTTTAATTAAGGGTATTTCAGACTATTTCCGTCCTTTCTATACCTAAACCCCGACCATTTTCTACCTAATTAAGGGTCTAAACAGTGTTAAAACATTTCTTTTACATTCTTTAACACTTGAAGATTTAGAATAAGGTTCCTAGAGGAGAAAAACTATGGTTTTCAAGTATTCTTAAAGATTTTTCGAGTTTCGCCAAGAACCTTATTCTTTCTAGGTATGTAAGGCTATCCTAGTCATGGACTGAGTTCATCCTCACGCCCTACATCTACTTTCTATTAGTAAAGAATAATCTAGGGTTACATCATTAGTTTTAATAATTCTTGAGATGAGTTTCGTTGATGAGTTATGAATTCTATTTCTTGATTATTGAATTGCTATATCCTGCATTGAGATTCTTGAGTTGATTGTTCATGTCTAATTTCATCATGAACTCTATTGTTGAGTTATTATTGAGAATCCTTTTTAACCAAACAATGGTCTTAAACTAATTTTCTGAGAAAGTAAAGATGAGTTTTGAGAAGAGTTTTAGACATGATTGAAAAAAAAGTGTAAGAGAACTAAGTATTCCCAAAATGTATCATTTTTACATTGAGAAAAGAGAAATTTTTATTTCTAAAAAGAGTTTATGAGTTCAGAGATATTTCAGAGTAGTTACCTTTTTTAAGAGGTTATTTTGAGTAATTAACTCAAAATAGAGAAAGAGTATGTTTTATACATTTGAGCATGAGTATATTGTTGGGAGTTGTATTGAGCACCGATATGAAATGAGTTCAGACAACTCAAAATCCTCATAAACCATGTCTGTCAACATGGGTAAAGGATCATACTTTTAAGATAAATCCTTATTGCTTAGTGGATCTACTTAGTTGAGAGGTTCTATACCTCAGCACAGTATAGGACAATTCTGGCAGCGTGGGTGAGACGCTGTATCATAACGTATCTCATAGTGATGGTTGTCGGTTAGAGAAGCTTCCAAATAGAGTTAAAGTGTATTTTTACTATATCATTTATTATGTTGAGTTTCAGAGAATGAGTAAGTACTTGTAAAGTTTTAAATGATTTAGTTCCTTTAGTTCTTCACATTCAGCTTAAGTATATCTTTATTTATTGCAGTCCTTTCTTTTAGTTATTTCGCTTCGGCTATATTACATACTCGTACATTTAATGTACTGATGTCATTCGACCTTCATCTTTTTATGATGCAGATAAAGGTGTTCAGGATCATCAACAGGTGCTTCGTTGAGATTACTTTGCACTTTCCCTATAAGGTTTTTGTGAGTCCTTTTTGCATTTTGGAGGGCCACATTTTCTTTTCATTTATGTATTTACTTTGGAGCGTCGAGGGTCTTGTCCCGACGTCCATGTTGAACTTAGAGGCTTCATAGATAGTTAGATTTGAGATGTCCTTAGAGTTCTTGTTAAACTGTTTTACAACTATTAAGTTTATTACATTGTGTATTTTCAGACATTTGAGGGACGATTCAGGTGCTTGAGGACATGTTTTGTGCCTGCGTGATTGATTTTGGTGCTAGGTGGGATCAACATTTTCCCCTAGTGGAGTTTGCCTACAACAACAACTATCATTCCAGCATTCAGATGGCCCCATTTGAGGCATTGTATGTGAAACGATCCAAATGCCCGAAAATGTGCTTCGGAAACACCTATAATTGTAATTTCCATATATCTCAAAATCCGTGCATGATTTCGGAAATTCGACTTCATATTCTTATTTGTGGGGTCAAATTGAGTGGGAAATGGGTCTAACCCGAATTTTAGAGCAACCGTATCAAAATTCAAAAATCGCAAAAATTGCGATTTTGAGGGTCAACTTTAAAGGGGCATATCTCTTAGCACACAAGGAACTGGAAGGGATGCAACCTATCAAATTAAAGCTCTTTGAGTTAGCTTTCCAACGCACTTGGTTTCACCTTATTCCGCGTTAGGATGAGGGAGTTATGACCATTTTCGTAAAACCTGTCTGTGCAGAATTTCCAATTCCAGTGAGCTATTTTCTAGGCGGGTTGGAGGTGTTTTTTTATAAAAAGGGGATATGTCCCATACTTATTCATTTTCTTAACTCCAAAAACACTCTCTAAGCCCTCTCCAAAAATTCCACCAAGATCTTCAACCAAATTCAAACATCTCAAGCTCTAATTCCGGATTCAAGACTCAATCTCAAGCTTCGATTCTCCATTCCAATCTTCATCAAGGATTCTCCAAAGTTGAGGTATGTGGGTTTGATTGTGGAAACCTTCCTTTCCACAAGTCCAACCATTTATCCTCTATTTCTACTTCAAGTTTATGGGTCCTCATGATCAATTATGAACTCTTGAATTACGGAATTACTACTACACACCCTATTATGGTCCTTTTTGCATATTATCATGAAATGGAATTTTTATGTGATGTTTATGGTTTACATGCTTCCATGATCAAATTATGAAGGTTGATATATATATGTATGTTGTTGGTGGGCTGATTTATATGGATTTTGGAATTGGTTGGAATTAGTATTCTTGAAATACATGATTTCATTTATATGAACAATTGCCCACCTTGTGTTTGATAAAATGCCCATTATAGAATTCTTAGGAAAGGGAAGGTCCAAGGTACGTCCTATGAGACGGATGGTTATGTAATTACTGAAATGATGATGAAATGGACACATGTATATGATTTTCTCTAAATAAGTGTTGTGAGTCGACCATGCCTAGTACGGGGGGTAGTAGGCCCGTATAACATATCGAGGGGTTTGGTACCTTGGTTGCCTAGGGGGTACGTAGGGGGGTAGTAGGCCCGTATAACCATATCGAGGGGTTTGTACCTTGGTCCCTAGCTCGGGGGGTGGTAGGCCCGTGTAACCATATTGAGGGGTTTGTACCTCTTTCGCCTCTCCAAGGGGGTGGTAGGCCTTGGAAATACTATATTGATGGTCACTCGCCACACATGTACTACGTCCCATTAAATATGATTTTTATGTAAGCATCATTATACATATTATTTTATTAATATGCTCTCTATTGGGTATGATTACGCATTTTCCTATGATGTCCATCTAATGTAGCATTGCATTGCATCCCATATACTTAGTACATTCAAATGTACTAACGCATACTCTATGCCTACATGATGTCACCATGTAGGGACCGGAGCACCGCTTGACCATCCTCCTCCGCGTGGCTAGTACGAGTTTCTATAGTGGTTATTGGTGAGTCCTCCATTTCGGGGACGTTGCTCATGATCTTTTGTTATGTATAAAACTTTTCCTTTTTAGTTATGTTTTGACTATGAGTGTGAGCCCGGTAGTTTGTCTTGGTCCCCGCTAAGTACTCATGTTTAGAGGTGGTGTTGGACAAGTTGTGTATTATGCTTGAGCTTGACTCATCTATGGTATTTATGTATCTTTTTTTTTCTTGCTCCCTTAGTCCCGTTTTCCCCTTGATTATGCTTATCGCTTATGGTCATTTAATTGCTTCCGCGACCAAGAATGTGTAATGATACTCTATGAGGCTTGTTTGGGGTTCCTTCGGGTTCCCCATTCGCCGGTCACACCTAGGCCCTAGGCTTGGGTCGTGACAGTATGGCAGACGGTGCAGATCACCGATTGGATGGTTTGACTAAGCGGAGATGGATTCCTTAGACACTGACTTGCTTAGGGATGCCATGGAACATGTTCGCTTGATTCACAGTAGGCTGTTGACAGCTCAGAGTCGATAGAAGAGTTATGCCGATCGGAGAGTTCAAGACTTGGTATTCATGGTGGGCAACCACGTTTGGATCCTAGTGTCACCCATGAAGTATGCTATGGGGTTCAGAAAGAAGGGAAAGCTTAGTCCTAGATTCATTGGTCCTTTTGAGGTTCTGGACCGAGTGGGAGAGATGGCATATAAGTTGGCCTTGCCACCTGGCTTATCAGCTGTGCACACTGTGTTTCATGTTTCTATACTTTGGAAGTACATCCCGGATGAGTCTCATGTGATTACACTTGAGTCAGTGGAGTTGGGTACAGATTTGACTTATGAGGAGAAGCCTACAACTATTCTAGATAGGCATGTCCGTAAGCTTAGGACCAAGGAGAATCCTTCTGTGGAGGTGCAGTGGGGACACCGTTCAGCTGGAGAGGCTACTTGGGAGTCCAAATTCAACATGCGTGCCAGATTTCCTAAGCTTTTCGAGGCTCCATGTACTTTCTTTTACTTTATGTTTGAGGACGAACATGATTTTTAGTGGTGGATGATGTAATGACCCTGAAGGTCATTTTTGGTAATTTTCACAAAAATGACCATTTTACCCCTTCTAAGAGTTGCCCCGAGTCATGTTTGATCAGTATCCGGAAAGCTGTCTTAGGAATATCCGATAGACTAATCTTCAACTGATGATAGCCGAACCTCAAATCAATCTTAGAAAACAACGCCACACCGTGAAGCTAATCAAACAAATCATCAATGCGAGGAGGAGTATACTTGTTCTTGACAGTCACCTTGCTCAACTGCCTATAGTCAATACACATCCTCATCGAAACCATCTTTCTTCTTTACAAAAAGGACCGGTGCGCCCCAAGGTGACACACTAGGACGAATAAATCCTTTGCTCAACAAGTCCTGCAACTGATCCTTCAACTCTTTCAACTCAGCTAGAGCCATACATTACGGGGCAATAGAGATGGGCTTAGTGCCCGGCTCCAAGTCAATAGCAAAATCAATATCCCTATCCGGAGGGACACTAGGAAGATCATGTATGTCTCTTGAGGTTGGTGCTTCAGAGATTGAGAGAGCAGAAACTGTATGCCAAGTTCTCCAAGTGTGAGTTTTGGCTTGATTCTGTGGCATTCTTGGGACACGTGGTTCCAAGGAGGGTACTAGAGTTGATCTGGCAAAGATTGAGGCAGTTAAAGGTGGACGAGACCT
This sequence comes from Solanum appendiculatum, assembly GCA_018342035.1. Taxonomy (NCBI): domain Eukaryota; kingdom Viridiplantae; phylum Streptophyta; class Magnoliopsida; order Solanales; family Solanaceae; genus Solanum; species Solanum appendiculatum. The sequence goes on from JAGDQO010000963.1 coordinate 261,976, forward strand.
ACTTCTCCTACCAAGATTCGGAGTTTTGTGGGGTTGGCAGGCTACTACAGACGGTTTGTGCAGGACTTCTCTACTATTGCAGCGCCATTGACTAAAACTCAGAAGACCGTGGATTTTCATTGGTTCGATGAGTGTGAGGCGAGATTTCAAAAGCTCAAGACTTTGTTGACTTCGGCTCCTGTATTGACTTTGCCCGAGGAGGGTGTGGCTTTTACCGTATACTGTGATGGCTCCTGAGTTAGCTTGGGAGGTGTGTTGATGCAAAAAGGGAAGGTTATTGCCTATGCTTCTATACAGTTAAAGACACAAAGTCTGCAATATCCCTCTTCATACCACACCACCAATAATGCTGACTCAGATCATGATACATCTTCGCTGCTCCCGATAGAATATCTAGAACAATGGGCCTCCTTTAAGATAAGTCTAATAAGCTTTTCCACCTTGGGCACACAAATCCGACCTCCAATCTTCAAAACCCCATCGAAATCAAGTACAGCCTCCTTGGCTTCACCTCCCATCACCTTGTCTCAAATAAGACACAACTTCTCATCCTCGAACTGGCGCTCTCGAATCTACTCAACTAAGGAAGAACGGGCTTCAATGAAACCACCACCCTCCTCAGAAACCCACAATTGGACAAAGTTGTTGGCTAACCTAAGGGTCTCATATCAACACTGATCGTGACGAGACTCCCCATACTAGGAGTCTTTCCACTCAAAGCATCGGCCACCACATTGGCCTTCCCGGGATGTACACGAAGGTCATATCATAGTCCTTCAATAACTCAAGCCACCTGTGCTATCTCAAGTTCAGATCCCTTTGACTGAAAATGTACTGAAGGCTCTGATAAACGGTGAAAAACTCACAATGAACCCCATACAAGTAGTGCCGCCAAAACTTAAGTACAAATACCACTGCCACAAGCTCTAGGTCGTGGGTAGGAGAAAGAATGAAATAAAGGAAGTTTCTTAACAGTCTTCATAGCTTCTCGAAGATAAGTACAGATGTCTCCGTACCGATCCTCGAGACTCTAGTTAGACTTGGATTGTACACGTGAGACCTATGAACCTGGGCTCTGATACCATTTGTCACGACCCAAAAATCGAGTGTGATGGCACTTGTCTTATTCCACCAGGACAAGTCAGCCTAAACCCAATAAAGAGGAAATAAATGCGGAAATAAGCAAATTAAAGAATAATTACATAAGAGGAAGTCTTTCAAAATTTAAATAACTCCCAAGAACTAGTTGTCACATGTACAAACCGCTAATAACATAACTGGAATGTAAATACAAGTTTCAAGTATGTATTTGTTTCTCAAGTAGAACAAAGCATAAAAACAGGAATAAGAAAACCCGCCAGATGAAAATAGCTACCTCTCTCAGTCTCCTGAAAAGCCTCGGATGATCAAGAAAAGAGAAACTCACTGTCCGAGCTCGAAATCTACACAAGTGTAGAAGCAAGGAGTGAGTACAAAACCACACGGTACTCAGTAAGTGAACTTCTAAAACTCCATAAATCTTGTAGAATCCTAAATTTCCTTTCTTATGTGTGTTGGGGAGTAATGGGAATGAGAATACGGGTTGAATTCTTTCATGAACTAATTTTAATTGATCGACGGGGTTAGCAAAAGGCAATGTGTGCTAATATTGTGACCCAAAGTGTGATATGTCGTGACCTTGATATTGATGTGTAATTGGTGAAATGCTTTGATAGCTTCATTGTGATTGTGAATTACTTCAACCTGTCATTTCCTCATTATTTGTGTGAACATGCCGATTACATTTTGTTCATGAACACTATGAAGAGATGATTGATTGTGATGCCGAGGTCTTTTCCGGTGAGATTTGGATGCCGAGGTCTTTTCAGGCGAGATTGTGATGTCAAGGTCTTTTCCGGCGAGATTGTGATCCCAAGGTCTTTTATGGCGAGCCGAGGTATTTTCCAGCGAGATTGTGATTCCGAGGTCATTTCCGGCAAGCCGAGGTCATTTCCGGCGAGATTGTGATGTCGAGGTCATATCTGGTGAGATTGTGATGTCGAGGTCATTTCCGGCGAGTGTGTGATGCCGAAGTCATTGCTGGCGATTGTGAGCATGCATGATCATTGATTGTGCATAAGCATTCTTGCATATTATTGTGTGGTGATCATGATTCTTGTGATTGACTGTATGATTACTTGCGAGTTGTGACTTATAATTTTGAACTATGATTGTGGAGACTGTTTGAATTGTGTATTGGTAATTGTTAGGTTGGGCTGATTTTTCTGTGCAGGTAGTAGTTATGGAGGTTCGGTTGGGATGAAATGAGTTCGTGTATTTTATTAGATTTACCTAGTTTTGTTAGTTGGCTTGCTGAGTTCCGTGTGGTTTGGTACTCACTCCTTGCTTCTACACTTGTGTAGGTTCCGAGCCCGGACAGTGAGTTTCTCTTTTCTTGATCATCCGAGGCTTTCCAGGAGATTGAGAGAGGTAGCTATTGTCATCTGGCGGGCTCTCTTATTCCTGTTTTTATGCTTCGTTCTACTTGAGAAACAAAGACATACTTGAGACTTATATTTACATTCCAATTCTGTTATTAGCGGCTTGTACATGTGACAACCAGCTTTTGGGGGTTATTTAAGTTTTGAAAGACTTCCGCTTATGTAATTCTTCTTTAATTTGCTTATTTCCGTATTTGTTGGGTTTAGGCTGACTTGTCCTGGTGGGATAGGACAAGCGTCATCACACCCAATTTTTGGGTCGTGACAGATCTTGTAACAACTCATGAAAAAATTTTCCATGTTCATTCTTCCTCACACTCGAACAAGAATAACAATTATGAAAAAAAGTAATTTATTAAAAGTGCAATAAGAAACTTTAACTCATCAAACCCCTTTTATAAAGGATTTTTTTAGAAACTTTTTTCCTTTTTCGATATGTTTTAGGATTAGGAGTATGCGAATATTGCCTTGCTACAAAATTAATCTTTTCAATGACGGTAATGAAATTAATTGCCATTTAAAAATAAAAAATTCAGTCCATTTTTTAATAGTAAAGAAAATTAAAAATATGTTCACCAAGCATATATTACTTCCAATTGATTAAATATACACTAAATTAATATATTTGATTGTCTTTTCCCTATGATATTTTTCTATAAAGCTACTATAGTTTAAATATAAACAAAATTTTATTCTTGAAAAATAAAGATGGAATATGTTTATTCCCTAAAAGTAAATAGTTTATGTAAATATGCAATATTGCACAAGGAATTATTTATGATTGTTGTGGATCACAATTTTCATTATTTAGTCGGTCCCTATATATATATATATGAACAAGTTAAAAATATTAAATGTCTCTTAAAAAGAAAATCTTAGTAAACAACTATTACTGTGCTCGAGGTCCAACTTTGTATCACAAAGATCTATTGTCTGCAATCTTAATATGTGAGAGAATATTTTTCACAACACATAACCTCCTAATCACATGACAATAATTTTGTCATTACCCAAAGAGCTGACACCAACAGAAACTTTTTGAACACAACATATCAAAATAGATTCTGTCTAAAAACACACATGACACACCAAAACAGACAATCACCCAAAAATAGGTGAGCTGTTTCTTACACCATTAAGGTTGGTCTTCTCCAGATATAAATAAAAAATAAAAAATTTCATGGGTTCACCCAAAACTGGGTGAACTATATTTTTCTTAATTCTTTTTTTGGTTCACTTTACACATATTCATATCAATTCATGCATATTTTTAGAAATATTCACGTGAATGAAATCTCTCATGCTGATTTTTTTAGATTCTTGGAAGTTTTAATCTTCATTGTTTTGTTACATCTAGTTTGATTTAAAATGAAAAAGTTTTTCAATAACAAATATGTATTGTCAATATGGACTGGGATCAAAATGCAGACTCAAGATGTCCAACTCATGCTCAAAGAGATTAACCAGAAGCATTGGTCTAGATTTAGGAAGGAAGTGGTTGCAGTAGTGTATGGAGTTGTAATATACTATATATGGCAAGCTAGGAATCATAAAATCTTTAGAGGATTCATTATGATCTGCAGTTTTGTTATTCAACAGGTAAAACATGTTATCAAGGAGAGGATAGGTATATTCAGGGACTCAAAAAGGGGAGAAAGAATATGAATCTAATTCAGCAACTTTGTAATTAGTATACTGTAGGTCTATCTTTCTTAGAACCTAAATTAGGTGTCTGAGATATAGATGCTCATTAGGTGTATTGGATTATTGGTATGGTAATAGTTCAAAGTTTATTGCTAAAAAAATATGTATTGTCAATTACTTCACATTCTCTCATTCATCTTTTATATTCTTCTATTAATATATTACTAGTATATGTGCCTACGCGTTGCGCGGATGATTTAAAATATAATAATTTTATAATTATAAATAACAAATAAAATGTATTATGCACTTAATAATATATTTAATTAATTTATTATTATAATAATAATATAATAATAGAAATCATTAACTTATTTATTTGAGCACATTAAATTAATATTATTAGTACACAATTTATTTTATTGTATTAAAATATTATATATATCATACTTAATAAGAGGGAGTTTTTTCAGCCTCCCTTGTGGTCATCCAAAAGGGTAAGTTGGTAATGTTTCTTTCCTTTTCCTTCTTGAGCTGCCGCGTGTTTTTCCTCTCCCATTTACAAGAAACCACGTGTTGTGTCTTTGTTTCTCTACGCTGGTGCATCTGGAAAGCTCTTCTTTATTCCCATGGGAATTTAACAAATTCATTCTGTCCTCAAATTAACCCTTCAGAAATTCGCTTCTACGACCAAAAAAAAGGTATAGCTTCTGTCTTCGCATTGCTTGTTTGTTGTGTTGAATTTTCTCCTTCGTCTGTGCGTTGCATGTTTGTTGTTTTGAGTTTTCTCCATCGTCTGTGCATTGCTTGATTGTTGTGTTGCATCTTTATGTCTTTATTTCTTCGATTTATGCTCTGTTCGATATTCTATTTGTTACTTTTAATTGTTACCTTCAGTTTAAACCGTATGTTATTTCAAATTGGGGAAAAATTGTTACTGAAACCATCGTAAAGTCATAGCTGCAATGGGTTTAGCAATTTCAAAAAAATTATCCACTGATTGAATTAAAGTAGAACAAAGAAACCTACTTCAATTTCAAACTACATAGAAGGTAGGCATAATAATGAAAAGAGGTTCAGTGTGGAGTTCACGAGGTTTTGCTCTTAGTAAGTTGTCATTTTAGCGCTCGGTAGGGCCCAGAACCACCAACTCTAACCTCTCTCGAGACGTCAGCCACCTCCTGTAGGGACCGCTGCCGCCCAAACGGTGTAGGGGCAATTGTTAAGGACCTCAAATACACCGGAAGCATAAGTGTAAGTCACAAAGGCAAGAAGGAAGAACACTAAAAAAGTTTTCAAGTGACTCATTTTTGTGGACATTTTAGTATAAGAAGTTGTTGGATATATTTGCACATCGAGTTAGGGGTTTATATAGTTGTATGGTGGCTTTTTTCACTTAGAACTTGATATATATACATTTATATTACTATTAATAAATATATAGAGCATTACTAGGTAACAAAAGATAAACGAAGCAGGAGAAGCAGGAGTTTGACTTTGGCTATGCGAGTATCTGCAGAGGGATTACTTCGATTCTCAGTTTCAGACGTTAATTGGCCTGTGTAGTGCTATTAAAAAGAACATTAAAAGGCATTACTATTTCCTTTATAATATTTAGATGGTGATAGTTGAGAAGGAAAAGAGAAGGTGAACAAATTTTTGACGTGTGAAACTTGCAAAAAAATTATTAAGAATGATATATAGATGGTGATAGTTTTTCGTATTAGTTTAATAAGACATAATACATGAATATACCCTTTAACTTAGTTTTAGTTTACGTTTATACCTTTCAACTTCGAGATTGCACAAGTAGACACTTAAACTTGTATAAAGTTGAACATATAGACACATACGTCCTATGCGGCATCCTACATGGCAATTTGCGTCCTACGTGGTGTCCTACGTGTATTATGCCACGTAAGTCTCGTGTGTCTACTTGGTCAACTTTATACAAATTTAAGTATCTATTTGTGCTCACCCAAAGTTGGAGGGCACATTGTAAAAGCTCCAATGAAAATGAAAGGTAAGATTTTCTCATCTTCATTGTATTTGGTTAAAAGCATAAATTATCGTGCTTTTAGTAATATATATCTATAAATATTATTATGAAACTTGGTTGAACAAGAAAAATAGTATGATGCAAGAAAATCCTACGAAAGAGGAGCAACAAAATCGGAAAAAATGAGGTAAAGGGTCGTACCAATATAATTTTCTTATCTTCGTAGTTATCTGGAGTAGACCCCATTTGTGAGATTACACTGATATGTTGTATTTATATGCACAAATTTATATGTGTATAAGCTTGTTATACTATTTTATTACTTTCTCGGATTGGGATTCCACTTTTGATAGTTGATAGTAATATTGTTGCCACAACCTATGTATACATGTGGTCTAATTGGTTGATTTCTGATGAATTAGGCCTAGAAATTCCACATGAATGTAATTTTGGAGATTATACCTTTGATAGTCTGCACAATGTTTCTCATGTGCATACAATAATATAATATCTGATGAATTAGGCCTAGCAATTCCGCATGAATGTAATTTTGGCGATTATACCTTTGATAGTCTGCACAATGTTTCTCATGTGCATACAATAATGTAATATCTGAAGCAAGTAATATTGTAAGTGAATATTTAAATAATGGGATTTTTGAAGTGTGATATCAATTTATACTACAACAGTTGAGACTTAAGGAAATGATAATTGTTTTTCCCCTGCAAACTCAACTCCTTAAATTCATGTTTCTGGTAGAACTGAATAGTGTATTCCGCTTTGCAGTATAATACCAAAATGAATGTAGTGTTTGATGTGTATTTGAGCCAAGAGAGGTCCCTCTAGCTATTTTAACCTTTTGGAGGTTCAGAAAGTTGTCACTCATGCATATAGGACCAATTTACCTAAAAGTTGATTCGTGTGCAACATGTTTGTTAGCCGCCTGTCAAATATCGGATCCATTTGAACCACAAATACACAGAGTAAAAAGTTAGGTGTAGTTGTACATGGTAAATTGCTGGTGTTGGTTTTATTTTCCTAACTGACAAGTATTACCCATACTAATGTTAGGTTCTTATTTTACCTTGGTTTTGAAATTGAATTTTCATTTTCCTATTGGAGTATTTGGTTTATTAACTTGTGTTTGTATTGTTGTAGGTGCTAATGTTGTCTTCCGACTTAATGTGTTATCCAGAAACACAACTTATGATCTTCCTGCAAACAAGAATATTCTACTCCACAGTATCCTGTGGCATGCTTGCTATGTGTTGGTTCAAGTGTTTGGTGTGAGCTATTAAGAAATGAAGACAGAGTTGAGGTAAATGGAGGAGAGCTACCGGAGAGAGGCCAGTTGCAACAACAACGTCGTGTCTATTAAAATCATATCCATGGATGAACAAAATCTTATGTTTTGCTTGATCTCTTGGTACACCATGTTCTTTGTAAGTTAAGTATCGTCCATCGCTGTGTTTAATTCTAGGTGATATGACAGGAGGGCCGTCAGGGTGTCCACAAATTTTCGAAGGAGGAGGCTGCATTGAGCAATAAACATACTCCACGAACCCCACGAAGAGAACTGCTAGAATTTTCCCAAACATCCCTGAAAATTTTCCCCTTTATAAGCTTGGAATGAAATCTTAAAAGCAAGAAAATATGAAGAAAACAGAACACACTTGCTCTGCCGCAAGAACATTTATGCAATGTTGCTCGGGCTCTACAAAAATACAGATAGGTGTGTATTGGTCCTCTATGCATTTTTAAGGATAAGATACATGTACAACAACATTTTTGGAGTGCTGAAAAAAGAACTGTATTTCTATGATAATTTTATTCATCTCTCAACTTACTTTTCATTCAACCAATTTCAAGTTGTAATTTAAATTTGGACTCGTGAAATGAAATTTAGTTTTTTATTTACAAGTATGAATTGGTATTGATAAGCCGTTGATCTAAATTTCTCGGGCCCGTGCCTTGCACGGGCATTCCACATCTAGTAGATGTATCAGCTACGCTTTTAGTTTTATAATATATTGTGTTGAATTGTTTCTAAGGATACTATTAATTTTATGATTATTTTATCTTGATCAAATATGAAATACTTCAACTATTTTTATGTGTTTGTACTTTATTCTTTTTATGTCGTTTGAGTAAAAGAATTAAGTTAATAATTTATAAATTTTAACATTTCATATAAAATATTTGATATCATGAGATTAAAGGACATATTAATACATTTTCTATATATGTTTTATTCAAAATCAAAATATTTTTAAAATATTTTTTTCCGTATTAAATTTGTGTAAAAAATATAACATAAAATTGATTTAAAGGTAAAAATAATTTTAATCAATACAACCGCTATATTAGATTTACTCAAAGTTTGTATTGGATATTTTAAATTTGAATTTGAATTGTCTCAGAAAACATATGGATATGAATTAGAGGTTGTTGATTTGAACTTATCCGCTAAAGTATCTATATATATATATATAATAGGAGAGGTGATAGCGCCTACGTGTCAGCGCCACAATTAATCTCTAATTTTTAACTTTTAAATTATCAACTAATTAAATTGAATTAATTTAGTTTTTTATTAAAGAAAAAAAGTTACTGTTTTAGAAGACAAAGTAGAGTTTTTTACCTAAATAAAATTGTTTATTTTTTTTTTTAAAAAAAATGTTACAGTTTAAAAGACAAGTTAGAGTCTTGAATTTTGAGTTTTAAAAAAACAACTAAATATATATAATTAAAAAATGATTAACAAAAACGTATCTATCTATCTTTCCACAACCCTTCCTTATTAATAGCAAAACAATCTATATATATATATATATATATATATAATAGGAGAGGTGATAGCGCCTACGTGTCAGCGCCACAATTAATCTCTAATTTTTAACTTTTGAATTATCAACTAATTAAATTGAATTAATTTAGTTTTTTATTAAAGAAAAGAAGTTACTGTTTTAGAAGACAAAGTAGAGTTTTTTACCTAAATAAAATTGTTTATTTTTTTTTTAAAAAAATGTTACAGTTTAAAAGACAAGTTAGAGTCTTGAATTTTGAGTTTTAAAAAAACAACTAAATATATATAATTAAAAAATGATTAACAAAAACGTATCTATCTATCTTTCCTCAACTCTTCCTTATTAATAGCAAAACAAATGGATATAATAATAATAATAATATATAATAATTTAATTAGATATTTGTTTCATTTATATATATATATAAATGAAGAAAAATAGAAAAAAAGAAATCAGTTTTAATAGAAAAATAAAAAGGGACGTGGGTGCAAGAAAAAACCACCCATTTTATATCTCCCACCGTCCCACGTTAGCAGTTTTTTAAAACAAATAATCAGCAATTTTTTAAAAAAATATATACAATAATTTAACAAATGTAGTAACAGTGTCAATATTAGTAACGTGTGTCAGCATAATTCAAAAAATAATTATATTTTGAATGGTAAAAAATAATATTTACTGTGATAGAAAGATAACCAATTTTAAAATTTGTACAGTTTTAACATTCAGTTTTTAAAATTAAAAAAAGAAACTTCTTATATATAAACTATCCACTCCCAACCCTAACACGCGTTTCTCATTTTTTTCAAATTGAGATATAGATAAAAAAGTATTTAAAAATATTTTATATAAAACCAAAAAAATTGGGAAACGGTTGTTTAAAAGCTGTAAAAGAGATTTTTTTAGTCTACATCTCTTTCATAGGTTCTTTTACCTTTGTTTACGATTTACCTTTTCTCCTCCTTTTTTGATTGTGGCTTCAGAGAAGTTGAGGCAAATTCATCATATCAGCTTTAGATATTTTATTATTTGTTAGTCTTTTTTATTTTGGCTTTTGTTTCAGTATTAACACTCTCAATGAGATCTTTGTATGCTTTATGTATATGAAACTTTTTTGTCGTAGAATATTGCTAGATTATCACGTTTTTCAATTGTCAAACAAACACGAACATGAGCTACTACATTAAATTCGTGCTAGATGGCCATCTTGATAGATAAACCAACATATAAATGTCAGACTTTTTCCATTTATCTCTTTTTCATTCAAGTTTATTTATCTATATTTTGAAAATTTTACGCTTGATAAAAAATATTTTTTTTTATCTATTTGAATTTGAGTTAACATATAAAACTTTTGTAATTAAAGTTTTTAATACCTTAAATATATAAGTTTCCTAAATATAGTATAATTGATATGTGATTTATTTAAAATTTAAAATACCTGCGTTTGAAAGAAAAACCAACTAAACCACCCCATTCCCTCATAAACTCCACTTTATACTCCCTTTATTTGAACAACCACACAATCAAAGTCATCAACATTTTTAGAAATACATACACATTTATAGTTTGACACAATTGGATAAGGATACATTTATGAATATTGCTTTTATCTCTTTGTTGATTTTATGTTTTGTTTGATTATTTTTTTTTTGGTTTCAAATTTCTTGAGGCTTAACAATATTTTGCCAGATTCCAAAAATCTTTTCGGTTTACAATACTACAATGTGATGAATTTCTTTTTCCTTGGACTCTCTCAACATATATAAGATAAGCATTACAATTTTTTTGATTAAATATTAATTCAACTTCTTTTATAAATTTCAGGCTTTATAATATTGATTTTTACATGAATAACAATGTTCAAATATTAACTTCTTTTTTTTCTGATTTTGTTGATAGGTTTGCCGATCGAAACTTATGGGGTTTGACAATATTAATTACCAATAGTTATTATAAATGAAGTTTCAATTCTTTTTTGTGTTTTCTAACTAAAACAATTACTGTTTTATGACAATATGTGTATTTAAGGAAATAGCTGAATATTCAATATTAATAAGCGGAGGATAGAACTTGCTATATCGTTGTTTATTCTCTATGGACAATTATCAAAAATCTAAAATAACTACTTGCAGGGTTTAGAAAATAATGCTCTTTGACCTTAATAACGGATTGTGTTCCTTCATTGTTAAAATGTTATGGTTTGTCATTATGGTATAGTATATAATAACATTTTTCATGAGCCTCATGTGTTTGACTTGATTTATTTGTTTTAAATGATACATTTATAAGGAGGGTTTGTTAATGTCCTAATATGAATAGTGTTTGATATAAAAGACTAATAGGAGCTGAATAATTGAATACTTGCTATGATATATGTGATATCATTCTTAAGAATTAAATCGATTTTTGTTTAAATAGAATTTCTATTATTACAAATAAATATTTTTTTCCATATATTATTAACATATGATTAATTTTCTAATATGAATATACACACCAATATATTTTTGGGCATAATAATAATAATAATAATACTTTTTAATTTTAAACAAAAAAGTGAAGATGAAATCAGAAAAGGAACAAAAAATATTAACTAACTAATTATAAATATATGGCTAAAAATACTAAATTTTACATAGTACAAATCCGTATTTATCTAATTAACCTTTTTTTAAAAAAAAAATAACGGTATCAATTTTTATTTTTATTTTTAAAAAAAACAACTTCCCACATTTAAAATAATATATAAGTACCCCAAAAATACCTGGGAGACAATTACATGTACAAATAATTGTGCTATAATTTAGGAATTAAAACACACACGCACGCGCGCGCGCACACAATTTTAAATGATTTAAAGTTTTTTTTCTTGCAGGGTGATTGGTGCGTGAATTCGCTCGATTTAAATTTTTATTTTTATTTTTATTTTTTATTTTGACATATTGTTAAAGTTATTATCTACACATATTTAATGTGTATCATTTATTTGATAATATTATTTAATAATAAGTTAAATTTTGTAATTATCAAAAAATTAATATTATGATTATATTTATTAACATACATGCGCAACGCGCGGGCACATATACTAGTATTATATGTAATTATAGTTACCTTGGAATTCAAATTTAAAAAAAAATAAATTGAAAATTAAAAATTGTAGCATATATTTTTGAATGGCAATTTTAAACTTAATTTAATGTTGTTATATAATATTGTGAATTCTTAAATTTGCCAAATGACTATAATTGTTATATTGTTCAAGATAGAATTTAACGCTTGCTAGATATAGATAAATATTATTTACCTTAAATTCAAAAGTTTAAATTTTATTTATCATAAAATTATTTTCCAATTTTAAAATTTGATTGTCCTTTTAAAGTAACGAATATATATAAAGAACATATATTTAATACATCATTATCATCGTGTATCTCAAAATTCAAAAGACAACAGCAATTACATAAATTTAAAATAGACCCTACTAATTTAAAAGATAATCACAATAAATCTTAAAAAATATCTCAATTAAAATATAAATAAATTAGATAAATATAAATATAGAAAAAAAGAAAAGAAAAGAAAAAAGGAGCATAAAACTACGTTTTAGTGGCTAATAAGGAGGTGCTTTCAAGGGTAAGATGAAGTACTTATTTTTTAAAATTCAAATTCCAAGTTAATTATTCAAGCAATTTTGATAACGTTTTATATAATTAGCAAAGAAAAAAATAACAATATTCCTTGTTTCTCTCGCTATACAACCCTAAACTATAGCATCATTATTTGTACCTGCAATTATCTGCCAGATATTTTGGAGAAATATAGTTACAGAAAAATATGCTAAATTTATTTGTGTTTTAAATTTATGTAAATGTAAACATAAATTTGTAGTTCCTAAATTTTAGCAGCATTATTGGGGTAGTTATATATGTATTTTTTAAAACATGGGATTTTTAAAAAAAATTAAAAAATGGTACGGTTATCTTTTTCTTTCTTCTTTTGTTTAAAATTAAAATATTTTCAGATTTAAAATATTTTTAATTTCATATTTTAAATTAATTTTGTTAATTAAATATGAATTATGTTTCAAAAGACTCCATCGTGCATAAGTATTCTTCTCCTTTACAAAGATTTTCAAGTTTAATATTTAATTTTAAATTTCATATTTTAAATTAATTTAGTTAATTCTATATAAATTATGTTTGAAAAGACTCCATCGTGCATGAAATAGTTATTTTAGCCACATATTTATAATTAGTTAGTTAATAATTTTTTGTTTTTTTTCTGGTTTTATCATCTTCTCTATTTTTGTGTAAATTAAAAAGTATTCTTACCATTTAAAAAGATTTTTAGATTAAAAATATTTTTCATTATTTAAACTAATAACTAAGTGTGTATAATATATATATAGTTATTCAATTTTTATATTCATGTTTTATTTAAATTTTGAAGTTTTTTTTAAAATTTTTAATGTTAAAAAAAATCATTCAAATATTTGCATTTGTTTTGCTATAAATAAGGAGGTTGTGCAAAGATAGTTAAATTTCACAAAAGAAGAATCACACATGTCATATCATTCTATTTTTTAAAACTATTTTAAAATTATATATTAATTGTAAAAAATGCTTTAAGATCATTTTAAAATTAAAATAATAATTTACTATTTAACCCTATTACATGTAATTAATTTTAATTATTTAAAAAGTTTATTTTTTGTGGTGATGATACGTAATTCTATTACCTCTCCTATATATATATATATATATATATATATATATATATATATATATATATATATATATAATTGTGTATTCTTATATTTTTTGTCGCTATTACATTCAAGGCAATGATCATAGCCTTTCATGTAAAATTCAACATTGTAAAGTCTGAAATTTATTTATTTTAAAAATCCAAGTTAACACTCAACAAAAGAAGTGTGAAATTCATATTGTAAATTGTAAAATATATTAATAAACAACCTTAATAAATTCGAATAAAAGTAATTTAACAAAAAAATAAAAAGAAAGGCAAACAATTATTTTTTTAAAAAAAACTTATATTTGATGAGGATTCTACTAACATGTTTTTTCTTGTCTTTATAATAATTTAGATTATAGATTATAGATTTCTATCAATTCTTTTTTAAAGCAATAAAAACTCTCTGTGCACTTTATAGATTATAGGTTTATTTCAATTTTTTTAAAGCAATAAAAATTCTCTGCAAGCAATTATTTAAAAAATACACATAGAAAGAAATAGAGAAATTATTAATCTTAAAAATATGCATACAAAGAAACAGAAAATTATTTTTTATTATGTTTAGAGGAAATAAAAAAGAAAAGAAAGTAAAATATCCAAGCGTCATATACCATCTCGTTCTCACAATGCACAACAATATTCATCAAAGGTTTCAATTGTGACATTCTTCACACGTAATTTTTTATTTTTCACTCGCGTATGTCTTCCTTTGTTTCTTCAAAATTGTCCGAGTATTAATTATCATCATTCCGTTGTAATATGCACTTACCTATATACAATTCATTTCACAAAAGTAGAACCACACACAAATAAGGCTAATTACTATTCAGTTTGATGAACAAAGAAAAATCTAAAAATATATGGCAACTTACCTTGACAAATGAAATTTAGGAGTTCTTTGCCTAATGGAAAGTAAATTCCTTTCAATAATTGCAAGCGAGAGCCGAAATCGATTTACTTGATTTCTCTTACGAAGAGAAGGTTCAGGTTTGTGATAATTCGTGCCAAACTTTCAAAGGTGATAACTGTGTTTGTGAAAACGATGAATTTTATAAATTGCAATCTCAATCTCAATTTTATATTATCTCTTATAAGCCCAGACGATATCCGGCTAAGCAATTTCATATCTATGTTAGATATCTAACCTCTTGCATATGTTAACCATGAAAATATTCTAGACTCAATTTAAGTATGAAGGAATTTTCAGTTCCAGTTGTTTTGACTTGGTTTCGAGATGGTGGTACAGTCAGATCTTAGTGCTATTCTTGTTGGCTTTGCCTTAGTGGCTCCGTCTAGCCAGCCGGTTGATGTAAGTCCTGATAAATGGAGAAAAAGGGCAATTTATTCCCGGTTAGAACTGCTAGAGACACATGGGCTCAACTTGAATCGGTATTCTGATCTTGATAGACCCTTTGCTCGGGTAAAAGGGTATTTGACCCAGTTCCATACAGTCATTAAAACTAGATGAAAATTCTCTTATATTTCGGTTGTATATCCGGTTGTATATCCAGTTGTAATAGTATTAACATTCAAATCTTGAAATTGAGATTGCAATTTATAAAATTCATCGTTTTCACAAACACAGTTAACACCTTTGCAAGTTTGGCACGAATTATCACAAACCTGAACCTTCTCTTCGTCATAGAAATCAAGTAAATCGATTTCGGCTTCCGATTTTGAACATGAGTCATAATCGGACTCAGAACCAGAAGTATACAATAGTCCATAGATCTTTTCGTGAAGATCTCCTTCTAGTTCAAGGGCTTTAAGCTTTTCAAGCTTGCAATTTGGTGCTATATGACCAAACTTTCCACATCTATAACACTTAATATTTGCCAAATCTTTCTTAGATCGATTCTTTGCAAACCTTTTTGACTTTCGATAGCCCTTCCTAGCTTCCCGTTCTTCTTTAGATCTTCTTCGAGATCTTTTCTTTTTATAAGGACTATCATCCGAAGGGTATCTGTGATACTTGGCTTTCTTCTTTTTACTATGACCAGAAATCTCTGGTAAACCAAACTGGGTACAAAAATCTCCCAATTGATTTTTCTCTTTCATCTTATCCATCTTCAGCTATTTTGATAATCTTAACTCATTACACAAGTTCAATCCTTCTTGTGTGCATACCCCTATCAATTTTCCATAAGTGTAGTCACCATATGGGATTTCTATCATATTCCCTCTTAAAGCCTTTTGAACTCTTTCTGCAAATAAAGAAGGAAGGCCATCTATAAATTTTGCTTTCCAATATTGTAACTTGTTTTTGGGTAATTTCATAACCCGACTCATAAAGGTGTCTTTATACCATCTAAATTCACCCAAAGTCCTGCATCTAAGACCATTAAGTAATGTACGCACAATCTCGTACTGGTTGGTGAATCTCCCATTGAAATGTTCTAAAATGGTAAGAACAAGAGTATAAACCACATCTTCTCGGTTTGCAACTAGAGCCATTCCAAGGTTATCAACACCTTCAGTAGTTGCTCTAGCGTTTATCACCATTGCTTTTTCTTCTATGGATAAATAATTATCTCACCAGACTCGTAGTTGACCAGTAAAACCTGCAATAATCATTTTGCAAATATTTCTGTCCGTGTTTTGAACACTTCTACATATGGTGGCATACATAAGCATACGATGAACCAAGATAGTGAGTTGTCTATCCGTTAAACCATCAAGATTCCATTCGTACATTTCAGACCCACTATATGACGTATTAATCTGATTCCAATCTCGCTCTTCGATTAGAACATCTTGAGGAGTTGGTCTAGTATAATAATAAGTCTGCATATTAGGTTTATTAGCATACCCATTATTACCTTTAAAAATTTCTTTGAGTTTATTAAACTCTGATGAAATCTCATTTTTATGATCAAAAGTATTTTCAATCTTTTCGGCGAAATCTTCCGAAAGATTAATTGGTTTTAAACTTAATCCTGAAAACTTTTGATTTACTTTTGAAAACTTTGCATCAAGAAGTTCTTCCAGATCATTTAAAGATATAAATTTAAAACCCTGAATCTCAGGAGGCCGTTGAATATTAACAAGGGCAATTAGAGCATCTGAACTACCTTTTGAAGTTGAGGCAACATCAGACGTCTTTTTGATATTACTAATTTCCTTTATTAAAGAAGTCAATTCATCAAGTTTTCTGTCAAGAGAGCTTATATGTTCTCCCAAAACTTTAACATAAAGACTCAAGTAATTGTTTTGAGAAATAATTTTATTTATTTCGGCTATGCTTATAACCACAACATCATTATCAATAAATCTTTGAAAAGCTTCAAAAGTAATATTATTAGGTAAAACAAAAGATGATCGAGGAGGGTAAATGGCCTTATTAATATTTCCACTCCCATCTTTATAAGATCTTTCTAAAACATTTATATATAATGGAAGATAAGTGGTTATAAACCATGGTACAAAATACATAATTTGATTATGCAATGCACAAGTTTCATAAAATTCTTGAGAAATACTATGAAGATCCTCTTTACTATAAGTATTAAATAACCAAGTTTTAAATTGGTTCCATTTTTCACTAAAAAATTCTTTCTGAATATAATTTCTTGCCTGCGAACCAGGACTAAAATCAATTTGGTGTAAAAACATTTAAGTATTATCGGGGTCGAATCCCATCTTTGAATCCGTAGGTATATCATCTATTTGAGAAGCAGTGAAAATATCACCCTGCATATTAACCACTTGCACAATGTTAGTTTGAGGATCGACCTTAATTACCTCAATTGCTTTAACCTTTTCTACCGGTTTCACAGTAGAAAGAGTATGAAGAGAAGCTGCACGATTTCGAGCTAATTTATAAACAAGTTCAATAGGAGAAATATGATTTATAGAAGGTAACAATCTCCGATCTGAGAACGAATGTCTGGAAAAGATAGAAGATTGCTCATCAAATCTACTAGTAGAACTGTTATCAAATTGTATATTAATCCTTCCATCTGGATTTTGAGAAATATGAGAACATTCAGTATTACTAACTTCATTAGTCAATTGCTCAGGGGCTATAACCGAATTCAAAGTCCAAGTAGCTAGAAAGTCAATTTCATCCCACAATATAGTCCTTCTTGTGGTTATTTTTGACTTTGCAAAGTTGGTTTTCATCAACACCGTTTTCTGCGAAGTGTCGTATAATTTGCACTTCGGATTCAAATTAGAAAGGAGACGATAATAAATTCTATAAGATAAGCATATCAGTTCTGAACCTGTCACATAATTATAACCATGTGTTTTCACATGTAATGTCAAAGCATCTAGAATATTCACATCCAAAAGAGATAATTGCAAATTGGGTTGAGTATTAAAATATACTGGTCTATAAGAAACAGTAGATTATATCGAACCTATCAAAGATTGTCGAAGATTATAATTTCTAGCATCACGCAAAGCTGCCATGAAAGTTTCTGGTAACCCTTTAGAGTAAGAGGTTTGAAAGCAATTTGCACCATGCCAATATGCATAAAATTAAACTGATTCTTATATAAGTTAATATCATGCTCATTTAACAAACGAATAGTCTGTTCTGAAGAATTCAAAGTAATAGATTGCTCAGTAGTTTTTATCAATTGTTTGGAAGACAATTTATCAAACCATCCATAGTCATAAACAGTCTTAATCGAGACTTTAGGAATCGTCCATTTATTTAACAAATCTAAATTCTGAGGTATATCTACCTCCTGTAACCTGGTACTTTTAGTACTGGTATCTCCCTGTTCCATGAACAAAAGTAGTTCATATCTATGTCAAATATTTTCACTTCTTAAAATCACATATTTACCATGAAAATCCCTAGACTCAATTTAAGTACGAAAGAATTTTCAGTTCCAGTTGTTTATATTATTTAGTGAAAATTATAAGAATATACTATTTAAGAACTTAATTAACAATATATGTAATTAACAATATATGTATATACTCCTTTTTATTTACAAAACAAGGTTTTTAATTACAAACATGACAAAATATTTAATTTTCATTTTTTTTATTTATATATTTTATTTTTCGATTTATTTCCTTTCTTTGGGGGGTTATGTGCTAAATTTATGGGATTGATAATTATTGTTTACTTTTTAGCTTTCCAACCATAATTAAACTCTTTTATATTATTTTTTTGCCTATATATTGAATTTTAATTTTAATTTTTTTATTTATATATTTTATTTTCCGATTTATTTCCTTTCTTTGGGGGGTTATGTGCTAAATTTATGGGATTGATAATTATTGTTTACTTTTTAGCTTTCCAACCATAATTAAACTCTTTATATTATTTTTTTGCCTATATATTGAATTTTAATTTTAATTTTTTTATTTATATATTTTATTTTCCTATTTATTTCCTTTCTTTGGGGGTTATGTGCTAAATTTATGGGATTGATAATTACTGTTTACTTTTTGGCTTTTCAACCATAGTTATACTCTTTTATATTATTTTTATATATTGATTTTTTTGCTTTTTAAAAATATATATTTCAGCATCGAATTTATTTCCTTTTTTGGGGGGTTATGTGCTAAATTACGGGATTGATAATTATTGTTTACATTTTGACTTTTCAACCATAATTATACTCTTTTATATTATTTTTTGCCCATATATTGATTTTTCTCTCTCTAAATTTTTTATTCAATCAAATCAAATTATTAAGCGTAGCCTTCTGTCATCTCTTTCATATTGTTTTCATACAAATACATTTTTCTTTTATTATGATCAAATTTTAATTTTTTTCCTGAAATTTTGAAATTTATCTACGTTATTTTTTTGACAAATATTTTAATGTGTTATGGTATGACTTAGATAACCATTTGAATCTAGAAAGTTTAATAAAGTAGTTAAAAACTTGCATATTATATAGATTTTCGTACAATTTTGGTGTTAAGTCATACATAATATGTAAATATTATATTACACCTCAATATATACCATATAATATATCAAATTTGTTTAAAAAATATATATGTACCGTATAATATACCAATATTGTATCATCTAAAATATCAAAATTATACCAACATTGTATCATCTAAAATATCAAAATTATACCAACACTGTATCATCTAAAATACCAAAATTATATTAATATTGTATCATGTGAGATACAAATATTATAGCAACATCTGCACCATCTAATAAACTGAACTTGTTGATATTTTGTCATATTATTTTTCCCAAATTGTCAGTTTATAACTTAACGAAAATTATTATTTTGATAATAATATCTTTTAAAATCAACATTAGTACAAACTTGGGAACTTGAAATCACACAAGAACGATGTGACACCATTCACGAACAACATTGAAAATTTCTAATATCAAACTTGTACAATATAATAACACTAACATTGTACCATATAATATACCTACAATTATTGAATTCTACCCCATATGATATACCAATCTAGTTGATATTTCGAGTCATTTTTTTTTTAAAATGACATTTATACCATAAGGGAAACCAACATAAATAATAGGACTAATTACATCATATGATTAAATATGATTCTGTAATTTTTATTTAAAAACAACGAATAAAATTTAAAATCGCTAATATCATTCAATTAGATTCTAAAAAAAAAGTGTAATAAAAAAAATTAACTCAACAATATTAATCCTTATATGGATATTTGGTAGAAGTTTTCTTGTTGTGGTCATCTATAGGCTATAACACATTTTCTACAATTTACGTTAGACCTCTTGAAATTCTTTTCTTTTAATTGGTATTAGCGTCATATATCACTCTTTCAATCTTGAAATCCACATATCTTCCTGCAATACATTTCAACAAAAAAATTAAAGAACCTACTAAACACCCGTTATAACAATTAAATTTGAAATACACAATCATATTTTTTAATATCACCAAACAAAAGTTACAAAAGATATAAAAACTAACAATTATTTCACAATACGTACCAAAAAAAAAACATCAATATTCAACATAAATAACAGATCGTCCAACTTACTTTATGGTGTAAAACAAAGACATTTAAATAACAATTATTTCAATATATGTACCAAAAACTACATCTAATACACCATTAATTATATTACCAATATATATTCACAGAATACACCAAAACATAAGCTAATCTAATAACAAGTTAATGTACATTATCAATTACTTCAATATATGGACCACAAAAAGTATATATTAATTAGACCAACAAATTATAGCAAAAAAATTACAGATTGTTAGTGTTGATTTAAAACGTAAATACAATTCACAACAACTACTACTATCAATTTCACCAAATTATCCAACCAGTTACTATTCATAATTTATCAGCACAATTACACCATAACATATGCCACAAAAAATCATAAATTTGTCGATTAATAATAGGTTAATATAAAATTTAGATTATACCATATTATAAACTCAATTTAATTTCAGATCTGGACGTTATTATATATCATGATATAGAATCAAATTTTAAGAAAATAAACCAATTTTTCGGTAATAAAAAAAGCATATACCAACCAAATAGTTTATACGATAACGAGCACAGAACATAAAAACACCAAATATACTTATCAAAATTACCTGATGTTGTAGTAGAATTGAAACACTGTTTGTATCCATTATTGATTAAACTTCAGAATATGGAGTTGCAGAAGTTTATTTTGGTTAAAAACCTCTTTGTGAGAGAACCTACAACTAAATTTGAGTAAATTGTGGGAGAAAATCGTGGGATTAATTAGGGGTCTTCTTTTTTTTTTTTTTTTTATACGTTTTTTTCTTTTCTTTTTTTATTTGCTATATTTGAAAAAAATCTATTGTCATATAGATGAAAAATAGAACTACTGTTATCTAGTGGTTATTAAGCCTATATAGTTGTATATTTAAGTTTTTTGCCCTATATTTAATTTAGGACTTTATATAATTTTTGAATAACTAATCATCCGTAACTTATTTATTTAATTGGCTGCTTAAAATTTAAAATTTAAAATGAATTGGTTAATAGTTATCCAATCCTAATTTTTAGCAACGTGGCAAAGAAGTTTTAAAACTCTTTTATTGGATAAATGTTTTTTTATAAATAAAGATAATCCATACCTATATATCCGTAACTTTTTTTTAGTGTTTACAATTTTTAACTTTTTTTGTTTTTTTTTTGGCTATTTTAAAAGTTAAAAATTAGATATAGATATATAGACTACCACTTAGATTATATTAATTACTAATATATTTCTTTGGTACAAAATACATATAAATTTTATTAGTTTTTCTCATCGAGGATTTTATATATAAATGAATTATTCTTCTTATCATGTTTAAAATATTAAACATTTTATATTTTGTCACAACCTAAAAACTCACTCAATTCTATAATCAAGTTCTTAATCTTAATGCCAATTAACATGTCAATTCTCATAATTTCCAAATTTCAAACCTAAGGTTAAGTCTTAATTCCTCCAAATAATATAACTTTAATAGTATTCATGTAATACAATACTCCTAATATTTAATTACGCATCTCAATATATCAAAAAATTGAATAATAATAATAATAAGGAATCTGGAGAAACAACAAAGACAAATTACGAACGAATTCATGAGAAAACAACCACTTCAGAACCTACATTTCATACACCTTATATTCCTATTTATCAATCACCTAATCATAGCCCTCAATCATTTGACAATTATTAGTTAATAATGAAAAATCAAACTTTCTCCCCCCCAAAACTCCAAATTAAAACCACTACAACAACTTCTAATTAGGGGTGTGTATCGGTCGGTTCGGTTTGGTTTATCGGTTTTCGGTTTTTAAATATGCTAAACCGATAACCAAACTAATAAGATATTTGTTATCAGTTTATCGGTTTTTGGTCTTTAACGGTTCGGTTTTAGGTTTAACCAATAAGAAAATGCTTTCAAAACAAATATATGACTTCTCCAACAATTTGACGCGATACAGGCATACATCGAAACAAGCAAATTAGACTGTAAATTGCAACAATAAATGCCAAAACACATATGAATTCTTGATGTTAATCGAATTGCAGACATTTACAATCATGCAAAAACTACTATTAGTCAATTATAAACTAAAACTAATTAAAATCAAGAAGTCCAGTTGTGACCCAACTTTGATCTGGATGTCGCCGTTCTGAGTTCTTTAGGTTTTAACATTGTGAAGCTAAAGACTAAAGTAATACTAAAATCTAAAAGGTAAATGCAGAGAGCAGAGTTAAGTAGTGTTAATTGTGTAGGGTCCTTATAGTTATAGTAATATTGTGATTATATTAATATTTTTTGTTTGATATTTATGTATGACTAAAAATTAAATAGTAAATTATTTTATTATATTCTTAATGGGTTATCGGTTAACCCAATAACCCAATATTAAAAAACCAATATCGAACCGATAACCCAATAATTTTTTTTTTATAAAATCATTAAATAACCGTTAACCTAACAACCCAATAACAATAAACCAATAACGTTTTTTTTTGTTCGGTTTATCGGTCGGTTCGGTTCTTGCACACCCCTACTTCTAATTCCTTAATTAACTCCAATAGTAGTAGGTGAAGGAAATAAAATTACCCAAGGTAAAAATATATGCACAAGTGAAAGACCCAACACAATGATTTTGTAAGAGGCTTTTATTCAATAACTCAATGACTCTTGTATTTTTGTACAATGAATGTATCTCTCACTACATTTACAATATGTAATAAGGCACCCCTATTTATAAGACTAACAATCAAAGTAAACTAGGACTAGGAAACTATAAAACTAACAAATCCTAATTAAACATAAATAGGTAAATACCATAAATAACAAATCCTAAATTAGTAAGGAATCCTAAACTACTTAGGAATCCTACTCTTGGTTTATTTCCTACATAGCCTCCCTTAAACCAAGATCTTCAAATGTGATCATGCCCAGCATCTTCTTCAACTTTATGAATAACTCTATTTTTAATGGCTTTGTGAAAATATCAGCAACTTGTTCTTCAGTCTTGCAATATTCAACCACTATCTCTTTATCTTGGACCAAATCACGAATGAAGTGCCATTTGATGTCGATGTGCTTGCTACGGCCATGAAAAACAGGATTCTTTGTTAACGCAATTGCAGACTTGCTATCACAAAATATTTTTGTAGAACTATCTTGCTTGTGTTGAAGAAATCCAAGCATCCTTCTCAACCATAATGCTTGTGTAGCACTACTTGTTGCGGCCATGTACTCTGCTTCAGCAGTTGATAAAGCAACAACTTGTTGTTTCTTTGAAGACCAAGAAAATACACCAGATCCCAAATAAAATGCATAGCCTGAAGTACTTTTCCTTTGCATCATATCACCAGCCCAATCACTATCAGTAAATCCAACAAGATTACTATCAATAGTCTTTGAATAAAATATACCATCAGAGTGTGTACCTTGAATATATCTCAAAATTCTCTTGGCAGCTTGCAAGTGAGATTGACGCGGAAACTCCATAAATCTGCTAATTAATCCAACTCCATAAGTAATATCAGGTCTTGTAGAAGTCAAGTATCTTAGACTCCCTACCAATTTCCTAAAATATGTAGCATCAACAAAATCACCAGTTCCATCTTTAGTCAACTTCAATTTCTCTTCAATAGGGGTCAAGATTGGTTTAGCTTTGTCCATATTAAATCTTTTCAAAATATCACTCGCATATTTTTTCTGAGAGATAAAGATTCCATCTTTCAATTGAGTAACTTCAATGCCAAGAAAATAAGACATTAATCCCAAATCAGTCATCTCAAATTGGCTAATCATAGCCTCCCTAAACTCAGAAATTAGTTTAGGATTATTGCCAGTAAATATTAAATCATCCACGTATAAGCATACAATGAGAATGTCTCCATCAGTATTGAATTTTATGTATAATGTATGCTCATAAGGACATCTATGAAAATCATGTCCAATAAAATAAGAATCAATGCGAGTATACCAAGCTCTAGGAGCTTGTTTCAACCCATATAACGCTTTCTTCAACTTGTAAACTTTATTTTCTTGACCTTTTTTAATATATCCCATAGGCTGCTCAACATATACTTCTTCTTCAAGAACACCATTCAAGAAAGCAGATTTAACATCCATTTGATGAATTTTCCAACAATTATTTGCAGCAAGAGAGATAATCATTCGAATAGTATCAAGTCTAGCAACAGGTGCAAATACCTCAAAATAATCAATACCTGCCTTTTGCTTGTATCCTTTAACAACTAATCTTGCCTTAAAGCGATCTACTTCTCCAGATGGTTTGTATTTGGTTTTGTATACCCACTTGACTCCAATTGGTTGTTTTGAAGGCGGCAACTCTGTCAACTCCCAAGTGCTATTTTTCTCAATAGCATGAATTTCTTCATCCATTGCATTCATCCAATGATCATCTTTGGCAGCTTCCTCAAAAGTAATTGGATCACAATCTGCAAATAGTGCAAACTTCACAATATCTTCGTTGGATAAATTTTTATTATTGTCAACAACATAATCTTGCAGACGGGCTGGTAGTTGGCGATTTCTTTGTTGACGAATCGATGTTTCTGTTTGAACATGATAAGCTATTTGTTCCTCTTGATCTCTGCTAGAGCTTCCTTCCTCCATAACTGAAACGATTGGCTCAGACCTAGGCAACTCAGGATTTTTCTTTGACCATTCCCAAGTATTGTGTTCTTCAAAAGTTACATCTCTACTAATAATTACTTTTCCTGTATCTGGATTAAATAACTTGTAACCCTTTGTCTCATGACTATAACCAATAAAAATACACTTTTCTGCCTTATCATCTAATTTCTTTCTCAAAACATCAGGAACATGAGCATAAGCAAGACAACCAAATACTTTTAGATGAGAGATATTTGGTTTCTTACCAGTCCAAACTTCTTGTGGAGTTTTTCAAAAATTGGACCGAGTTGGACACCTGTTTAGAACATAAATTGCACAAGAGACAGCTTCTGCCCAGAATTCTTTGGGAGTATTTTTGGAATGCATCATTGATCTCACCATATCCATCACTGTTCTATTTTTTCTTTCAGCTACGCCATTTTGTTGAGGAGTATATCTAGCAGTCAATTGATGTTTAATGCCAAACTTCTTTAAATAGTCATCACAAACAAGAAACTCAGTGCCCCTATCCGTTCTTAATGACTTAACAAACTATCCACTTTGCCTTTCTACATAAACTTTAAAGATTTTAAAGATTTCACATGCATCAGATTTATTTTTCAGAAAATATACCCAAGTTTTTCGACTAAAATCATCAATAAAAGTAATAAAGTATTTACTACCTCCATTGGAAGGAACTTCAACCGAACATAAGTCTGAGTGGATTAGCGCCAATGGTGCATTAGCCCTCCAAGCTTTGCCTTTTTGAAAAGTTTCTCTATACTTCTTTCCCAAAATGCAAGACTCACACTTTGTATCAGGAAAATCAACAGAAGGCAAACCATCAACTATTTTATTTCTTGCAAGATATTTCAAGCTCCCAAAATTTAGATGGCCAAAGCGTAGATGCCACAACCAAGTATCATTAGAGTTCACAGAACTAAAGCAAGGTAAATCTACACGGTTAAGATAAAGAGGCCACAAACGACTTTGATTCATTTTTACTATTGCAATTAATCCTAATTTATCATCGCTAATAGTGCCAATTCCATACTTAAATCGCAAATCATATCCTTTTTCTGTCAATTGTCCTAAGCTCAACAAATTATGATGAAGACTTGGAACATAATAAACATCTGATACAAAGTGAGAAGAGTTATTTTTTGAAGTAATTGGAATTTTTCCTTTTCCAACAGCAGGCACTTTAGAGTTATTACCAAGTCTTACGGTAGCTCTAAATGATTCATCTAGATTAACAAATAATTCCTTATCCCCAAACATATGATTGCTACAACCAGAATCTATAAACCATTCATCCCCTTTATTTTTTTTTCTATTTCTGAGCTAGAAAACAATAAAGTCTCTTGTTTATCTCCATAATTTTCAGCCAATTTTGCATGTACTTCTTTATTTTCAGATTTTTTAAACCAACAATCTCTTTGATAGTATCCAAATTTTCCACAATTATGACACTGAACTTTTGATTTGTCATGTCTCTGAAAATTTTGATTATTTTGTTGTTCATTCCTAAAATTATTATTATTATTTCTCTGTTGGTAAGAATAATTACCTCTGCCACGGCCTCGAAAATTACCTCTGTTTCCTTGTCCTCTACCTCTGAAATTTTGACCTCTTTGATTTGTCTCGGCCAAGTTTGATATCTCTTCTTTTGGATTAGGTTGATTCACCTTTGCTTGCAACACTTCATCAAGTTTTTCTGTAGTTTGTTGATTCAAGGACATCTCATATGTCATCAATTCCCCTTCTAAATCATCAAGTGTCAAAGTGCTAAGATCTTTGGTGGCCTCAAGAATCGTCTTTTTGGTGTGAAATTTTGTATTCAATGATCGCAATACTTTTTCAACAATTTTAACTTGATCTAAGTTTTCTCCATTAGTTCTCATATCGTTGACAATATTAGTAACCCTTGTCAAAAAATCTTTGACAGACTCAGTTGAGTGCATTTGAGTTAACTCGTATTGTCTTCTAAGCTCTTGCAATTTGACTCTTCTAACATTTACTGAACCTCGATGTGAATTCACCAGAATTGTCCAAGCCTCCTTTGCTGACTTAGCATGTAAAATTTTATTATATACATGCAATTCAACCTTGCTATCAAGATAAAAACGTGCCTTAACATCCAATTGTCTATTTTTCTCCAATTGTTTTGCAGCTTCACCAGTCAATGTTGTGCCCTCTGGGACTTCCTCATATCCTTTATCAATAATGGGCCATAGTTCAACAACTTTGAAAAAATTCTGCATCTGGTGATACCAACTCTCAAAATTATTTTTTCCATCAAACACAAAAACAGGACAAGTGGCTATATATTGACTACTCATGTTTTTTTTTTTATATGTTGAATCTCACACAAAATTTATATAAGGATCACACACAAGCTTTTATAAAGATCTCACACAAGCTCTGATACCAATTTGAAGGAAATAAAATTACCCAAGGTAAAAATATATGCACAAGTGAAAGACCCAACACAATGATTTTGTAAGAGGCTTTTATTCAATAACTCAATGACTCTTGTATTTTTGTACAATGAATGTATCTCTCACTACATTTACAATATGTAATAAGGCACCCCTATTTATAAGACTAACAATCAAAGTAAACTAGGACTAGGAAACTATAAAACTAACAAATCCTAATTAAACATAAATAGGTAAATACCATAAATAACAAATCCTAAATTAGTAAGGAATCCTAAACTACTTAGGAATCCTACTCTTGGTTTATTTCCTACAGTAGGATATATTGTTGGATTTTAAAAGGTGTGAATGGAAAATGAAGAGTTGCGACTTTTATGAAGAGTTGTGACTTTAATGAAAAGTTGCGACTTTTATGAAGAGTTGTGACTTTTATGAAAAGTTGTGACTTTTATGAAAGGTTGTGACCTTTCCGAAGGGTTGTAGCTTTTCATAGGGTTGTGACCTTTCTGATAAGGCACAATAAACATATGTTCACACTACCCTTTGTTGTCTATAAATAGAGGATTTCCTCTTATTTTTTAACAATGAAAGAACGAATTTTTCTAAGACTTCTTCTTCTACTGCTAAATCTAGTATTCTAAGTGTACTTTACTGCTGTTGAGTGGTTCGCTGACACCGTGGTTTTAGGTAACGATACGCTGGTGAGTAAGATCGTTCTATCCTGGGAGGATATATTCCATTAACTCGGGTACTTGAGGGGAATAATTTCCTTAAGGGGACACTGTGCATTCAGTGGGCTCGATCTTTGAGAAAAATATTTTGTATATTTTTTCTAATATGTTTTTGATTCAATTTACTCTACAAGTTTTAATTTTCTAGTTTTGAAAATACTCTTTAAACTTTGTTGTTTCTTACCAAGTTCTTCAAATTTTTTGTTCTAAGTATCTTAGGAATACAAGATCAACAACAATCTTAAGGAAATTATTATTATATTGTTGGTATTTCTTGTATTCTATTGATTGAGATCATGGAAGTAGAAGATTAATGCACTACTTCTCCAGAATTCGGTGCCTTGTTTAGCAAGGTCAAAGTGGGAATGTACCAGAAGAATTGGTGGTATTTCGGTTAAAGATTACACCAGGTAACCTTCTTATTATTTATCTAAGAAGGAAAATAGTTTGTAAAAGTTAACTCTTTTGATATTTATCATGTGTATCTTTGGAAAAAAAAAACCTGCAAATCATATGTTTTTTGAATGAATTTTCTTTGGCAGAACGTGTTGCCTTTAAAATTCTTTAGTTTGCAGAATGAGATAGTTTGATATTATGTCAAAATGTTTTAGTTGGAAGGCTATTTGAAAAGAAAAACATATCTATGTGATAATCTAAGAATATGTTTTATTCTGTTTGGAGACTAAAAAAAAAAAGCTTTTGTAGTTTTGTACTCTGTGTGAAATTTGATTGTGTCTGATTTTTGGAGATTAAAAACTTTTGTAGTTTTGTACTCCATGTGAAATTTGATTGTGTCTGATTTTTCGAAATTAAAAACTTTTGTAGTTTTCTACTCTGGATAAATTAGACTATGCAATTGTTTTGAAGAATATGAAAACTTCACCTAATAAGTCAGTGTTGTACTTTTGATTTTCTAAGTTCATTCAGTTGACGATTTGAAGAATATAAAACTTCATTGTTAATAGAAACAAATTGTACAAAAATTTTATCGTTATTGTTAGTATTCTAAATACTAAATGGTATGTCTAATTGTGATAGCAAAAAAGACCAGTGACTTAAAGTTTGTGATTTTATGCCTGCAATAGATGTTTCTATGGAATGAACTTTGATATTGTGTAAAGATTGTCAAAGGGAATTGAAGCACTATAATTCTTTTGTAGAATAATATTTCCTAAAGAGGTTTCATGCTGCCAATGACATTTTTATAGTAAGGAAAAAATAAGTGGAAAAATTATTTTCAAATACTTGAAAAATATTTTGTGATCATATTTAAAATGTGGGGTTATTTGCTTATGATAAAAATAAAATTAGACTTAGGGCTTAATTTAAATTTGGAGCACACGATATGAAATTCAATGATACTTTGTATTATGTTAGACCCACAAAATTCTTGGAGTATATTTGATATTGTGGTTGTTGAGTTTCTCTTTTACTAGTATATGGTATGACTAGTATGAAACTACCAAATTATATATATACTTGTTCAAAATAATTGCGTTTTTTTAATGAAAGAGTGTCACGTAAAATGTTGTGATTTTTCATGAAAAAATTTGTCTATTAAAACACAACTATTTGTATAGACACGAATATTGGTGAATAGTCATTTGACATGTGTTGTAAAATAAGCATTTGGTTCATATGCTCTTGTTGGACCCGATAAAACTATGTTCATGGGTAAATTCTATAACAGCCAAATTGAAGGTTATGGAAAGGTCCTTCTAAAAAGGATATCTGGCAAGGTGCTGACTCTAAACAATGTTTGTATCTGACAAAATTGTAATAAGTAAGAAAAAAATATTGTGAGAAAAAGTTACCTCACGGAGGGTCTTTTCAAACTCAATATTTCTGGTTGATCTTACTTGCTTGAGTCAAACTGTTTGTAACATGGTCACTTGGGACATGTCAATTACAAAATCTTGTAAAGAAAAACTGATCAACTTATAAGTTTTGTCTAACTTTGAGTGCAATTAATAGAAATGTCAAGTTTGTGTTGAATCTAAGTATGCTAAGCATTCATATAAATCTGTTGAAAGGAATTCTAATCCCTTAGAGTTGATTTACACTGACATTTGTGATATGATGTCAACACCATCTCGTGGTGGAAACAAGTATCTCATGACTTTTATTGACAATTGCATTAGATACGGTTATGTCTATTTGCTGAATGGTAAGGATGAAGCAATAGAAACGTCTAGGCAATATAAACTTGAAATTGAAAATCAGTTGGGAAAAAGATAAGAAGTGATAGGGATGGAGAGTATAAATCTCCTTCTGCAGAAATATGTTTGGAAAGTGGAATTATCCATCAAACTATTGCCCTACTCACCTCAATCTAATGGAATTGCAGAATGAAAAGAAAAATTGAACTTTGAAGGAAATGATGGATGCATTACTTATAAGTTTGGGTTTACCACAAAACTTGTGTGGAGAAGCTATCCTTAAAGCAAAAAGGAACAACAAAAGTTTTGTCTGTTCAGAAAGAAAGCAACAAAAAGTTTTGTTTGTTCAGGACACAATCTATTCCATATGAGAAATGGAAAGGAGGGAAATCCAACCTAAAATATTTCAAAGTGTGGGGTGTCTGGCGTAAGTCCAAGTTCCTATCCCTAAAAGGATCAAATAAGGACCTAAGACTATGGACTGTAAAATTAGCCTTGAGTAGTCTAGTGAAGGGTCTCAAAGACCTTGGGAAGAACCAAAGGAGAATGTACTTAATAAAGAGATTCAGAGGCGTAGTAAATGTCAAAGGACATCTACTTCCTTCGGATATGATTTTGTAACATTTCCTATGTCTTCTGTAGACTCATTCCTTTGGAAAGAGAGCGTCAATAGTGAGATTGATTCAATTTTGAGCAATCATATTGGAAGTTGATTGATATTCCTCCATGAAATAAACCTTTGGGTTCAAAGTGAATCGTTTGAAGGAAAATGAAAGTCGATGGTTCTATTGACAAATATAAGGTTAGACTTGTAGTCAAAGGATACAGACAAAAGGAAGGTCTCGATTACTTTGATACATACTCTCCAGTAACAAGGATAATATCTATTAGGGTATTAACAGCACTAGTGGTCGTGCATGATCTTGAAAATCCATCAAATGGATGTTAAGACAACCTTCTTAAATGGAGAGTTGGAGGAAGAAATTTACATGGATCAATCCGAGGGTTTTGTGGTTCCTGGTAAAGGAAAGAAAGTGTGCGAACTTGTTAAGTCACTTTATGGACTAAAACAAGCACCCAAACAATGACATGTGAAATTTGACAAAATTACGTTGGCAAATGAATTTAAGAATGATGGAAGTGATAAATGTGTTTACATTAAGGACCCTCCAAATCATAAGGTCATTGTTTGCTTGTATGATGATGACATGTTTATCATCAGTAGAGTCACTTATGACATAAATGCTACTAAACATATGCTAGAAAGAAATTTTGATATTAAAGTTCTTGGGGTTGCTAATGTGATCTTAGATATAAGAATCCTTAGAACTCCGCAATGTTTAGCATTGTCAAAGTTTCATTACATTGAAAAGGTACTTGAGAAGTTCAAATATTTGAATTTCAATATTGTCAAGACATCAGTAAATGTGAGCTTTATACTTCAAAAGAATGAAGGTGAAAGTGACTCACAATTGGATTATGATAGAGTATTGGGATGTATGATGTATATCAGAAGGTGTACGCGATCAGATATAGCATGTGCTATTAGTAAACTGAGTCGGTTCACGAGCAATCCCAATCAAACTCATTGGATGAAAATGAGAAGAGTTTTGTGGTATTTAAAACATACTTAAAACTATGCCTTGCATTATAACAAATATCCAGAAATATTGAAAGGATATAGTGATACAAATTGGATCATCGGGTCAAATGAAGTAAAATCCACGAGTGGGTATGTATTTACTCTTGGTGGAGGAGCAATCTCTTGAAAATCTTCCAAGCAGACATTTATCACTCGCTCTACAATGATCTTTGAGCTTATCGCTCTAAGTAAAGCCGGTGAATAAGTTGAATGGCTCCAAAATTTCTTAAAAGATATTCTTTTTTGGCTCAAACCTTTGGCATTAGTATGCATACACTTTGATAGTCAAGATGCAATAGGTAGGGCATGGAACATGATGTATAACGAAAAATCTCGTCATATACGACGGAGACATAATACCGTTAGAAAACTGCTCTCTAGTGGAATTATTACAATTGACTATGTAAAGTCAAGAGATAATGTGTTAGATCCACTAACAAAAGGCCTAGTTAGAGAGGCAGTTGAAAGATCATCTAAGGGAATGGGTTTACGGCTTAGGACAAGTCATCATGGCGGTAACTCTACCTAGCGGACTGGAGATCCCAAGAGCTAGGTTCAAGGAGAAAACAAAGTTGTGACTGACGGTTCGACATTGTCAATCAACTCAATCCATTCTCATGATGAAGACAATGTTCAGGAATAAGGTTAAAACATTAAGGCTTGTTAACGAGTTAATAAAGCTTAGAGTTTTTAATGATTTGCTAAGTTTGGTAGATTTGACCAAATAGTGTATCTACGCGATAACACGAGTTAGAAATCACCTATATGAGTGTGAAGTGTAAGCCGCTTCAAAGAGAATCATTGTAAAAAGCCTATTCTCTATACACTCATGAAACCAGGAGGTGTTCATGGCTGAAACGAACACAACCTTAAGAACCATAAATGGTAAAGGGTTGATTGTGTGACGTATGGTTGTCTAGGTATACACCAAAGCTCGACGGTTTCAAGGATATCGCATCTACCGATTGACCGAGTATATCCGAAATATGTTCACTACGGAAAGTTCAAAGGGAAACCTACTTATCCAGATGCAATTAATTCTTGCTTGTAAAGTATACACACTTGTCCGTTTCTTTGTCTTAGAGTCATTCCCCATTCATGTGGGGGATTGTTGGGTTTTAAAAGGTGGGAATGGAAAATGAAGAGTTGCGACTTTTATGAAGAGTTGTGACTTTAATGAAAAGTTGAGACTTTTATGAAGAGTTGTGACTTTTATGAAAAGTTGTGACTTTTATGAAAGGTTGTGACCTTTTCGATTGTAGCTTTTCATAGGGTTATGACCTTTCTGATAAGGCACAATAAATATATGTTCACACTATCCTTTGTTGTCTATAAATAGAGAATTTCCTCTTATTTTTTAACAATGAAAGAATGAATTTTTCTAAAACTTCTTCTACTACTAAATCTAGTATTCTAAGTGTATTTTACTGCCGTTGAGTGGTTCGCTGACACCGTGATTTTGGGTACCGATACACCGGTGAGTAAGATCGTTCTATCTTGGGAGGATATATTACATTAACCTCGGGTACTTGAGGGGAATAATTTCCTTAAGGGGACACTGTGCATTCAGTGGGCTCGATTTTCTTCTTTGAGAAAAATATTTTGTATATTGTTTCTAATCTGTTTCTGATTCAATTTTCTCTACAAGTTTTAATTTTCTAGTTTTGAAAATACTCTTTAAACTTTGTTGTTTCTTACCAAGTTCTTCAAGGTTTTTTTTCTAAGTATCTTAGGAATACAGGATCATCAACATATATGACCCTTTATCTAGACCAGGCCAGCTGGTTCCCCTCCGGTCACCTGGACTGAGTTTTTGGAGGCCTTTTTGGCCTGGTTTATCCCTTGCAGTGTCAGAGATCGCCTCCGGGATCAGTTTTCCAGGTTGGAGCAGGGATCCATGACGGTGTCAGAGTATGATACGAGGTTTTATAAGCTTTCTTGTCATGCCACCATGATTCTACCTATTAAGGAGGAATGAGTTCGGTGTTTTGTTTGTGGGTTGAGGCTTCAGATTCGGATTGAGACTCAGTCCATGGTCTCCGCAGGTCGTTCTTATCTGGATGTTATTGATCATTCCCACACTATTGAGGAGCTCTGTCGTGAGGCCCAATGGGGCAGCGACAAGAGAACCAGATACGAGGGTAGCTACAGCGGGTCCCGTTCCAGGAAGAGGGGCTCCTATGATGGGCCCAGGCAGCGGTATCAGCAGGGCCAATCCAGCCAGACAGTGCAAGTGAGATTGGCTCCTGTCAAAGCCATGCGTCCCAGTCTTGTACTTCAGGCCGTAGTAGCCATTCTTCTAGGGGCAGATCATCGTCGAGTTGCTTTGATTGTGGTGAGTTGGGTCACTGGTCCAGAGATTGTCCTATGTGTAGGAGGATTGCTCCTTCTCCACAGACAGCTCCCTCAGCTCTACCAGCTCCACTAGCAACACCTCTAGCTAGGGGTCGAGGTAAGGGTTAGGACCATCACGGTGGTTATCAAAATGTTCGAGGTGGTCCCCGAGGAGGCAGGTCAAGCGATAGGACTAATGGCCAGGGCAGACATGGACAGGGCCATTTCTCTGCAGCTCCAGTAAGGGCGGAGGCTGAGGCATCAGACGATGTGATCTCATGTACAATTGTATTATGCCATCAGCTCACCTCGACTTTATTTGACCCTAGTTCTACTTATTCTTATGTGTCTGTGTATTATGCTTCTCATTTGGGTATGAGTTTTGAGCCTATGGTAGTGCCGCTGCGTGTGTTGATCCCCGTGGGTGAGTCTTTAGTAGTGGATCAGGTGTTTCGGTCTTGCTTAGTTACTATCCAGGGGTGTGACACCTGGGCTGACCTTATTGTGCTATATATGCTTGATTTTGATGTGATTCTGATGCCTGGTATTCCTCTGGTGGTGTGGCAAAGCTCCATTAGTAGCACAATTATCTCTTTTATTCAGGCTCGGGGGCTAGTGGCTAGCAGATGTCTATCCTATTTGGCATATGTGCGGGATGTGCGTGGGGAGGTCCCTTTAGTTAAGTCTGTGCCTGTTGTTCGAGATTTTATAGATATGTTCCCTACCGACCTACCTGGCCTTACCCCCAGAGCATGATATTGACTTTTCTATTGAGCTTGAGCCGAGTACTCGGCCTATTTCTATTCCTCCATATCGGATGGCTCCTTCAGAGCTCAAGGAGCTTAGTGTTCAGCTTCGGGACCTCTTGGGTAAAGGTTCATTGGGTCTAGTGTATCGCCTTAGAGCGCTCCCGTTCTATTTGTGAAGAAGAAGGACGGTTCGATGCGCATATGTATTGATTATAGGCAGTTGCATAAGGTGACGGTGAAGAACCGTTACCCCATGCCTAGGATTGATGATGCCATCACATGTGAACTTGGTGTAAAACCAACTTGGCAAATATTCTCCAAATGTAATTGGTCGATGCAAGTCTTGGTAGTGGTGCACCTTTATCTCCTTCTTCTTTGAGTGCACAATCAATGTTTTTATTTTGGGTCTCCTTACCATATTTTCCCTGATGTGTCGCTTAGCTGACTCCTTATGCGAACTTATCTTTCGGCATTTACGGCAAGTACGAGAGTCCAGCCCCAATCATCAAGGTGATCTGGTTGGTATCCATCTTCTTTTGTCGATCCTTCTCCTACAAAAGCCACATCACTTAGCGTAGGAAGAGACAACAACTCACTTACATCAATGGATTCGAAGTCTCCAAACTTAATCATTCTTGTCAGATTTATGTTTGGAATGTCTTGTTGACCATTTCCTTCAACAAAATTGCAGGATATGACCAGATTGGGTAAGTCAGAAGCAACACTGACTGGGTTTGAACTCAATTTCTCATCTTCAAGTTCAATCTTCCCTTCGCGAGCTAAGTCCATGATTTTATCCTTGAAGACGAAGCATTTCTAGATGGGGTGGCCAACCAACCGGTGGTACTTACAGTATTTTGGATCATCACTCTTTCCTGCTTCATTCGGTCGATTGTTCTCTGGTAACTCAAAAAGTTTCATCTCAAGGAGTTCATCAAAGATTGCGGTGATGTCTGAGTCAAGAAATGGGTAGTCCTTCTACTGCATTTCCTTCAAGGTCAGCTTTTGGCTTGTCCTTCCTTCAAAAGAAGTCGTTTTTGCACTCTGCGTATTGCCTACCTTTGTGGTGAACTTCAAAGGAGAAGCATTGACGTTCATGGATTCCTTGTTCTCAGCCTTGGATAAATATCTAATTTTCTTGAATTATTTCTTTTCTTTGCCTTTACGAAGTTCGTGAACAGGCAGCGTTTCAGTTCTGACTGATACCATGCTTAACTCCATATCATGAGCGCGAGTGGCTAATTCTTCAAAAGTTTTAGGCTTTATGCCTTGCAAATTATAGTGAACCCAATGCATACCTTGAATGCACATCTCTATGCCCGAAGCTTCACTAAGTCTATCTTTACAGTTTAGACTTGCATGCCTCCATCGGTTGATAAAGTCAAAGACCGACTCTTCATTTCGATGATGTATATTTGTAAGTTCCACCATGCTTATGGTAAGTCTTGTGCTATAGAAGTGGTTGAGAAATTCTTGCTCCATTTATTCCCAACTATCAATGGAACCATATTCAAGGTCTGTGTACCAATCGAAAGCATTGCCCTTAAGGGAACAAACAAATTGTTTGACGAGGTAATCAACATACGTTCCAGCATTGTTGCATGTTTTGATGAAGTGTGCCACATGTTGCTTCGGGCTTCCCTTACCATCAAACTGCTGAAATTTTGGGGGTTGATAACCGGCAGGCATTTTTAAGTTATCAATCCTTGCAGTGTATGGCCTTAGCTTGCATATGTCAACGAGGATTTTGAAGCCACCTCGCTCTTGTCTTTGATGGTCCCCATGATGAACTCCTTGATTTGATCGATCAGGATTGTTCCTTCGGAGGAAACTTGGATCTCCTTAGCATGTTCCACTTACTTTGCAGGATGATCGACCATCTCTTGTACTTGCAGACATTTTCCAGGTGCATGACTTGATTCTTCATCCATCATGCTTGCCAACCTATTAGTTAGCTTAACAATTCGAGCATCTTGATCTTGAACATATTTGGTCAAGCCTTCAATAGCTCTTGTCAAGCTCACAAGTTGTTCTTCTATAGACAAAGCATTAGTCACCATTGCGTGCATCACCATCTTAGATGATGGAGAATAACATCAATTTCCCCCAACATGAGATGTAGACATGTTATGTGGAGTAGATCCAGTGCTGAAGACATCATCGTCGGCTGAAGTGAAGGGCTTTTTGGATGTAGATAGGCTCAATTAGGCAAAAACCCTCTCAACAATTTCGGTGATGTCTTCTTTTGCGGCTTTTGTAGGAGACTCCACACCTTTTGGAGTTGAACCAAAGACAATAGCAGATTCGGATGGCACTCGTGAGGCTTGTTGTCCTAGCATTTTGGCTTGGTTCCTTGTGACAGGTCTCATGCTTCCCGCAGTAACATCAAGGATGTTTTCCACAACAATGTAAATTTGGATCCATCAGTTTTTGTGGATGCAGATGCGGATACGAATGCAGATGCAGATGCATATTTTGAGTTTATCTTTTTTGAAGCCATCTCAGTGTTCTTGAACTTTGATTTTCGAAAATAAAAGATGAGAGGTAAAGATTGTCCCACTGGGCGTGCCAATTTGTATGCGACTAAAGTTTCAATCCTGAAATATAACAATCAAGAAAGGAAAATAGCAAGCAAACAATAGTATTTGAATTTAAATTTATGCGAAGGTTATAATCTTTATGAAATCTTTAAGAAAAGATATGTAATCCCCTGATTCTTCTCTTCACGGTTGTTCTTGATTTGACGAAATAATTGCGGCTCAACACTTGGAGCGAAGACTTCTTTGTATGCGGAAGACTTGCAGATCACCACTGAAGAGCAAGGATTCTCTATGTATTTCTGTGTGTCCTTCTGGTCTTATGAAGACCTCTTTATATAGGCTTGAGCTAGGGTTTTAGGGGTATTTTGATCCAAGCAAATTTTGTCCCTTGGGCTTGAAGAACATGAGTTGGGCTCGTCTTGTCGACTTAATGGACTGGCCCAAATGTAATTTGGACTTGATTTAAGTCATATAATTTTGACTTAAATATTAATCCGATTTTATCAACAAATAATTTGACTTGGTCAACGTATCATGAATTTAAGATTTAATCCAAATTTAATATGTATTTATCAATAAAACTTCACTGTCTACAGTGTCATTTCTATAAGTTTATTTATTACATAAATGGAAAACATAATACTCTCTTTAACTCTTATTGTAGCTTTCATAAGTTGAAAATATTAATGTATGGTGTTTGACTTATTTTTATCATTTTATCATAAACTGAAGTGCGTATAAGCACTCTTTTATTTAGGAAATATTACCTTATTACACATCTTTTTTTACCCTATTTTCTATTATTCCCTACCATTATAAAAAATTACCAAAATCCCTCTTTTCCTCAAAACTTCTCCTTTTTCAGTTACATTTCTCTTCTTATTTTCACGCCTATAATCACTGCAGTTACATCCATCAATTCATTTTTGAATTTCAGATCTCTTCTCTCTCCAATCAATCGTTTCAACTTTCTCAATAGGGTTCTTCTTCTCCAACTTTCAGTTCATCGCCTTTCTTTTCTTTTTTTAATTTTTCATCCACTAAAAATCCCAATACATATGAATGATGCTCCATATTTTAGTATTGGGATTACCCAAATAGTCTCACCTAATGTAGGTCATTTTTTTATTCTGACGATGAAGATTTTGAAATCGACTTTGAAAAAAGGCTCAAAAAAGAAGGAAAAGGTCGAATTGCCGGCATCTCTAATAAGGGCTTTGGGTCGCGATTCATGGGTGACGCTATTGTCAAAAGTGGAAAAAAGCTACGGGAGTTGATATAGAGCAAAGGAGAAAGTGTAGAAGGATATCTTCATCATTTTTTTTTTTGCTTTCAACAGATCAGATTATTGATATTTTTTTTATTTTTTGTTGTTCTTCTTTTTCTGATACATATGGGTTCTGGTCCATCGTCTAATATTGGTCTTACCCAATTAGTTTCACAAACGAAAGATCTCGTCCCTCGTGTTTGTGATTCAAAATCAAAGAATGATACATTTCATGTTCGAATTCGATATTATGTTGTTCAACTTTTTCTGATACAAAAAAGGGAGTAGAACATGTTGCTAAACACCCTTCTCTACCCAAGGTTCAGATTTTTAATGTATCTAGTTGATTTTGATTCATAAATTTATGTATAATGCCTTCCAAGTTTTTCTCAATCTCATCGATCTCCAACTCGACTAAAATGACGTCTTTGAGATTCATAAATGAAATCGATTGTCCAACAACAATTCCATTATTTTTGTAACCTTCATAACTCACCTCGTTTACCCAAATTCCTGTATGTCTCAACAAAATCGATATATTTATATTGTATCAGCCAATTTTGTCGATTAATTTCAATTTTTCACGATTTGGGCTGCAATGCCGGCTTGATGAAGATGATGAAAATTTGGGAAAGAATTGTTTGAAGCTGGGCGGACTGAAGTTTCTTCGTTGAAACAGAGACAAAGATAAACTGCGATTTTGAATTTTGAATTTGATTGTTATTTTAGGATATAGGTTTTCTGATTTGCATTAATGAGGAACTGAATAGCGTAAATCATGGGATTCTAATTTGATTTTCCGTTTTGTTTCCCTTTTTAAGCGGATAATGTATCCGCTCATTCAATTATGTATCCGACAGGAATAAATTTTAAGGGATTAATGTAATTACAAAAAAAGTAAGGATAGGATGTAATTTCATCTTTACACTATGGGATTTATGTAAGTTATACTTTTATTTATCCAAATATAAAAAATTAGTTAAAAACACTCAAAATAAGTCAATCCAAATAGACTCTAAGTTGTAGCAAGCGGTTTATATTCCTGCTCATCAAGGTTGAAAATTTCTAACAACTTACTTAATATTAGGCCAAAAAAAGGGATTAAAACTAGATTCACTCTCAGAAGTTATGAAATAAGCCTCACGAGAAACCCTTTAGCATCAGCAATCTGATCATAAAAACAAACACATTAATAATGCATAGAAAAGACACATGCATTTTTCGATGATACATAAATTAAGAATATAAAAAAGGAACAAAAATGAAAGTTATTGTAAAGAGAATATATGTTTAGTATACCAAATAATATACATACTGGCGGAAAATGTATTTGAGGCAGGAAGAAAACTAAAGAATAATGAGACAAAGGCACCTAATTGTGGTCCTTTATAGAATAGTGTAGAGGATGTGAAAAGGTAAGTTAATGAAGGAAAGATAAAAGGTAAATATAATTAGTATAATAACTAAAGGGAATTTATAATGTCATTACTAAAGAATATAAGAAATTGAGTGAATAACGTCTGCAATTTATATCTATATATATATATATATATATAAAGGAGGATCATGGATAAGGTGATGTGGCACCTCTCAATGACCTTCATTCATATTTATCTTTTTTGTCCTTTTTTTGATATTTTTCCTACTTAAAAATATCTAAATATAATTTTTTTCATGATTTTTAATTATTAATCCTTCATTAAAAGCTTTTAATTACATTAACATCTATATAATAATACCTACAATCTCTTGAGTTTTCATTCTTTATTATTTTTAAACTTATCTAATAATGAGGAAATGGAAGGGATACAATTTAATTGAAGAATAAAAAAAACAGTTGTAATGATTTAAAGAAGAAAATGTGTGTGTATATATTATATTATATATTATATATATAAATAAAAAGCTGGCAAGGCCATTGTCATTTTCTAGATGAAACGTTTGTGAATCTCCATTCTCATCTTTCTTCACAAATCCAATGAACGGTTTTTGTATCATTTGTTAACTGCTATTAGAAAGTAATTATACAATTATGTGTATTAAATTGTAACTATCTAATTTGTTGTTTATTTTTTTTGTCGTTTCCAATTCTCCACTTAATCGCTTAATTTCCAATCTAACTATATATATAGTGACCTCATGTTCCATTCCAACTAAATTGTCGTAGTTTCTAAGTAATTCATTTTGTATATAAATATCAAATGCTTCAACAAGTGTTTCACAAGTTGGCGAAGAATTTTTGGAAGCTTAAATATTGATTCGGTATTACTTTAATTTATGTCTCATGTATAACTTTCACTTTCATGTCACTTTTATTGTTTTGTTTTTGTGTGTATTGTACATGAATCATAGATGCTGGTAATGATAATTGTATATTACAAGTACTTCCTTATTTACCTTTTTATTTTATATGGTAAAAAATGTGATCAAGAAGGTCTTATACTTTGCTGGATTTTAATAAGAGATTAGTGGTCATTGAGTAAAGAATACCATTTGCATTTGATTTGGATCTGTGATGGCAATCGCTCGGATATTTTCCTAAACCAACCTAGAAATAGATTGAAGAAAATCACAACACGAAAAATGACCAATTATTTTTCATTATTTTTTATTTTTTGATGTTTCTCTTTTATTCTGTCCAATTAAATTCATATAACAATATTATTTTTATTTATTTATTTAAGGTGTATGCATATATGTAACTCCAAAAATTAAATTGAATGAAGTTGTATATGAATCATAGGTGCTAGTAATGATAACCGTATATTACAAGAATTTTCTTATTTTTTTAAATGGTAAAAATTATGATCAAGAAGGTCTTATACTTTGCTGAATTTTACAAATAGATTATTGGTTTGATTTGGATCTGTGAAGGCAATCCAACCCAGAATGGATCGGAGGAAACCACAACATGAAAAATAACCAATTATTTTTCATTACTTTTATTTTCTTTAATTTATATAATAATTTTTTTCTTTATTTAAGGTGTATATATATGTAACTTTGAAAATTGAATTGAATGAGGTAAGGAATTAAATTTATTTCCCTCTTTAAGATTTTTGCTTATAGTAATAAAAAGAAAATTTAATGAGGCAAATTGAAAAAAAAAACAATCATAGAAAAGAGAAAGGAAAGAGAGACTAGGAAATAGGGTTGTGCAATATGCTATCAAATTGTGTAATATACTTTATTGACGATTAGATTGTTCTGTAGTTACAAAGAAGGAAAATATATGTTAACGATACGAGAAGAGCATTTGAGATTTGTATGTCGGTTGAAAAATGATAAGAACAAACATGAGAAATAATTCTAATAGATAAAGTTGAATTTTTTTAGCAATAAAGTAAAAGACAATTCACAAAGCACTATCATAATTTTAGAGAAATTAATTATTAAAATAGTCATTTAAGTTTTGAAAAATTCCTTTAAATATTACTTTTAAGTGTGGTAAAAGATTTCTAAGCATAAAAATAAGTTGATGAATTTTTTTGAAAAAATGAAGATTATAATTTAGATCAAGTGAGTTTGATGAATTAAATAAAGTTGAATGATATTATTGTCCTAAATGAAATAAAAATGACATTTGAAAGAAATTCTCTTAACTCTATTTTAAAATGACAACTTTAATAAATTTGAAACTATATTGTTAAAAATAAGAAATTATATTTATATTAATGATTATCCTTATAATCAATATCTGAGTTATAATTATTTTATTTATTGTAATTAATAAAAAAAATTGATGTGACTACAAGATATTATTCTTTTTATCATTTATTACTTTTTATATTTGTTTAGTATTAGACTATAAATAAATTTTTATATTGAATTAGTTAGATGAAGGTTTTTGTTCCTTTTATATATTCCAAAATATTAATCTATCAACAAAAAATTTTGCGTTCATCAAAATAAACTTAGATTATATAGTTCATAATTCATTTATAGAATCTAAAGTTACATCATAAGTTTTTACATTTGAATAGTATTTATAAATAAGTAATATTTTTATTTATCTAATATAAATTTTATTACAAACAAATGTTATGCATTTTATTAAACTTGTGCTCCATCTTTTTTTCTTCTCTTTTTATAATTTCTATACTTATTATCACGTTAGTTTTATTTGCATTTATATTGTAAATTGTTATTTCTTTAGCAGAAAAAACTAGGCTAAACCAAATGTATGAATTAATTTAACCATTTGTTTTACTTTATCATTAATCTCTTGTATTTTAATTCATTCATTAAATATTGTAGTCTTTATACTTGTAAGAGAATTTTTTTAACGATTGCGCGAAGCGCGACCATGTTAAGTAATAACTAAAGAAATTTAAAATGCCTTAAGAAATTAAGAATTTATAAGAAAGGGGAAAAGAACCCAAAAATATATAGTAAGGGAAAAACAATTTATTAGCAAACTGAAATGTAATGTTAATTTATAAGAATTTTTTGAATCTGACATTCTCCGGACATTAGAAAATATAACTACATTTTCATTATCAATACATATCTATGTATGTGAGGGGATATATAGAAAAAGGTGGATTAGTGATAAATTGTGATAGTTTTAATTTAATTAGCATCAAGGTCATGTTATGTGGGCTGGTACATGGACTTGTCTGACTTATTATTGATGCGTGGCTTTAGTTAGTAGATTATGAAAAAAAATTATTTATTAATTAATTATATTTTAATTTAGAGTAAAATGATAATCCAATTTTGTACTTTAGAGTTTTCTAACAACAATAACAACAACAATAACAACAATAACAACAACAACAACGATGATGATGATGAGGTTTAACTCATTGATGGCCCCCTAAAGTTGGCATCATATTTCACTTAGACATTTAAATTGGGCGATGTTCATTTTAGACACCTCAAATAAGGTCTTGTTATATGATTTTGACACTTTACGCTTACATGACATAATGAGTGTGATATACTCATTAATTGGCGCATGAAATGATTATTTAGTTAGTTTTTAATTAATTTTTTCTTCTTCTTAACCATTTTTCAGCCACCATTTTACCAAGTTAAATTTAATCCGCTGTGAATGAAGGTTCCCGCAAAATGACGACGTGAGTTTCTTTAAACTAAGCTAAAAAATTTCTTCAAACTATCAGAAATCTTTCATTCACTATCAAGCTATTTATTAAGAAAAAAAAGGGGAAAAAGTGATCGTACTTTTTTTTGTAAAGAATTTTTTTCAATTAGTGAACCAGTGCAGATGTTTTTGCAAAAGGAATAGGGGTATGGGGTATTTAGAGGAGGCAGGGGGGTTGGGGGGTTATTTTCCAGAACACAATCAGGAGGTTTGGATAGCGTGTAGATGTTGAAGACGAGCGCTGGAGAAGACAAATGGTGTTGTGGTGGGGGTGGGGGTGTGGGTGGGTTGTGGGGTATTTAGGAGAAGACAATAGTTGGGGGGGTCCTTTTATTGATTTAAATTTTATTTTATTTTGTAATTATTAGGGTTATGTGTCATTAATTCATTGGTTAATTTTTATTTTTACTCAAAATTAATTATTTAAAAATTACTTTTGACACAAATGACAAATGTCATCGTTTAATTCGTCACTTTACACGTCATTCGCTAGTGTAATACAAACATAT
Source organism: Solanum appendiculatum (assembly GCA_018342035.1). Taxonomy (NCBI): domain Eukaryota; kingdom Viridiplantae; phylum Streptophyta; class Magnoliopsida; order Solanales; family Solanaceae; genus Solanum; species Solanum appendiculatum. The sequence goes on from JAGDQO010000963.1 coordinate 306,746, forward strand.
TAAATATTTTTGCTGATTTTAAAAAAAGTGTCAAAATGACACAACGAGACCTTACATGAGGTGTCTAAAATGAATATCATCCAATTAAAGTGTCTAAGTGAAATATCGTGCCAACTTTAGGGGGCAACCGATGGATTAGGCCTAATAATAATAATAATAATAATAATAATAATAATAATGATAATCATGATGATAATAATAATAATAATGATAATAATGATGATGATGATGACGATAATAATAATAATAATAATAATGATTAAGAAATTTGAAGGGCATTTTCGTAATCCAACTTTAGACTTACCACATTCCTATACAATTATCAAAACCATAATGTGTTTAAGCAATATAATGCTTGAACATGAAACATGAAAGAATAACGGAACACTAAAATTGAAATAATTGAATGTATTAACTATGGGAATATGAAACAAATTTTTACATTCAGATTCAATGAACACGATGAACGTTTTTATGTTTAGAATTTTTTTTATTATTACTATTATGTGAAGAAGAAATTTGTTATCAATTATTTATGGGCAACATAATAATAATAATACAATACAATTTAATTTAATGTATATATTAATGGTAATACTGTAATAATTCAACTATATAGTGTTATTTTGGTATTTCAACTTTCAACTTTTTTTATTCCCACTTTTAGTAATATAATATAGGGAAAAGGGTTAAAAATGCCCTTAACGTATCATAAATAGTTCAAGAATGCCCTCCTTCCACTTATTGATTTAAAAATGCCCTCAACATTTTTTTAAGGTTTAAAATTGTCCTTTTTTAACAGCCAAGTGACATTGCAATGGTGACATGGATTTTCTTATCTATTTTTAAAGATCTAACCCACCTATTTTTAAAAAATTGTTGCCCCTTTCTTCAGTTCTTCACTCGGGTGAAATCAATACTTTCCGTACTCCCATTTCCGAAGTCCAATTTTCTTGAATCCCTTATGAATCATGAATATGTATTAATAAGATTCATTCACTGTTGTATCGAAGAAAATGTACATAATGATATCAAAAAACACGATAACTTACATAATTATTGAGATGATAAATGAAGCTTGATATATTAATACTAGATGGACTCTAGCAGATGATAGAGTTTGTATTCGAATCCATCATATCATATGTCGTTGTTTGAAAAGGGCAATATCTGATTCAGTATACCTTTTGCACCATCGCTTCCACCACCATATGTCCATTTTCTTCAGTAGACTCATATTGTTTATTGTCATATATATATATATATATATATTAATGAAAACTTTTCAGATGTATGGCTTTAGATTCATAAAGCCAATTTGTCTTTTCCTTACTAAAATTTCAAATAGATTTCATTTTGTCCTTGTGCTTACCTTAGTGTTATAGTTATTTTACGGCTGCTCACAAGCAATGAATATGTCAAATTTCAAATAGATTTCAATTTTGTACCAGCAACATTGGTAGAGGTACAACTACTCTGAGAATAGCATCATCGGGCACCACATTTCCATCTCCAGAAATCGACACTGGCACTGACACTGGCATAGCGAAATCCACAGGTCATAAACTTACACAAAATCATGAACTCGTAGAATCTCCATTCGGTATTTATCGAAATTCACACCGTGAAATGATTGCCAAGCCATCTGCAAAAATATCTACGTGACAAACTTGATTTAGAGAAGAAATTGATTGTCTATTATTGTAATTCTTTCTTCTTCTTTTTTCTGAAAATTACAGGGAAAAATTGAGAAAGAAGATGAATTGAATTAGGAAGCAAGAAGAGAGAGTTACTAACAGGAACAAGAGAGCAAGACAAAATCGTGCAGCTCATTTTTTTTTGGTTACATCCGGGTTTATGGGTCATGGGTTTTTAGAATTAGGTGGGTTAGATCTTTTAGAATAATTTTTTTTTAAAAATCCATGTTACCATTGCCATGTCATTTGGCTGTTAAAAAGGGGCAATTTGAAACCTTAAGAAAACGTCAAGGGCATTTTTGAACTAATAAGTGAAAGGAGGGCATTTTTGAACTATTTATGATACGTTAAGGGTATTTTTAACCCTTTTCCCTATAATATATATATATATATATATTGTACAAGTTCGTACCAAATTCAAATTCTTATCCAAAAGCCTCTGCTTGTTTTCTCCATCATCCTCTCCTATAAATTCCCCCTTTCAGTCACTGTTTCAGGGGTAGATTTCTTGACCAAGAGGTTTTTTTTGGACGCTGATTTATTACAAAAAACAGAGGGGAGAGAAGCTAAAAATCTGACCTAAATATAGTATTGTAACCATGAAGTTGGGGAGGTAGAAATTTCCTTAGGTTTGCACTCGTTTCATAAGAAACTTTCAAATGAGCTTCGTTTAGTTGGGATTCCCCAAACTCATCTCGTGGTGGTGGAAGTTGCTTCATAGTCAAGCTGGTCGTCCTAGAATCGCTGCTCGGTAACTTCTCCTTTTCCTTTCATTAATTTATTCTTGTCTCTGTTATGTTGGTTTTGACTTGAATGCAATTTGGGATGTGTATTTGTTTAATTTTCTGGACTGTGATGCAATCTAATCTCATTCTCGTAATTCTTAGTTTAATTTCCGATCATGATCGTTGCTCTCTTTGTAGTTATTTCTGGTTTAAAGGCTGTTTGTTTGCGGTTTTAAAATCTTACCCTCTTAGTTGAATGTCCTGTCCGTTCTACATTCATATTCACGTGCTTTAATATTTTCATTAGCATTATTCGAGTTACTATCTTTGTCTATGTACGCCTTTAAATGATGAGTGTTTGATCAATATGAGGTTTATAGATGATAGATTAGTGGAACTTCTGTTTATTTAAACCAAAATCTTTTCATTGCTCTCTGGATTTCTGTTTCTGTGTATCTCTTTGAACTTGCTGGCCTAAGTTGTCTTTTAAAAGTCTGAAGCATAATTACGTTGCCTCTTGTAGGTTTGTTTTTTTCCTTTAAATGGCTTCAGTTAGTTGTTGTCCTTTTTCGATAAGATAAGTTGAGTCAGTACGAGTATAAATTTCATTTTTAAAGCTATCTTGTAGCAACACTGTTCTTTACATGAAAGTGTGTGTGTGTATTTTGGGTTAACATGTGGCTGTTTATGCTCGATTTTAATAAGGGCTTTGGGTTGTTGTTTAAATCAGTGGGTTTTCCCAGTTCTTAATGCATTATAGTTGCTGCATTTCCGGTTATAAATCGTATGTGTTTAGATTTATTTATTTATTTTCATGTTGGATTATAAGATTAAACAATTGGTTGGAATTAAGCCAATGTTTTAGTAGCCTTCATTTTTTAAATCCATCAGTGTTTCTATTTTTATCATCTCCATATGAAAATCTAACTTACAAGGCTAGTCATTTTGTTCAAGTCTTAAAATTGGTATACTCATGTTAGATAACCTATTTTATAGTTAATTAGATTAAGCGAGGATTTTGGCATAGAAATGGGTTCAAATTAATTGATGTAAACTTGGCATGTGACTTTCATACAACACCATCATATAACTTAGTTCTACTAAAGAATGTGTCCTGTACATACTAGTTTTCAATAAGATGTAGTAAATTTCCTTAATTAGTTTGTTTGTTATTTAATGATGTCATTTGTCTTGCATCTTAGATTTTAGCATTAACTTACAGTTAATTAACATCTTATTTTAATTATTGATTACAACAATTCTAATTCCTTATCTTCTTTTTTGTGTTGCATGAATCCTATCCAAGTCTGATAGACTTCATTCCTTGCATATCGTTGAGTTGGATCATTTTTGAGTCAGCCTCATCAGTGGTCAAGTAAAAGGAAAGCTAATATAAAGGGATTGGAAGCAAATATACAGGTTTCGGAAGCAAAATATAAGTGAAAGGTGTTGATACAGTGTCAATATACACTAATATATGTCAATTGTATACATTGAATATACACAACAAAAATAGACCAAAAACTCATAGATCTTCAGCAGCAAGTTGGGCTTTAAGTCCCATAATTTGGACAGCAGGAAATTTGGGCCAAGGAAGCCCAAGTTCATTATTTCTTGGAAAAATTACTAAAGTACACTCCTTTAATTATATTATTTTTCATTTGTTCTTATATCTTTTAAAAATAACTAAAATCTCTTATTTTAATAATGTATCCGTATTAATGTATTAATGTATCCGTGCTTGTATTAATGTATTCGTGCTTTCATTAATGTATTCGGATTGGGTTACTTTTTATTTTAATAATGTATTTGTATTAATGTATCCGTGCTTGTATTAATGTATCCGCGCTTTCATTAATGTATCCGTGCTTGTATTAATATATCTGCGCTTTCATTAATGTATCCGGATTGGGTTAATTTTAAGGGATTATTGTAATTAGAAAAAAAGTAGGGATAGATAGTAATTTCATCTTTACACTATGTGATTTATGTAACTTACCCTTATTTCTTTCATTATTGTGATTATTTGATTGTATTTACTTTGTTTATTTGATTTGTCTAACTCTAACTCTTATTTTGATTTACTTAATTAAATCCCTTAAAGATAACTCATTTTTGGTTATGATGATTTTTTCCATTCGAGTGAGTTTATTTAATTATCTTCTTTTATATATTCTCTTTTGACAAAAGTTTATTCCCTTTTCAAAATTATTTCAAGTGTTTAAGTTAATTTATTTTAAATATCTTTATTTACTTTAAGTGTTTTTCTCCAAAAGTTATTTAAATAAAACTTTTCTCAAGTCGTCGGATAACTGCGTGTTAGCGGACACTTTAAATGTCTTAGAAACCTTCTTGAAGTGTAAATAAGACCCCGAGCCTTTTTCACTAATTTTTTGGACTTAATTCTGTTAAAGTCTTTAAAATTAAAGTTTTCTTAATTTCTTTAAAAAATTAAGTGGCGACTCTTTTAAAAACTGATTTTTCTCTTAAAGTTGAATCGATTTTAGAAATAAGTTATTTCTTTAACATAACACATTCCACTCAACAAGTGATGGAAACTTTTCTCTTCTCTACAAACCTGTTCTTTTCTCTTTCCCTCTTTTTTTTTTTTAGATCTCACAAATTTCAAACCTCAAATTTTGGATATGTAGTGCTTCATTTTCATTCAAATTGTGGTGAGTAACCAAAGACGAACGTGAGAGGTAGAAGAAGGAGAAAGACTAGGTTTGGCCGGTTGAATAGAGGAGGAGGAGGAGAGAATAGATTGACCGAAAAAGGGCCTAAAATACCCTTTAACTATTGGAAATGGTGTAAAACTACCCTTCATCCACTTATTGGCTCTCAAATACCTTTGTCATTCATATTTGGGTCTAATATTGACCACCTTTTATGACGGATTGTCAATTAAATTATTTAATTAACTTTTTTAAATACGTGGCGACCATCTATTGGTTACAATTTAATTTCTTAATATATTTTACAAACTCACCCATTCAACCATTACTAATTAAACTCACTCCAAATTAACTATACCCGATCTATTTAATACACCCGGCCCAAATTACAATTGCCCACCGATGAAATGTAAATACTTAGAAGCACAGTCCTCAAGTCTAGCGGTGGTCTCGAAAATCACTCTTCCCATGTGAGCTTTTCAAATTCATGGCTGGTCATTAAGCTTTTCAAAGTCCAAGAAATAATGTAGCAATATCTTAAGGAAATTAATTCTTCTGTGCCATAACCAAATTTCCTCCCACACTAGTAGAGTTTCTAACAAATGGTGAAGCAATCTTCTCCATGTGATTAGCCAGTTTTTGGGACACCAATGTTCCGTATGAATCCAGATTGACTTTATGTTCCTCTTTCAAGAATGAAATCAATTTAGAGATAGTCACGGCTGCTCCAACTTCAATGCCAGTCTGATCTCTTTGATGATTGAGGATTCAGGAATGTACCTGAGATCAACGTAATGATCATATCGCTGAGTTTCAATAGGTGGGCAATTGTAATTTGGGGCAGGTGTATTAATTGGGTCGGGTATAGTTAATTTGGACCGAGTTTAATTATTAATGGGTGGGTATGTAAATTATATTAAGTAATTAAATTATAACCAATAGATGGTCGCCACGTATTAAAAAAATTATTTAAATGACAATCCATCATAAAAGTGGTCAATATTGGACCCAAAGATGGATGTCAGGGGTATTTGGAAGCCAATAGATAGATGAGGAGTAGTTTTGTACCATTTCCAATAGTTTAAGGGTATTTTAGGCCCTTTTCCGTTGATTAGTTGAGAGTTAGATGCATAATTTAGCGGTGTGATTAGGTAGGTGGGTAGATAAATAGGGACTTTATTTTAGGCTATTTTGAAGGAGTAATATATCTCTACGTATCTCACTCCAAAAATGGTATAAAATTATTAAATAGTAGAATAATAGATAATTATTTGAAAGTAGATTAGATTGCTATATAAGATATGAATGTTTGTGTAATTAGATAGTTTTTCTTAAATGTTTAATACAAATACGGAATTTAAAGACTAAGTTATTGAGCCTATTATCACAATATTGTCTTTGGCCCTGCCAGTGTTCATCTAGCTCATTTTAAATGAGTAATTAAGAGGTTTTCATTAATAAGGAAATTGCTCATATTAAGTTTGTGTGTGTTTGAATTGACTTATTTTTAGTAACTTTTGACTTTAAATTTTTTAAAAAAAATTAAAGGTGTTTAAGATATTTTTGACTTTTAAACACTTTTTTAAGATTGAAAAAATACAAAAATATCCAATTTATGACTTTTAGCTTTTATCTTATAAACTACTTTTTTTCAATCCAAACACTCTTGCCAATTCACAAGTAAAAAAGGCAATAAATCAACTAAATGGAAGTTCCAAATAAACCTACCCATATTAATAAATTGAAATATTGTATGCTTTATTTAAGATATATACTCCTTTCAAATGTTTGGTTTCTGAAATACTTACTCAACCAATAATTATTATCTCAGAATATCACTTTTTTATTGAAGAAAAATCAATATTAAGAACAAATATAACTTTTTGTGATAATAGCTATTAGTTGAGTGACCATTTGAGAAATCAACCTTGCACTTTTAGGATTTGATCAAGTTTAAAAGAAAAATAATTATATATATTTTGATTATAATACGATATAAGTATAAAAAAATACCTAAATTAGCTCTTTTTTTTTAGATTCATACCTAAACTATTGGGAGTGTGAGTTTTATACTTATATTATCACTTATTAGTTTGAGAAACACACATCTCTCTTTTATTACACTCTTTTGATGGTGTGTGTACTACACTTTCTCTTTTATTATAAAAAAAAAATTGTCACATGGCACTCCACATGGACAAAATATTTCACATTGACAAAAATTAAATAAATTGTTAATATTAGTTAAATGTTAAAGATTAAAGTATCATTATCATTATCTCAAAAAAAAAATTAAATATTTTTATTATCCCACTCCACTATCTCCTCTCACTGTAACCCCAACACTACCCCCCCTCCCCCCCCCCGCCCCATTTTTTTTTTTTTTAAATAACTCTTTTATAAATGCTTTTTTAAAAAAAATCTTACTTTATCCCCAAACCCACCCCACCCCCACCTCCCACTCCTCCTTCCAAAAAAAATTAGATATTATTTTTATTTTTTAAAAAAAAAATTCTACCCCACCCCACCGAACCCTTCGCTCTCAACTTTTTTCGTTTTAATTAGATTTATACATATATTTTTAGGAAAGTATTTTCTACTTGCCTCAAGAGTTTTTAAAAAAATAAAAATTTTCATTTATGTTATATTCTATAAGCAAGTAATCTAACACAAAACGAGAAAATGTAAAATAAAAAACTAAAAAATTGAGTGTGAAATTGAAATGCATATTTTTTTTTAAAAAAATAAAAATAATATCTAAAAAAATTGGGAAGGAATGGGTGGTTTGAGGGGCGGGGGGGTTGAAGTAAGATTTTTGTAATAAATAGTTATACAATAAATTTTAAAAAATAGGAGGGGGTGGGGGGGAGGTGGTGGAGTGGAGTAAGAAAAATGTTTCATTTTTTTTTTGGAGATAGTGATATTTTAATATTTAACTTTTAGCTTATATTAATAGTTTATTTAGTTTTTGTCAAGGTGTAATGTTTTGTCCATTTGGAATTCCACGTGATAAGAAAATTTTAAAATAAAAGAGAGTGTATTATATACACCACTTAGGCATGTTTCTCAAACTAATGAGTGATAGTTTAGATATGAAACTCACACACCAACAATTTAGATATGAAACTCAAAAAATGAGACAATTTAGATGTGTTTTTTTACATTTATCTCTTATAATTTCGAATATTCAAAATTTTAAATGTAAAAAGTAGTACAATGTAACATTCAAACAGTGGAAAACGATCCAGACTTTGTGATGGATATGTAATGCAAGCCGCCCTGTGAATAACCTTTTTTTTGGTTACTTTCTATTTGTGAATAACATTGATAAAAACAAGATCTATATCTTGACATTGTCTTTCACTAAGAACCTGTTTGGCATTACTATTGTGAGGTCAAAAACACTTATTTTGAGACAAGCATTTTTTTAGAAAAATTAAGGTGTTTGGCTAATAAGTAAAACTTATTTTAATTAGAAACAGGAGCAGTTTTTGTGTTGTTGGGAATAAGCTAAAAATTTCTGCTTCTTAAAAAAAGCAGAAGTAGAAAATTATTTTTTTCTAGACCCAACTATCTTGGCCATATATACATATTTACCAATATATCTCTTATATTTATATTTTTTTATGGTGAATTTTTGTATGTGGTGATTTAATTTGTGGGATAATTTTTAAATTTTTTTTGATTGATATTTTTAATTATATTTAAATTATTATGTTAGTATTATGGAAAAATTACTTATCTACACACCTTTATTTACCATATTTTCTATTATTCCCTACCATTTCAAAATATTACTAAAATCCCTTATTTTCTCCAAAATCCCAATCTTCCGGATACATTACTCTCCCACTCCAAATTCACGTTTCTCCACTCCTATTTTCACTCATTCTATCTCTCCCTACTTTACTCCCATAATCCAATCAATTACCTTCTTCATTCCAATTTGATTTTGAAAAGGTTTCTCTCTCCAGTCATTCAATTTCAAATAACTGAATAGGTAGTTCTCGTCTTCTCCATTTTGCTGTTCTTCGATATTTTTTTAAAAAAATTTCATCAATTTCTTGATACATATGTATGATGCTTAATCTTTTAGTATTTAGATTACCCAATTAGATTCATCTAACACTCATCGAATTTATGATTCTGACGATCCTAAATGGGGCTGAAAACAGATCTAAACATTTGTACGACCCATTATCAATAACGAATCAAAGTTCTGAGAAGGCAAAGTCGAAGAGGGATGTACCTTCATCTTCCAAAGCAAATGTGGAAAAAAGGCCCAAGAAAAGGGGTAGAAAAGTTGCATCTGTAATTTTTCGACCTACACTACCCACGGTATCTATTTTCTAATTGATACGTTTTTTTTATGTCTGATATTCTTTATTATTAGTTGTTTCAAAAAATCTGATACATTATTTGTTAAAGGGATTTTCTCATATTGCTATGTATCTTGATTCAAATGTTCTATTTTGATACATAAAATCCTAATTTTTTTCTATATTTGCATAGTTGTTATGAATGTATCAAGTTATAAAGTTCAAGTTGTAGAATGGACTGTAATATGCAGAATGTTGTATCATATACTAACATTGTTTGTACCTGATACTTAAATATTACATAATGAGTATATGATGTTATATTTAGTATCAAATACAATTTTTTGACAGACTTTTCAGTTCATCAAGTTGTAATTAGTACTAGATACATTTTTTATCACTATATATCAGTTAAATAGTAAGATACTTTGTAGTTGCAATTATGTATCATATACTTAAATTTTGATGTTCACATTTTAGTTCCAATATGATTTTAACAAGTTCATCATGTATCATGTACATAATTTAGCAGATTTTTTTAGTTGATGATCATTGTTTTGGAATTGTAGTCTATGAAATACGTCATTAAACAAATTCCGACCCACTCATTAAGGTGTGGCTCTACATACAATATGAATTCTTTAGAAGAATTCGCATTGTCCATAGGGGTTGAAGGTATCGAATTATTTAAGAAAACTATTTTAGGGTCATACCTCAATATCCCAAAATGTAATTACCAAGGACAAATCGCAAACTGTTTGTTGCTATTGGAGTTGGAGAAGGACAATAAATATGAACTTCATATTCGGCATGCCAATGGAAATGTTTTGCCAAAATGTATCTACTTCTTTTTGTAGTGACTGTGGAATGTTTGTAACTGCCTTTGATGAGTTCCTTCGTGATGAAATCAATATCACATCTAATGATTTTCTAGCTGAATATATTCGCACAAGATATGGAGCATTATTATGAAAATATGGTAGTGAAAAGGCCAAGGCAAGATATGGTAGAGATAAAGATGATCCACCAAAGCCTAAGGGTCACTTCACTCCACCACCCCAAGATGATGTGGTTCATGTAGAATAGTGATTATGTATCAATGCATAGACAACTTTTGATGTTTCTTTGTTTTTAAGACAATTTTACTGAAGTTTTAGAGTCTTACTCTAAAAACTGTTTCATTTTATGTCTGAGTTTTAATATATTTTGTTATTAATTATATTGTGTAAATTCGTATATGTTTGTGTTTTAGTTATAGTGCTTTTGATACACAACACATCATCTTATACTTAAAACTTTCACATTATACATTTAGAGGTCATAAACATAAGTATCAGATTCATATCTAATTTGAGTCAAATGTATAAACAGTTCATTAGTTATGTAGTTATGACATAACTTATATGATACATTAGTTATGAGTCACAACAACGTACATATATATATATATATTATATTTATGTATCAAATACACTTCATTTGTTTATTATAAAAAAAAATTAATGTAATACATTTAAAATATTATTTTACTAAACAAAGCATGTCACAAATTGTGTATTAGATACAACATTCACACACAAAATTGAACAATTTTTTATATTGAATAGCAAAAATCATATATATTGTATCAAAACTACCCAGTACAATGTATTTTATATAACTATAACAATGCAAAATCTCAATATGCAAAAACTTATTCAACATAAACATGAAAGACTCATAAAAAATCACTGATTCACTACTCTTTGAAAAAAAAGTACAAGTTCTACAGTTATGACCTTCTTGTCCACAACGTCCACAACAATTTGTGTTTATTATTATCTTTTCATCGGCGTTTTTTTTTCTTCGTTTCCTTGGTCATCCAGGCATTCTTTTGCATCTAGATGACAATATTGTTTCATCTAAAACATTATATGGGACCAATCAATCCTCCTTATCTGGCATTGAAATCATTAGAACTTCATAGGTCTGTATTAATGCATCTGGCTTGAAGTAATCAGAGATGCATATCTGTAATATTCTTGCTCCTTAAAATAGCAATTGCATGTGCACAAGGTATCTCGTCTAGTTGAAATCTACCACAATTACATATTTTTCGCTCAAGGCAAACAATGTATCTTCTTCCAGCATCATAGCTGAAAAAATAAACTCAGACGATGGAACAACCTGCAAACATTACATTAGATGAAATACATTTTTTTTAAATTTTCAAAGCAATACCTATCTAACAACACATTTACACATAGCTGCACAATTTTGTAACCATCTTATAACATGTACCAGATACATTATAATAACCAATGATACAACCATTCACAAAAATCCAAGACCGATATATATTAATGTATCATTCACATTTTTTTCTTGATCAAAACAAGTAATTTACCCATCTTGATTGTTACATTATTTATATGTACAGTATACATAGTAATAGCTTGATACATTTATACAAACTTGTGATACACACACACTTGATATTCAAAACATATCTGATCCATCTCAATTGTCAATCTATTTGTTACATGTATCATATACAATCTATTATGATGATGCATTTTATACAAATCACATTCATATACAAAATAATGACCACATCATAATCTATAGATACAAAATTACAATACATGCGCGTCGTTTACTACTAATGTATCATGACTTACATATTCACATCAAAATGACAAAACAAAACTATAACCATGATACATTAAAAAAATATGTACCAATTTATCAGTAACCAACTCACGGAATACCTTTAGAAATAGCAATGTATCACGATTTTATGTATCAAAAATTGAAAAATAATAATTCGAACAATACAGAACAACTAATCACATACCTTTTTTATTTTTATTTTTTATCATATCTCTTTATTTTGAAATTGAAGTTGTGCTCTATTTTATATTTCGCCATTACGGATATGAGTTACCTCCTACGATGTATCTGATTTCCAAGTTTTTTCTAATTTCATCAATCTCCAGCTCAGCTGCAATGACGAATTTGAGATTCGCAAAAGAAATCGTTTGTCCAAAATAATTTCATCACTTTTGTACCCTTCATAATTCACCTCGCTTACCCACATTCCTGAATGTCTCAACAAAATCGATATATTCATGATTTGTGACAGATGGAGGAGATGAAAATTTGGTCGAGTAATTTGGATCTTTTACGATTTCGGATTAATGGAGAAGATGAAAATTTGAATTTTGAATTTTGTAAAGCTGTTACAATTTGGAATGGATTGATATCAATCAATTTTGCGTGATTCGGGGAAATAAAAATCAATTTTACATTTAGCTTCTATATTAAGCGCAACAGACAAATTTTGTAATGTATCATAAGTAATGTATCCAGATGAATCATATGTATCCGGATTGTTCATTTTAAAGGAATTTTTGTAAATTAGAAAAGAGTAGGGATATGATGTAATTTACTCCTTACACTATGTGATTTCTAAAAAATTTACTAATATTATATAAATATTTATTTTATTTTTTTATTTATCTATGTATAATATTGATTGAAAATATGAATATGTTCATTTTGATTTAATAAAAAATAAAATTTAATTAAAAATGTTATAAAAGTTCTTTTTATAAAATAATTTTAATATTAGAAGTGCATTGATAGTATCAATACACTTCTAATATTAAGATTATTTTATAAAAAAAAATTATTTCAAATATCTTTTATAAAAATTTTAATCTTGTCTTTTTTCATAATTTGACTTTCAAAAGTACTTTTAAGAAAGATTAGTCAAACACAATATATTTATCAAAAACACTTTTCAAATAAATTAATCAAACACAAATTACTTTTTTCAATGTGATGTCATAAAAGGCAGTATATACGTTACTCAAGCTTATTTGACGAAGCTAAGTGTTCTATATTAAAAGAGTGAAGTGTCAAAAACACATTGAAATTATCTCTTTTTTGGAGTTTCAGACCTAAAATATTGGAAGTGTAATTTTTATACCTAAATTATGACTCATTAATTTGAGAAACACACCTAATTGGTATTTGTAATACATTCTCTCTTTTATTTAGAAAAACATTACCACATGACAGTTCACATGGATAAAACGTTCGACTTTGATAAAAATTAAAAAAACTATTAGTATTAATTAAAAGTTAAAGATTAAAGTATTACTATCCCCCAAAAAAAAATTTAACAATAAAATTTAAAATATTTTTCTTACCCCTCTGCATCACCTCCTCCCCCGTACCCCAACAATCACCCCCCCTCCGCCCAACCCACAAATCCCCACCCTCAAACCACTCACACCTTACCAAAAAAAAAGGAAAAATTATGCAGAATAGCAAACATTTAGCCTATATTAGGTACTATAGCTATAATTTAAGAAAATTGTAATTCGCGGCTACAGTTTTCCCAATTCTTGCTATTCGCCTGATTTGTATAATTCCTTGACTTGTATAAATTCAGAATTTGTATAATTCGGTTCCTGATTGTATAAATTCAGAATTTTGTATATGCTTACACTAGCTATTTTGTATACGATTTATGAAAAATTCATAATAAATTACTCTGTTTGTATATTGACAAGCGAAATATACAAAGGGGGTTCTGAAAAATTTCTAAATGTATAAATACAAAATTTGTATATACTTATCCTATTTGTATATTCGTAAGCGAAATATACAATGGAAAAAAATATACAAACCGCAGCCTCCATAGCAAAAGAAATTATAGCTATGGAGCGCAATTATCTAAATTATAGCTATAGAGCCTTATTATGTCTATTATGTTTGCTATTTATGAAATTTTCTCAAAAAAAATTAGATATTATTTTTATTTTGGAAAAAAAAAATCTACCACACCCCATTTGACTTCAATTTTTTTATGTATATGAAAAAACTCTAATATCTAGTATTGTATAATTGTGGTGTACAGCTTGTTGATGTGGCATAGTTCTATCAACAAGAATACCTTTCTTGACTTCTTTCTCTCTTTCCTTTTCTCATTTAATTTAGTCCAATTTTCCCTTCTTCCCCTTTTTATTATTTTCTGTCATTTCTATCATTACTGTTTTGTATATATATATATTATTTTAAGATGTCAATAAGTGTTTAAATAAATTACTCAATTAAAGGTTAAGATAGTTTTAAAAATAAAAGATGAAAAGATTTTGGTTTCTAAGACTATTTTTTGTAAAACTCTTACCTTTTTTAGGATAGTACAAGTTTCCAATTTGATTTACCCACATTGAAATCTTTCAGTATCAACATACAACACGTTAATAAATTGACATTTTTCTAATTCCAGAGTTCATTTGTGCTTTCTTGTTAGATACATCCTAATGTGAATGGATTTAGCTTGTGGAAAAAAATTATTGTTCCATATTTAATTTGGAATGTTTCTCACAAATTCTTTGTCAAAGAATTTCATATATAGGATACTAAAAGAATAATAATAAGTGGTAGAATCATACACAAATGTTTGATTGATAAAGATGGATTTTCTTTAATAAAAATTATGAAATTAATATTTAAATCTTGTGTTGATTTTACTTTACTACCTGTTTGAAGTGCAACTAAGATCACTAATTATAATCAAAGTAAAAACGTACAATTTGGTTAGAATATTTATAATTAAACAACGAAGTCATTTAAGAATGTTTTTGTAACATAATGGATCAAGGCATTTTTTTTTCACCTCAGGATAGAACAATTCAAAATGTTTGATAATTTTTCATTCAAATTGTGATAAAAAAAATTGAGATGACGGGATAATCGGAATATGAAGAGAGAGAAAAAATTACTTTGACTTTGAGTTTTCCTATAAAACATTAATAGTTATTTTGGTATTGTTTGGTTTAGACTTATTTTTAGAATTCTGAATGCTAGGAAAAATTTGAGGCGTATCTAGAGGGTTTCTGTGGGTTCACGTGAATTCATGTTTCCCCTTTTAGATTATATATAGTAGCGTTTTATTTTTAAAAAAATACTTAAATATAAAAGTGTGAATTCACGTTCAAAGTATCATATAATAATATAATGATGATTGAGTGCACCTCTCTAAGTGAGGATAGAAATTTAAATCTTATATCTATTATATTTTTTTGTGTAACATCTCTCCAAGTGGTTATCGATAACACTTTTGGTGTTTCAATTAATTTTTCTTTTATTTTTTTCTTTACTCTTTCAAAAATTTCAAGTGTGTTACATTGGAAATTCCTAAAAAAAAATTAGCATTGTAAAATTTTTCTATAATTAAATCAAATGTGTATATTAAAATTTAAAACTACTAGTGTCATATATTTTGGACCTATAATTTTTTCATTGTTATTTTTGGTACTTCAAAAATTCTTTGCTTTAATTCTATTGCACTTCATTTTTCTATCATAGTAATTCTTACCAATAACTAATATAAGCGGAGTGGGGCGGGGCAGATTTAAAACAACAAATTGTGTCATGTGAGGCAGAGTAGAGTGGCTTGAAATCCTCACGGGTCTATGCAGGTTTACCCTGCCTCGCTTCGCCCCGCTCCATTGATATCCCTATTTCTACGCATGTACATTCGCCGTGGTGGACAAAATAATCATATTGTTTTCAATTATTTTTAGTATACTAGGTAGACAATTTGGCTGAACATGGGGTCCACTTGCATTTTCCTTCATACATGTGTCGGCCTTTGGTATGTGTGTTGTGGGCTCGACTTTAATAGTTTGGTTGTTATATTTATACTTTGGCGCACCTTGAAGCTGTCATTTCATTTTCTTATGTACTTCTTATTTAATTGCGATATAATTAATAACTTATAATAGAGAGTTTCAAGAGTTATAGTCTTTAAATTTATTTGTCTTATTTCTTTATTAAAAGACATTAAATTATTCATTATAATTAATAATTTAAAATATTTAAAAATATAACAAATTTGATTAACTTTTGAAATTTTATCGATGTCACAAAAAATGAGACAGAAAAAGTAACTTGTATTGTTTGAAAATGACGTAAAAAACATTGTAAACCACTTTAAAATTATATATGTGTCACATAAATTGTGACAAAAAATATATTATTTAAAAATTGCACAAAAAGTACTATAAATTACAATAATTAACAAGTTAAAATATTTAAAACACATATAAAGAGTCTGATTGTTTCTCAAAATTTCATTAGTGCCACATAAATGGCGCAGAAAGAATAAAATAATATTTTTTAAAAATACGTAAACAGTACTATAAATCACAATAATTAACAACTTCAAACATTTACATATCATATTAAAATTTAACTGATTCTCCCAATTATATATGTGTCATATAAATTAAAATAACCAAATAATATATGTTGGGCCCGTGCTAACATGGATCCAGTATCTAGTTTATCAAATAAAAGACTTGATTCATTTTAAAATGTCTATATTTCTTATTCCCTTATAGAATAATGTAAATAATTAAAAGAATTTCTACAAAACTAAAATCAATAGTCTTATACCTAACATCAATAATGTTTCAAAATATATTAAATGGATGCATTGTATCATTAACTAAAACAAAACTATCAGAAGATAATCTCTAAAAGCTAAAAGAATAAATTTCAACGAACTGGTTGTTAAATAAAACTTAAGGTCTATTATTATGTGATGTGAAAGATGCAAAAGAAAACAATCAAAAGGTTGTTAAAGAAATTCATAGGAAAATGATTTCTATCACGGAGTCCCTTAATCGGACTACATTTCAAAAGTTTGGATAAAACTTCTTTTTCCATCAAAGTTAATTTGCAAATATTTAAAGTTTGAAGTTGAAGTTGTGACCAGTCATAAATAATATTTAAAATGTGAATTGAATTTTTTCTAAGTGATGATTAAACACCCCAAATTTCTATAAGACTAGTAAAATTACATAACTTGACTAAATTACCCGAAATAAATGATCAATTTTGGTTCAAAGAGTAATATCTCAAAATAGATAGGCACATAATGTCACAAATATTTTTTCACTCTATTTAGAATTTTCGCAAATAGAGTTGTGTTTGGTTATAATTTTTACAAATAATATTTGATTGTTTGAATGTACTTTATTTTTAAAATATGAAATTTAATTTAAATGGATCATTAAGAAAAATAAAAATTTAGCTTAAAATTTGGAAAAGGAAAATATAGGAAAAGTGAAAACAATATTTCAGTTGATATTTGGAATTTTCATGATCAAATACTGACTTACGAAATAAAGTGACAAAAATTTCAGAAAAATAAAATAAAAAATCTGCATGGCTAAACGGGTCAGTAACTCATTGTATGTTTTGACGCGAATACCCAATATTAGATAACTTGAGGCAAAACTCCATGCTTCTTTTTTGCTTCTTCAGGTTATATGCTTTTGCGTTCAGATGCACGCGCTTGAAATTTTAGTAATTTTTATGTGTTTTCAGTTAGATATGGCTGAGCACAAAGATACATAAAAAAAATAATATATTAAATGAGTTTGTTAGATTTATAGTTATTTTAACTAATTGATTATTGAGATTTGTTCTTTATGATACATAGACTTATGTTTTAAATTTGAGTTCATTTGGAGTAGATTTAGGTATTGAAATTTGAAAAAATAAAATGATTACTCCCTCCGTCCAATAATAGTTATCCACTATACTAAAAATAGTTGTCCAACAATAGTTGTCCAGTTTAGAAAATCAAGAGATAATTTATCTTTTGTGTCTATGTTACCTTTGCTATGAAATACTATTTATCATCTAATACATTTTTCAAAGCATTAAATTTACGGCAAAGGGCCAAATATGCCCCTCTACTATTAGAAATAGTTTAAATATACCCTTTGTTATACTTTGGGTCCAAATATACCCCTTTCGTTATACTTTAGGGCCAAATATACTCCTCCTATTACATTTTGGCATAAATTTACCCTTAATTTTAACTCTCGATCAAATAATAGGCTCTTTTCTTCATTCTTTTGAATATGTTGTTTTTCCTCTTTAATGACATAATTATTCCTTGACCTCGAACTATATAAAGTGATATCTATTATGTATCAATTTTCAATATGCAGTCGTCTCTCTCGTTGTTTAACTTAAATATTGCTGAGTTAAAATTATAGATTGTGATCTATGGATTAGAGTATTTCATACGAGGAAAATGGATTAGTAAACACTTGCTTGAGTTTGGCTAAAAAAATAAATACTATAAGCTATTTTAAAAATTTCATGACTATACTATTATTAATAAACACTTACGTTCCATGCTTTTTAAAATTCCATTACTATAATATTATATGTTGATTATACTTATACAATTGTAATATACAATTTTTTCCTTTATATATATATGATTTTATTTAACCATCCGTTAAAATTAAGGGTATATTTGAGCCAAAATATAATGAGAGGGGTATATTTGTCTCGAAAGTATAACTGGAGGGGTATATTTGAACTGAAAGTATAACGAGCGGCATATTTAAACTATTTCGAATAGTACAGGGGTATATTTGATCCTTTTCCGTTTAGTAAAATCAAAGGATAAAATAGTAATATTACCCCCTATTATTTATTGTTTCTTAAGGGGTGTGCCAGTCAATAGTGGACAACTATTGTTGGACAGAGGGATTATTTTGTTGGTTAAAAATTTTAAATGCACACACCAGAAATTTTAATCTATTTTAACATGTGTTTCATTTATGTATGTTAGAACGTAGTCATATATTGAAAAATTAAAACATGTTTAAATGAGTGTCAAATTTGTTGTTATTTTACAAATTGATGATTAAAGTTTGTTCTTGTAATGCATGAAACTAATGTTTCAAATTTAAGCGTATTTGGAGTAAGTTTGATTATTGAAATATAAAAAATAAATTACTTCTGTCACTAATTACAATATGCTTAAAAACCCTCTCAAAACCCTAGGCTAAAACCCTAAATTTGCCTACCTTTTCCGACGACCACCATGGCATTAGCGCCGTTGGGCAGCCTCTGACGGAGGCTGCTCAACCAACAACCACAAAGATGGCTTCTTCGAATGAAAGAGTAATGAACTATGCAGCAACACTACAACCACATACCTCTAAGAATGTTCCCCTACCCCTCAAATCGATTGTGTATTTGATGGGGGACCTAGAGTAGTATAGGAAGAGAAGAAGGTGACATAGATGATTGCGAATGAAGAACTAGAATTTAAGTAGTAGGAAAATTTTCCTACGGATGACCGGACATACATGATCTCAGGAAACTAATTTCTAAGCAACGTGAGTTGAAGGATGACATGAATATTGGACTTCTGAGTAATAGATATGTGTTGATTAGCGTGTCTAGAATGGAGGATTATGTGAATCTGCTATGAAAGCCAATATTTTATATTGCACATAAAAACTGAAACTATCCCATGAAAACTACGATTGTAGTGGATCTCATTGCATTCACTACCACCAAATTTCTTTGAAAAAGAGACAATCTTTTCAATATGCAGCAACAACGGGTAAGCCATTACAGGTGAACATGGCAACAAGCACAAAAACAAGGCCGAGTTGTGCACGAGTTAAGGTATAAGTGAATTTAATGAGTGATTTCTCAAAAAAGAGTGAATGTAGAAATCAAAAAAAGAAGTGGAAAAATAGTGGCCAAGTGAATTACAATAAAGTATAATTATTTGTCAAAATATTGTAAAAATTGTAAGCTTCAGGGTCAGAATGAAAATAGATCTTTGTACTAGTTGCACCCTGAATTATATATGGATACGCAAACGTGGAGAAACAGGAGGATGATGAGGATAAGGATGATGATATATAGAAGGAGAAGGAGGGGCAAATGAACGATAGAAGATCGAAGAAACCAATGAAGAAGCCAGAACATCAGGAGCAAAGACAGAGAAATGGTGCGGGAGGGTAGATACACACGATGAGGAGGCTTTGTTCAGATATGGAATCCAAGAAAAAGCCAAAAAGTAAATGATGTAACTACTGGAAATAAGTTTAATGATCTCAACGTCAAAGAAGGGACAAAGGAGAAGCAAGATGTCAAAGATAAGGATCACGAGGATAGGGCTGAACTTGCACAAAAAAAAATACAAGAAAATGAGTAGAGGAAGTTTTTGATTAGGATAAACACACAAGTAATACCAGTAAGAAAGATACGAATTCACAAGACAAAAAGAATGAGGAAAGGGGTAGAGCACATGAGATTAATCAAGACAGTGGGATCAAGATAGAAGATACTAACAAAAGGAACTCAAAAAGGAATGATAGCAGAGAAGGACAACAAAACAATGATAAGGGTATTGAGGGGGAAAACAATAGGTTACAGATAAGTAGTCAGCAACAATTACTCATAACAAGGGATTGAAATAGGAAGAAAGCTCAAACAAAGGTGAAGAGGAAGTGAGTTTAGTGAATGCAAAGTTCCCTCCAAAAAGACCAGATATAGATCAGAAAGGAGGAGCACATCTTGAAGATAAAAGCAGTAATGCAGGAAATTTAGATATTCATGACAACATTGGCGAGAAGAGTAGGAATGAAGAGGAATATGAAGATATTCAAAAAAACATCAAGGATGCATGTACAAAAGGAGATTTATTATCAAGGATGCAAGTAGTCTCAAGAATGAGAAAAGAAAGGGGAGATCAACAACATTAAAGGGCAGTGAAATGCGAACAAGGAATAGTTCTGCTAAATCGACAGCTAGTAGATGATGGTGCACAACATATTATTTTGAAATATTAGGTCAGTACAATCTCAAAATGCATTTGAGAGAGTAATTGATCTAAAAAAATATATCACAATTCATATCTTGCTTTTTTGGAACCTTTCAAAGAGCCTCATAAGTTAAAAGATTATAGGAGGAATATTAAAATGGAGAACACAGTTGTGAATTGCTCTAATAAAATATAGATTAGAAAGGAGAAGTTAAGTCAAACACTTATCAACAACTAATAATAAAATTCACTCATCAAATCAGTCTCAAAGAAATGGTGATTACAACAGTATGTGCTCGATGTAGTGCATTAAAAAGACTAAAACTGCGGGATGACTTGAAATGTCTGACTGAAATTAACAATGTGTCATGAATGATAGGTAGAGATTTCAATGTTATTTTGAATGAGTCAGAAAAGCTTGGGGGGCTTCCAGTCACTCAATAGAAAGTAGTGAATTTTGCACAATCAATAATTGTGCACTATATGAGATTCAATTCTTAGTGAAGTGTAACATTTGATAACGAAAGGGTCTGATCATGCTCCACTTCATGTCATATGTAGATCAATGACCAGCCTAGTGATAAAAACTTTCAGGTTTTTAAATTTTTGAACAAAGCATCATACTTTTAAAGGAATGGTGGAAAAGCTGTAGGGAACAAACATTGCTGGATCAACTTTCTATATCTTTAATGAAATGATGAAAATTGAAGAAAGCTTTAGCACAGTGGAGTAAATTAACATTTGGTGATATTTTTAAAAGAATAGCTACTTTGGAGGATGTGGTGAGAATGAAGGAGGCATAGTTAAATATTAGTCCTAGAGAAAAAAATAAAGCATAGGGAGCAGGAAGAACTAAAGAAATTTCAGAAGATAAAAAAGGAATACTAAAAACAAAAGGCTGAGATGCAATGGTTTAAAAATGAGGGAAAAAATTCAAAGTTCTGTCATACTTATGTGAAAGGAAGAAGAAAGAGATTGATTTTTCAAAACATAGAGAATGAGCAAGGGGTTATTCCTGAAAGATCACAGGTTATTGAGAAGGAGGCAGTCAGAGTTTTTCAAGAACAATTCAGAGAGAATATAAGACCACAGTACGATTATATGTTGGATCATATTCTAGAAATGATATCTAAAGAGGATAATGACAATATGACTAGATTTCCAAATAATGATGAAGTTGAAGAAGCTATATTTGATCTTAATAAGGATAGCATATGTGGTCCAGATGGATTTTCATGGTAGTTCTATCAGGCAAAAAACCATAAAGGAAGATATTGTTAAGATAGTAATAGCTTTATTCACTGGGTATAAAATACCTAGA
This sequence comes from Solanum appendiculatum, assembly GCA_018342035.1. NCBI lineage: Eukaryota > Viridiplantae > Streptophyta > Magnoliopsida > Solanales > Solanaceae > Solanum > Solanum appendiculatum. The sequence goes on from JAGDQO010000963.1 coordinate 329,136, forward strand.
TACATTACTTATACAACTTTGGTGCTCATCCCAAAAAGGAGACAATGGGTAAATTTTCAGACATAATATCAATCAGTCTGAGCACATTTATGAATAAGATTATTTCTAAGGTGATACATGGAAGAATAGTGAAAGTACTACCTAAAATCATTTCAAATAACCAATCAGATTTTATGAAAGGAAGAAATATTATTGAAAATGTGTTGCTGGCTTAGAAAATAATTAGGGATATCAATAAGAGAAATAAGCATCACAATGTGATTGTCAAAGTAGATGATAGGGTGTCATGAATATACATAGCAAAAGTTATGAGAAAATTTAGGGTTGGAGAAAGGATGATAGATATGATTTGAAGATTGTTGTCCAATAATTGATATTCTATTCTAATTGATGAACAATCATATGAAACAATAGCATTTACTACGGGACTAAAAGAAAGAGATTCATTATCCCCAACACTATTTATTATTGCAGCTGAAGTTCTTGAAAGAGGACTCAGTAGCCTTAAAAAGGATAAGGGGTACATTGGATTTGATCTCGCCAAATGTAGTGAACAGATAAATCATCTATTATATGCAGATGATACCATTCTATTTTTCTCAACCTAGAGGAATTGAGTAGAAAAAGAAGATGAAGATTCTAAGAAAGTATGAAAAGATGTCTGGACAACTGGTTAATTTTTTAAAAAGCTTTTTATATCTTCATGAAAAATTACCAATAGTGGTGAGTCAGAAATTAAGAAAACTAACAAGAATTGAGCATAGTGCATTCCCTTTTAATTATTTAGGATGCCCTTTATTTTCTAGGAGGAGGAAGAAAGTGCATTTTGAGAGTCTGATAAAGAAAGTTATGGGCAGAGTAATGTTATGACAGAACAAGTTACTCACATATTGGAAAAGATACACTCTGATAATGCATGTACTTCAATTCATGCTAATATACTTAATGTCAGCAATAAACCTACCAAAAAAAATTGAGCAGTTTCATAGAATTATGACTATTTTTTTTGGGGGGAACTCATAGAGGTTCCAAAGGAAAACATTGGGTAGAATGAGAAGTTTTATATATGCATAAAAAGGAAGAAAAGATTGATTTCAGATCTTTGCATGGCGTTGCAAATACTTTTTTTGTAAAACTTTGGTGAAATTTTAGTACATTCACAAACTCTTTGTAGAGTGATTTCATAGGGAATAAGTATTATAAAAAGTGGCACTCTGTATTGGTACAAGGATCAAGGGCATCATATGTGTGGAGGAAGATGATCTAAAAAAGAAAAAAAGTTGAACACAATATTTGGTGGCAAGTCAAGGCAAGTAATGCTAGCTTTTTGTTTGATAACTGGACAAAAATGGGAGCTTTGTATTATGTGGAGGTGGACAGCTTAGGTGAGGAGGAAATTTAGGTGACGTATTTTGTTGCAAATGGAGGGTGGGATAGGGACAAATTGGAACAATATGTGTTAATAGAAATGGTGAATCATATTTGTGAAAACGTAAATCCCCGGTGAATGAGGAAGCATTGGATAAAGCATGGTGGATGGAGAATATAAATGGGAGATTTTCAAGTAATTTAGCCTGGGACATGGTGAGAAACAAGAAGGCACATAAGATTTTCAAACAGATATCGATGAAATGGATACCTTTTAAAATTAACTTTTTTCTATAGAGAGCTTGGAAGGAGAGGATTGATGCAGATGATATTTTGCAAAGGGTGAGGATAAATTTTGTGTCAAGAGGTTGGTATTGTGAGGGGCATAACTAGTAAACAATGAATCATCTTTTTTCTAATAACTCCCATAGCTATTAGGCTATGAAACCAGTTTGCTAATTTTGCAGGGATAAATATTGAAGAACTATAATTACACCAGTTGGTCAAGGAGTGGTGGAGTGTGAACACTACGAATAAGCTACATCAAGTATATAAGGCACTTCCAACATTTATCATATGTGAACTATGAAAGAGAAGAAACACAAGAAAACATAGGGGAGACATAACCTTTAGTGTAATGGTGCAACACATTCAGAAAGTTGTACATCATATGCTTAAAGTGTTATATCCATGATTGAGAGTTCAAGGACAGGAATGGAAGGATTTGATTAACACGCTGGGGAGATATAAATCAAAGCTACACTACTATGTTGTTAAATGGGAACTACCAATCATAGGTGGTCTTATATGTAACACAGATAGAGAAAGTAAAGAAAATTCTAGATCTAGTTCTTATGACTTCTGTTTAAGGAATCATAAAGGTAATCTATGATATGCTCATGTCAGGGTACTAAGCTATGTTACAAATATCCAAGCTGAAGCTAGAACTATACTAGAGGCATTAAGATTTTGAAAAAATACTGCAGCTCAAGAGAAATTCATAGAGACAGACTCCCTTTCTATGATTAAGATCATCAAGAAAGTCTGAAGAGTGCTCCGGGAGATAATTGAGATGGTGTAGGAGATCAAAGAGTAAAAGCAAGCTGTCAAGCTACAACATATTTTTAGAGGGGGAAATCAGCTAGCAGACCACCTAGCTAATCATGCAGACAAGGAAGGCAGAAAGATGGAATATCACACTCTTAAATAATTAACAACAACGAGGAAGATCCTTAACACATACAAGTATCAAATTCCAACAATAAGGATAAGAATAAAAAAATATTAAATTACAGCAAGCATGATATCACATAAAAGGCATTTGCATGAAAGAATAGAGGAAAGTAACACTTCGAGAATTTGTAGTAGAACTCTTTACAAAAGAGTATTTCATAGACACACAGACATTAAATATGCTAAACAAAGAATGATAAGCTATTTAAGCACACAAAAACTTTCACCAAAAAAAAAAGGAATCCGACGTCAAATTTTGCTTCGACAATAGGAGGTTAGCTTCATGGTCCAATATACAACTGGTGACAAAAAAGGAAGAAACTTTAGAATAGTAAAATAAGAAAAGAAGCAAACATAGAAAGGAAAGATCTAAGAAGAAGTACTTACTGGTGGATGAATTGCTAACTTCGAACGGTTTCTGTCACAACCCGATTTCTCGAGTCATGATGGCGCCTACCAACCCGCCAGTAGGCAAGCCAAACCATGTCCCGAAACTTGACAGTAATGGGACTGAGGGTGGAAACTAGCCTCAACATAGGGGAAAGGCAGAAGCAAACCCAAACTATATACAATAAACAATATCTCCCAGAACCTGGAAGTCACAAGTACAGAGCTACTAAAAGAGTACAAGTCCTAAAAGTGGACCATAGAAACCAGACTGTCTCAAACGCTAAAGACAAGCCAAAATATAAATACAGAAGGAGGCATGTAATCTCATGACGCCATGTGCTCACCCTCGCCTCCGGAACAGACTGCAACATGCTCAAACTCAACGCAGATAGCTGGTGCTCGAACCTGCATCACGAAAATAGATGCAGAGTGTAGCATGAGTACCAACACAACAGGTACCCAGTAGGCATAATAGGCTGACTGAGCAAGAAGGGTAAAACAGATTGAAAGGATAGAATCTAAAGTAACAAAGGTCAAAGGAAATAAGCACAAAACTAGCCGATAGCAAATCTAAGAATATCTAAACTAAACCTAGCTGGCTCCCCATTAGACCCAGAAGGTACACTCAAGCATGGACAAACAAAACCCAAACGGACCGCCATAAGCCCGACAGGTACACGATAAAGTTAAATCTATGAGACCGAAGGAAAACCCAACTGTGAACCGAAACCACCAACCAACTCAACCGAAGCAATCAGCCAACTCCAACCCAGTCAAAAGTCTGACTTCCAAATCAGGCCACTCATCTTGATGGCAACTCCCGGGGGCCCTACCCTAGCCAGCAGAGTGCCGAGGGGCATAACGACTCCCTCAAAGGCCCTAATATCCAATTGCCCAATTAGCTAACACTCCGGGGGCCCTGTCCCAGCCAGATGAGTGCGCGGGGCGTGTCAATTCCGAAGAGGACCCCAATAGCTCATATCCAATTGCCCAGCCGGCTAACACTCCGGGGGCCCTGTCCCAGCCAGATCTATTATCGAGGTTGGTTTCTGGGTCAGAAATTATTTTCCTAAAAAGTATTTTCTACTCTCTAGTAAAAAATAAAATATATTTTTGAAAAGTGTTTCTCATTCACAAACCAAACACTAAAAACTATTTTCGAGAAAATAAATCAGAAATCCACTTGTTTTTCAGAAAATATTTTCCATGGAAAATATTTTCCTTCATACCAAACATACCTTCTAATGTGCAAGTAAAAGAAAAAAAAGACATTTTTTAAAGAAAAATTGATACCAACATGCCAAGGAAAACAACATCACAAACAAGGAATGAATGATCAAAATTAAGACAAAAACTCATAAAATACTATAAACAAGGTATGAAAAGATAAAGACAGAAACTCACACTCTGACAATTTCAAAACACACTTCTACTTATCTCAACATGAAAAGAAGTTAGAGGCAAGAAAAGTAATACGACATGATCTCTACACTTAATTAACAAAAATTTATTTATCCTTGATTGAAGAAAATTTTCTTAAATTACATAAAGAGACGATCGTGATAAATCAAAGAATTGGTTAATCAAATCAATCTCTACAACAATAAGATTAATCAATAATTCTCAATTCATTCCTAGAGATAATCTAGATGTGCCAACAGTCATAAAACAACCAGGCAGGATAAAATAATATCGACATTTAAAAAGAAAGATGGTGCAACTTCACTTGAGACGAAATTAAGACGAAAACTCACGAAATACTACAAACAAGGCAAGAAAAGATAAAGATGAAAACTCACACTCGGACAATTTCAAGAAACACTCTTACTTATCTCAACATGAAAAAAGTTAGAGGCAAAAAAAGTAATACAACAGGATCTCTACACTTCATTAAGAAAAATTAATTTATTCTTAATTGAAGAAAATTTTCGTAGATTACATAAAGAGACAATCATGATAAATCAAAGATTTGATTAATCAAATCAATCTCAACAATAATAAAATTAATCAATAATTATCCATTCATTTCTAGAGATAATCTATATGTGCCAACAGTCATAAAGCAAACAAGCAGTATAAAATAATATCAACACTAAAAACGAAATATGGTGCAACTTCACTTGAGAAAGTTGGGGTTGAAATTTTGTTTTGAAAATTGAATCTTGGATCTCACATCGATTATTGGTTTTCGGGGTCGGGTCCTGATTTAGAAGTCGAAACACATATTGATCGATCATGTTCAAGTTTCGCTATCGGGGTCAGGTCTTGGGTCAAATTTCCAATCCCAATTCGAATGTCGGGTCTCGGGTCAAAAGTTGGGGTCAGGTCCTGGATCAAATTTTGGATCGATTGTCGGGGTTGTGTCCTAGTTTGCATTTTGGGATCATGTCCCAGATCGATTATCGAGGTTGATTTCTGGGTCAGAAATTATTTTTCTAAAAAGTATTTTCTACTCTCTAGTAAAAAATAAAAGATATATTTTGAAAAATGTTTTTTATTCACAAACCAAATACTAAAAAATATTTTTCGAAAAATATTTTCTACTCACCAACCAAATATGAGAAAATAAGTCAGAAATCCACATGTTTTCCTGGAAAATATTTTCCTTCATACCAAACACACCCTTAATGTACAATTAAAAGGAAAACAAGACTTTTTCTTTTAGAAAAATTGATAGCAACATGCCAAGGAAGACAACATCACAAACAAGGAAGGAACAATCAAAATTATGACAAAAACTCACAAAATACTATAAACAAGGCATGGAAAGATAAAGATGGAAACTCACACTCGGATAATTTCAAGAAACACTCTTACTTATCTCAACATGAAAAAAGTTAGAGGCAAAAAAAGTAATACAACAGGATCTCTACACTTCATTAAGAAAAAATAATTTATTCTTAATTGAAGAAAATTTTCGTAGATTACATAAAGAGACAATCATGATAAATCAAAGATTTGATTAATCAAATCAATCTCAACTACAATAAAATTAATCAATAATTATCCATTCATTTCTAGAGATATATATGTGCCAACCGTCATAAAACAAACAAGCAGTATAAAATAATATCAACACTAAAAAAGAAATATGGTGCAACTTTACTTGAGAAAGTTTGATCGAAATTTTGATTTGGAAATCGAATCTTGCATCTCTCATCGATTATTGGTTATCGGGGTCGGATCCTGATTCGGTAGTCAGATCTCGATTCAAGCGTCGAAGTCAACTTCCAGATTGGTCGATCGTGTTCAAGTTTCACTGTTGAGTTCAGGTTCTTGGTCGGATTGCAAATCTCAATTCGAATGCCGGGTCTCGGGTCGAAAGTCGGGGTCAGGTCCTGGATCAAATTTCGAATCGATCGTCGAGGTGGTGTCCTGCTTTGCATGTCGAGGTCATGTCCTAAATCGATTATCGAGGTTGGTTTCTGGGTCATAAATTATTTTCCTAAAAAAGTATTTTTCTACTCTAAAAAATAAAAGATTTTTTTTGAAAAATGTGTCTCATTCACAAACCAAACACTTAAAATATTTTCTACTCACCAATCAAACATGAAAAAATAAGTCAGAAATTCACTTGTTTTCTAGGAAAATATTTTCCAGTAAAACATTTTTCATGGAATTAATCAAATCAATCTCAACAACAATAAAATTAATCAATAATTATCTATTCGTTACTAGAGATAATCTATATGTGCCAACAGTCATAAAGCAAACAAGCAATATAAAATAATATCAACACTAAAAAAGAAATATGGTGCAACTTCACTTGAGAAAGTTGGGGTCAAAATTTCTATTTGAAAATCGAATCTTGGATCTCGCATCGATTATAGGTTTTCGGGATCGGATTCTGATTTAGAATTCAAGTCTCGATTTGAGCGTCAAATTCGAAACCCAGATTGGTCAATCATGTTCAAGTTTCGCTGTCAGGGTCAGGTCTTGGGTCAGATTTTCAATTCCAATTCGAATGTTGGGTCTCGGCTCAAAAGTCGAGGTCAGGTCCTGGGTCAAAATTTGCATCGATCATCAGGGTTGTGTCCTAGTTTGCATGTTGGGGTCATGTCCGAGATCAATTATTGAGGTTGGTTTCTGGGTCAAAAATTATTTTTCTAAAAAGTATTTTCTACTCTCTAGTAAAAAATAAAAGATATTTTTTGAAAAATGTTTCTCATTCACAAACCAAATACTAAAAAATATTTTCCGAAATATATTTTCTGTTCACCAACCAAATATGAGAAAATAAGTCAGTATTTTCTACTCTCTAGTAAAAAATAAAAGATATTTTTTGAAAAATGTTTCTCATTCACAAACCAAATACTAAAAAATATTTTCCGAAATATATTTTCTGTTCACCAACCAAATATGAGAAAATAAGTCAGAAATCCATTTGTTTTTCAGGAAAATATTTTCCAGTAAAACATTTTCCATGGAAAATATTTTCCTTCATACCAAACACACCCTGAATGTAAAAGTAAAAAAAAAATAAGACATTTTTTTTAGAAAAATTGATACCAACATGCCAAGGAAGACAACATCACAAACAAGGAAGGAACAATCAAAATTAAGACGAAAACTCACAAAATACTATAAACAAGGCATGGAAAGATAACGATGGAAACTCACACTCGGACAATTTCAAGAAACACTCTTACTTATCTGAATATGAAAAAAAGTTAGAGGCCAAAAAAGTAATACAACAGGATCTCTACACTTCATTAAGAAAAATTAATTTATTCTTGATTGAAGAAAATTTTCGTAGATTACATAAAGAGACAATCATGATAAATCAAAGATTTGATTAATCAAATCAATCTCAACAACAATAAAATTTCAATAATTATCCATTCATTTCTAGAGATAATATATATGTGCCAACAATCATAAAGCAAACAAGCAGTATAAAATAATATCAACACTAAAAAAAATATGGTGCAACTTCACTTGAGAAAGTTGAGTCGAATTTCGATTTGGAAATCGAATCTTGCATCTCGCATCTATTATTGGTTGTCGGGGTTGGATCTTAATTTGAAAGTTAGGTCTCGATTCAAGCATCGAAATCGACATCTAGATGGGTCGATCGCGTTCAAGTTTCGCTGTCGAGTTCAGGTCCTGGGTCGGATTGTTAATTCCAATTCGAATTTCAGATCTCGGATCGAAAGTCAGGGTCAGATCCTGAATCAAATTTTGGATCGATCGTCGAGGTTGTGTCCTAGTTTGCATGTCATGGTCATGTCCTAGATCGATTATCGAGGTTGATTTCTGAGTTAAAAATTATTTTCCTAAAAAGTATATTCTACTCTATACTAAAAAATAAAAGATGTTTTTTGAAAAATGTTTCTCACCGACAAACCAAACACTAAAAACTATTTTTCAAAAAATATTTTCAACTAACCAACCAAACATGAAAAAATAAGTCAAAAATCCACTTGTTTTCCAAGAAAATATTTTCCAGTAAAACATTTTCCATGAAAAATATTTTCCTTCATAACAAACATACCCTTAACGTACAAGTAAAAGAAAAAGAAGATATTTTATTTAGAAAAATTGATACCAACATGCCAAGGAAGACAACATCACAAATAAGGAAGGAACGATTAAAATTAAGACGAAAACTCATGAAATGCTATAAACAAGGCATGGAAAGATAAAGATGGAAACTCACACTCGGACAATTTCAAGAAACACTCTTACTTATCTCAACATGAAAAGAATATAGAGGTAAAAAAAAGTAATACAATAGGATCTCTACACTTAATTATGAAAAAATAATTTATTCTTGATTGAAGAAAATTTTCTTATATGACATAAAGAGACGGTCATGATAAATCAAATATTTGATTAATCAAATCAATCTGAACAACATTAAAATTAATCAATAATCATCCATTCATTCCTAGAGATAATCTATATGTGCCAATAGTCATAAGGCAAACAAACAGTATAAAATAATATCAATACTAAAAAAGAAAGATGGTGTAACTTCACTTGAGCAAGTTGGGGTCGAAATTCTGATATGGAAATTGAATCTTGGGTCTCGCATTGATTGTTGGTTTGTCAGGATCGTGTCCTGATTTGGAAGTCAAGTCTCGATTCGAGTGTCGAAGTTGAGACTTAGATTGGTCGATCGTGTTCAAGTTTCGCTATTGGAGTCAGGTCCTGGGTTGAGTTTTAAATCCCAATTCGAATGTCGGGTCTCAGATTGAAAGTCGGGATAAGATCCTGGGTCAAATTTCAGATCAATCGTCAGGGTTGTGTCTTAGTTTGCATGTCGGGGTCATGTCCTAGATCGATTATTGAAGTTGGTTTTTGGATCATAAATTATTTTTCTAAAAAGTATTTCTACTCTCTATTCAAAAATAAAAGATATTTTTTAAAAATATTTTTCATTCACAAATCAAACACTAAAAATTTTTTTTTACTCACCAATCAAACATGAGAAAATAAGTCAGAAATCCACTTGTTTTCCAGGAAAATATTTTCCTTCATACAAAACACACCCTTAATGTACAAGTAAAAGAAAAAGAAGACTTTTTTTAAAGAAAAATTGATACCAACATGCCAAGGAACACAACATCACAAACAAGAAAGAAACGATCAAAATTAAGACGAAAACTCATGAAATACTATAAACAAGGCATGAAAAGATAAACACGGAAACTCACACTCGGACAATTTCAAAAAACACACTTACTTATCTCAATATGGAAAGAAGTTAGAGGCAAGAAAAGTAATACGAAATGATCTCTACACTTAATTAAGAAAAATTAATTCATTCCTAGAGATAATCTAGACGTGCCAACAGTCATAAAGCAACCAAGTAGTGTAAAATAATATAGACATTGAAAAAGAAAAATGGTGCAACTTCACTTGAGAAAGAATACTATTCACTCTTTTGTTTTACAAAATCATTGTTCTCATTGTAGTTTACTAATAACAAGAAAAGAAAAAAAAGAGATTAAAAATCTATACAAGTAGAGATTGTGACCACAAAAAAAATGAAATCATCTAGATTATAGGAACTCCCAAACTCACACGAAATACTTTGAGTCATTGATGTTCCCTCAAGGCTATAAAGAAAACTTTTGTAATCTTTGGGGACTAGACTAAAAACATTTTTGTAATCTTTGGGGACAAGACTAGGAACCATATTGCTAATTCAAACTAATATAAAAATTTATATATTAATTTCTCCCCTTATTTCTTTACTCTCTTTATAATTTGCTATATCTGTTTATTCATCTAATTTGTAGAAAAATCTACTTGCATAAAGAAACAATCAACTCATATATTAACCAACATTTGAAAAGATTTCAATTCACTCCATCCCCCTCTTGAGTTTCAATTGGTATCAAAGCAAGGCTAGCACTCGAATTGCGTAACAACATGTAACAAAAAATCAAATCAGTGGATATTAGATCACCAAAGCAATTCTATGTAATGACCCTCTAGGTCACTTTCTCCATTTTTTATATTTTTATCGTTGAGAGCTTTTCTATAGCCACCTCAAATCATTTATTACTTGCTCATACTGATAGTTCGGTCATTTGGTCGTTCTTTAGGTTTTTATGCAAGTTTCTATGTTTTGGAGCTTTTGAAGTTTAAATGGTTGACTTCGATCAAAACTTCAGGTAAACTACATCAGAATGGAATTCTGATGGTTTCATAAGCTCCACAACGTCAACTTTGAGTTAGCAGCATTGTAAGTTTGGGTTCCGAGACTTTCAGTGTGAGTTTGAGCATTTAGATAAGATGTTGGAAAGCTTAGCCTAAAGTTGACTTTGGAATGGGTAGATTTTGAAGGATAAAATCAGTTATATGGCTTAGTTATAGGGTCAAAATGACATAGTTTAGGGGTTAGATGGGTAGGAATTGACCAAAACACCATTAATTAAAAACTATCGAATAGACCCTATGGACTGACCTACGGTCTGTAAGAACTTCTATGGACCGTACTGGTCATCTGTAGAATAAAGTATTGAAATCCAACAATCGAGTCAACTTCCACAGAACCTTCCTATGGGACGTAGACCCTTCTTGTAGGAACCCATTTTTCCAAAATATTTCACCAAGTCTAGAACCCCTTCTACAGACCTTTTCCTACGGGCCGTAGGACCCTCTACGGACCGTCCTATTGGTCCCTATGAAAAGTTCAGAAACTCAAAATTCACCAACTTTCAGGACTATTTCTACGACTGCCTTCTACGGACTGTAGGACCTTGTACGGTCTGTAGTTGGATTCGTATAACCTGCACCAGTAGCCAAAAATGTAACTTTTCATTTCCAACTTAACTTACCAATTTTTGAGGTGTTACAGATTATCGTAGGGTCCTAGTACAGTCGGCTAAGGATGGTTCTCAGTATGGCAGAGGTGTCCAGGGAAGCTCATTGCGTCAGCCCTTAGCCCATAAGGGTTTCTATGATTGTGGGGAGGTTGGCCACTGGTGTAAGGAGTGCCCCAGGCATGAGTTGATCATCCAGACATTGCCAGTATCTATTACTGCAAGACTAGGGTTGTCGGAGCATGTTATTATGATGTTGTTAAGGCGTATGTTGCCCAAGGCCTTGGTCGAGGACTAGCTGAATTTCAAGTTTGTCATTTTGTGCTATAGGAGCAAGGTGTTTTCGGTTATGTACTTTAGGTTGTGTAGATGTTATTTTTTGAATGCCGGTGAAGTCATGCATTACATTTAGTACCCATGTCACGTATTTTGTGGTACGATCCCAATTCATGCATTGAATTTTCACTAGTGTTTTCAAGAAAGTCTGACTCCACACTTTTACTCTTTAAAAAGTGATTTTGACGGGAGTTGTACCACCTGGATCACTTTAATAAACTGATTTTTGAGATGATAGAGGCATCGAGGATGTGCTCACTTTTTACTTGATCAGTCAGAACGTCGTCGACCCTTTTTTATACTGATTTGGTTACTTGTACCTCCGGTACCATGACAGAGCTGATCCGGTACCGTGACAGATAGGTTATGGAAGTTTTGGATTTGGACTAGGCAGTATATACGGACTTCCCAAAGTTTCCTATGGATCCCTCTGACCATGTGACAACTGAACAGGATGAGAGGTATCTATGTATGTCCTACCTAGCATGCTAGGAGGCAGGAGATAGGTATATATACTTAGTTGTGTGGCACTGGGTACTGTCGAAAGTATTGATTTCTATTTCATAACTTGCATTCATATGCATCGCCTATCACCAGTATAATTGATTGTTGTTTGCGCCCACCGATCTTTTGGGGGGTCAGCTAGGTTATGTTTGTTGTTGTGTACCTTTCGAGCTTATGGGGTATAGTTAGTTTATTGTTTAATTGTATATTTGTCTATCTTGTGTCGGTTCAATAGTTGGTTATATGAATGTCTTGGACTTGTCTCTATATTGGTGCTTCTAGATTTGGCCAGGTTGGATTAGCCTCTTGGTTGTTGTGATGTGTGGCGGTGGT
>JAGDQO010000964.1:0-60573 GCA_018342035.1 Solanum appendiculatum
TTACGCATTTTTCTATGATGTCCATCTAATGTAGCATTGCATTGCATCCCATATACTTAGTACATTCAAATGTACTAACGCATACTCTATGCCTACATGATGTCACCATGTAGGGACCGGAGCACCGCTTGACCATCCTCCTCCGCGTGGCTAGTACGATTTTCTATAGTGGTTATTGGTGAGTCCTCCATTTCGGGGACATTGCTCATGATCTTTTGCTATGTATTAAACTTTTCCTTTCTAGTTATGTTTTGACTATGAGGGTGAGCCCGGTAGTTTGTCTTGGCCCCCGCTAAGTACTCATGTTTAGAGGTGTTGTTGGACAAGTTATGTATTATGCTTGAGCTTGACTCATCTATGGTATTTATGTATCATTTCTTTTTTCTTGCTCCCTTAGTCCCGATTTCCCCCTTGATTATGCTTATCGCTTATGGTCATTTAATTGCTTTCGCGACCAAGGATGTGTAATGATACGCTATGAGGCTTGTTTGGGGTTCCTTCGGGTTCCCCATTCGCCGGTCACATCTAGGCCCTAGGCTTGGGTCGTGACAGCTAAGTGTTGCCTACGGGGCTATATTGATGCCAAAGAGGGCTATGTGTTGCCTATGGGGGCTATATTGATGCCAAAGAAGGCTATGTGCTGCCTACATGGCTATGTTGTTGCCTAAGAGGGCTATGCACTACCTACGGGGTTATATCGTTGCCTATGAGGGCTATGTGACTTCCTAAAAAGGCAAGGGGCTGCCGATAGGGGTATGTAGATTGATTTGGCACCTTCTGGGCTTATGGGGGCCTAGGTAGGTGGTCTTGTTTGTTGTTTGTACCTACCGAGCTTATGGGGGCTTGGTTAGGTTGTTGTTTCATTATTTTTTTTATGTTTAGATTCAGCAGCGAGTTAGCATGCTTATCTTCTTTTTTTTTATTTCCTTACCAGATTGCTTTTGGTATAATATGATACTTTCTCATTTAGTCTATCGCCTTTCATACTTGGTACATTATTTTGTACTGACGCCCCATTGCCTGGGGGCGTTGCATTCATGCCTGCAGGTCCTGACAGAAGACTCGATAGACCTCCCCAGCAGCACGGTTGAGTTCCAGTAGGTTGGCTAGCCCCTTTCCTCCGAAGCTGCTAAAGTTAATAAGGTTTGTTGGATGTATATGGTTTTTGGGTAGGTCGAGGCCCTGTCCCGACCAAGTTTTACTACTCTTAGAGGCTTGCAGACTAGTGTGTTGGGTTGTATAGCAACGTTATCGGCCAGGTTTGCCTTGCTTGTTGGTTGGCTAAAGTTTGATGGTTTTTTTTGGTGTATTGGCTTGACATGTAGTGTTTACATTTTTTTGGATATCATGGTGGCCTCGACGGCCCAAACAGAACATATCTGCTAGCTGGCCACTTCTTTATGTAAACTGTTGGGAGTTGTTATTTCCTTCATATAATTGTTGGCAGGGGCCTTGCCGGCCGAGGGCTTACTTTTAAGCCGCCATACACTTGTTTGTTTTCTTAACTATGTGTGGCTACTATGTGCTATTAGCAAATGGTTCAGCAGGGTCGGCTCAGGCCTAAGTTTTAGCATTAGGTGCCAGTTACACCCCTTGAGTTTGGGGTGTGACAGGCTCTCTCCAATTTCCAAAATCCTTAAAAGTATTTCTTGGTTGAAACTTTATGTCGTTAGAAGCACCTTAAACAACTAATAATGAATACTTCACTTGAAAATTGAAAGAAATTTTCTAGCAACAAGCTTTATACGGCAAATACAATCATCAAAGAAATCAGTACATAGTTTTTTCACTGATTTGGCTCATCAAGGGCTCTAATATTAATTGTTAGAACAAATTTCAATTTCTCATAAATATGGAATTAGTGTTGGGTTCAAAAGTGATTAGGGCGTCATGCGGAAGCTTACAATTGCAAATCATATGGTTGATAAATAAGATACAAACAAAAACATACTAAAAACATATTATTGATATGGTTTGGCCAAACGACATATATATAATAAAACTAATATTGAAAAACATAAACATGTTGGGAGAAAATCTCCCCGTAACCAAAACTCTTTAAACGACTATATTATGGATGCTATTGTGTTATGGTATGAGAAGGGGGATCTTCAATTTATAGAGTTTCAAATTTTTCCTCTAAGGAAAGAATAAACCAAATATGGAAGAGAATTATATTTTCCTTTCAGAAAAATTTCAAACATTTGGTAATACTTTGACTTTCCTTTAAGGAAAAAATAAGTTCAAATAAGGTAAGAAAATCATGGCAAAAACCTAACAAATCTCCCCTTTTGGCTTCAATTTTCTGGCAAAATAATCTTGATCCTCTTTCTTCACATCATCTTCATGTATCACTGCTGCTTACCATGATTTAAAAATTGATATGGGTTAAAAATTGGAGCCTTGTGTTAAAAGTTATGAGCAGGGTTGAAAGTGGAGCTCATGCGTTAAAAATAATATGCATGGGTTGAAAGTGGAGCTCATGCGTTAAAAGTAATATGCATGAGTTGAAAGTGGAGCGCATGCGTTAAAAGTAAGATGCATTAGTTAAAAGTGGAGCTCCAGCACTAAAAGTTTGCAGGGATTGAAAGTTGGAGCCCATGAGTTAAAGTAAGCATTAGTTGAAAATTAATTTTGTTTTTAAGTATGGATCAGCAGAATTGTTGAAAATATATTTGAAATTTTTCTCCATGTGTAGTAGCACAAAAATCTTCATTATCATCACGTTGATTGCAAATTGATCTGAAACCACTTGAACCTGTCTTTTATCTTGTTGAACTATAGGGTCGTTGGACCATGTACTCATAGAGCCATTGAATCGTTGAACCATGTGCTCTGATACCATTTGCTGGGTTCGAAAGTGATTAGGGTGTCATGTGGAAGCTTACAATTGCAAATCATATGATTAATAAATCAGATAAAACAAAAACATACTAAAAACATATTATTGATAAGATTTGGCCAAAGGACCTATATATTATAAAACTAATATTGAAAAAACATAAACATGTTGGGAGAAAATCTCCTCATAACTAAAACTCTTTAAACGACTACATTGTGGATGTTATTGTGTTGTGGTATGAGAAGGGGGATCTTCAATTTATAGAGTTTCAAACTTTTCCTCTAAGAAAAGAATAAACCAAATATGGAAGAGAATTATATTTTCCTTTCAGAAAAAATTCAAGCATTTGGTAATACTTTGAATTTCCTTTAAGGAAAAAATAAGTTCAAATAAGGTAAAAAAATCATGGCAAAACCCTAAAAATTAGTTAGATAGGTATATACTAGCTATATATGTCATATATGTCACATATATGAGGTATCCACTTAGACTCACTTAACTTCAAACCTTAGTGGATCGAATTTATAATGATAGCAAATAATATATGATTATTCTTAAACATTAATAACAACACAGATCAAAAATGCTCGAAACATAATTTGAAACACAAATATTGATAAATGGTCTGATTGATACAGTAACTCTACTAAATATAATTACAAATCATGTTTTACTTAATACGTCTAGTACTATCCTTGTAATATCTTTGTGACCGTCCAATCACTAGTTATGTTTTTTGTCAAATTCAATTAGCAATCTTCAAAAATGAACTATACTACAAGATTATTGGAATATATTATCTATATAATTATCCTTGTGACAAGCAAGATACAGGAGGTGAGTTTAAAGAGGCTTTTCCTTTAACATTATTGCAAGTAGCAAAAATCTTTTTTCCAGGCTCAACTGAAGTTATGTAGATATTCTCCAACTCAACATTGGTGCAAGATGTGCTATTACTGCAGTTCATATTTATTGCTAGCTTGCTGCTTGTAGTTCCATATATTTTCTTGTATGTTACATTGCTCACTTTAACTGCACTTACCTGTTCAAATATGTTTTAAAACAATAAATAACTTTCAAATTTCTGTCTTCTCTAGAAAAAAAAATTGATAGATTTTATTTTTTTTCACCTGAGGTTGACATGAATGACCACCATTGCAATAATTCTGATCAATAATGATTGGGTTTTCTACATTTTTGAGGTTAATATTCTCAAAATGTATAGACCTAGCATATCCTGAACCACCCTATGAACACATAAAAGAGATATTTTAGAATAAAATAGTATATGCATACAATTATAGGATATGGCACAAGTACCCCTAGACTATGACCGAAATCTCATAGACACATCTTAACTAAACTAAGGTCCTATTACCCCCTCGAACCCATTTTTTTTTGTAATTTTGTACATCTTTTTGGCTTACGTGGCTTTCAAATATCTCTCACGCACCCCAACTACGTGGAGTCACGAAGTGTGCCACGTAAGCCAAAAGGTGTATAAAATTACAAAAAAATGAGTTCAGGGTAATAAGACCTTAGTTTAGTTTAGGTGTGTCTCTGAGATTTTGATCATAATCTAGAAGGTACTTGTGCCTTATCCCTACAATTATTTTTTTAAAAATACCCCATTAACATATATAAAATATAAGAAAAGTGATACTTTTGATTACCTGCCATGACTTAATTCTAACACCATTTTGAGTATCCTCTAAGTGGCAATTTGTTATATAGACGTTTTCCACATTAGCAAATGTATTGTTTGGACCTAAACTTCCGATACTGCATACAAATTACAAAATTATATTAGTTATTCAACACCTAATAAATTGAGTTTCCTCTTTATAATAAAAAAAGAAAATGTTGAGATGTAACATAAATAAAGTTTATATTGTACCTTATACCATGACCTGGTCCACATCTAATACCAGTAATATTGATATCAGAGCACCCAGTATTGATGCCAATGCAGTCATCACCTGTTTGTCATTTATTTATTTTTGTGAGTTAATTAATTTTGGCGTTAAAAATCAAAGTTATTTCGAGTAGAGAAAAATTAAACATTATATGCAAGCTAGTTTACCTGTTTGAATAATGGAGTCTTGAATTTGAAGTTGGCTAGAGAAAAAGATATCGATACCATCGGTATTGTGACTATACTTTGGTGCACTTATATGAATATTTGAGATGGTTACTCCCTTGCTATAAGTAAGAATTATATGATCCCTCGAACTATTCACTAGCTTTATTCCATTCAATCGAAGTCCATTACAGTAATTAAATTGAACAACCTACAAAAAAAAATTCTTTGTAATCTTGTAAAGGAATAGATGTGCAAAATCAAATAATAAATTAAATTATATCAAAGGATAGACAATATTTCATGTTTTCTAGTAGTGAATTTGATAATCATTTTAATTAATTGAACAGAAAGTGATTGCATGCATACCGTTGGCTTAGTGCAAGTCCCGTTTACCTGAAACGAATAACCTTACATGTAAGTAATATTTATGAAAGCAAATAAACACGATTTGGAATTGTTTTAGCTCGTGTCACGTACCCTGGTACGGCTAGGAGTATCCCACCATCGTTGACCATTGCCATTGATAGTACCAGAACCATTGATAAAAAGACCAGCAACTCCTGTAAAATAAATCCAACATACATTTTCACAACCTGTCCATGCCTTTGGATCCTTAGGTGCTACGATGGATCCTGATAACTGCAAAGCACAAGCTTAAACTTATAAAATAACTTTCATTCATATAATCAGGACACTACCACAAAAACAGTTTTTAACGATAATAAATATACACATTTAGTGGGAAAAATAATGTTGAAGCAACTTATTCTTAATTACTTACTTGTAAATGAATATTGGTGGACTTACAAGGCCCTTGAAATGTAATAGGCCCTACTAGAAATGATCTTCCACTTGGTATAAGTATTGATGGATTTTCATCACTACATGCAGCTCTCCAAACTTGTTTGAAGGCCTATAATCATGAAATCACAAGCTATAAAATTTTGATGAATACTATCGAGTATAGAAGTTAAACTCATTTTATTTATGTTTGTACACACGTGACAGTTTTTTTCAAACGTATGAGGAATTAAAATTATTTATATTACTTGAGTATCATCGTGCACTCCATCGCCAGAAGCGCCATAACGTGTTACATCAAAAATACCAGCAAGACTTCTTTCAAGAAGAAATGAAGTAATACAAATCAGAAAGATGAAAGCTTGACCCTGCATAAAATTAGGAACAAGAAACAAAAAATAAATAATTATGATTACCGATAATAGTCATACTAACTATTAGTGTTGGTGAAACAAGTCAAATATTACAACAACAAAAGAAAAAATGGTCCAACTCAAAATGAATAATTAAATCAAGAAGAGTCTTTACTATAGCATACCTACTAAATTTAAATACAGAAGAATATAAAATTGACAATTCCTTTTTCTTTTCCTTTTTTTTTGTTTAGAGGAATGCCTATATACACTTGAAGAAGGGGGGGGGAGGGGGAATGTGCTTCATGTACACATTTTTGATATATAGCTATAAATTATATATACAAGATTGTATACATGTGACAAAAAATAAAATTCAATAAAATGGACACATGTATATATAATATATCGATATTGGATAAATAATATAAAACTAGTATATAAATAATATGTAGCTCAATTGATTAGCTATATAAACTTTTACCTTTTTGGTGAGGATTGATTCTCCACCTTGTAATCTCTTTTTCAGTTAGGGTGGGCATTCGAAAAATAAACCATTTTTCAGTTTTCGATTACAAGATTTGGTGTATTGAATTAATTCGGTTTCAGTTTATTAAATTCAGTTTTTTCTGTTATGGGCCTGCTTAATGGGCTTTTTCAAATTTTATGTTTTATAACTTTTTTGTTCGATTTTTTAGCTTAATGGGTAAAAAGTAAGAAGAGGAACTTTCACATATAGCCACTCAAAATATTTTAATTATGCTCCATAGCTATAGTTTGATAATTACAATTCATAGCTACATGTTATAAGGAGGAGAGTGGCGAGCGAGACTGGGAGAGAGAGGAGAGAGGCGAGTGAGAGAGGGCAGAGAGTGGAGAGAGGCGAATTGTATATGTATAACTGTCAAAATAATGTATAAATGTAACTGATATACATATGTATTTGTATATCTAGTGAGCGAGACTGGGAGAGGGAGGAGAGAGGCGAGAGAGAGAACTGGGCAGGGCAAGATCCAATCTCTCTCGCTTTATACAAACACAAATTATACATTTGTGTTGTATAAAGCGAGAGAGAGAGAGAAAGACAAAAGAGAACTGGGCAGAGGAAGATTTGTATATGTATAATTATAAGTGTATAGGGAGGAGAGATATGTATATGTATTTGTATATTCCATCTCTCTAGTTTTATACAAACACAATTTATACATTTGTGTTTGTATAAAGTGAGAGAGAGAGAGATTGAGCAGGGAGAGGAGAGTGGCGAGCAAGAATTCCAGAGAGATGGGGGAGAGGCGCGAGGAGAGAGGAAGAGAGGAGAGAGGCGAGAGAGAGTGAAATTATACCTTAAAGTTAGTTTCGAATTGTAATTAATGTAAACTATAACTATGGTAGATAATTAAATAGTATAAGCTTGCTTAGCTACGTAATTTTCCCAAGTAAGAATAGGCCTACACTATACTAACAACCAACAATAAGCAGTGAACTAAAAAGCTTTACAAAACCTAAAAGAATCCAAATTACATTCGTACCAATACAAAGAACTAAGATCAACATGTGCAGTGGCCAAATCGCACCCATTTTTTGGTTAAACTAATACTAATGTATAAATTTCGGTTAAACTGAAATACTGATCTACATAAATCATGTAATCAAAAATCAAACCGTAATATCGAAATTACAAAAAATATGAACTAATATCGAATCGAAAATGGAAATACCTAAACCAAAAAATCAAATCAATTCAATTTGATTCAGTTCGGTGTTTCAATTTTTCGATTAGTTATATTCACCCCTACTGTTTCTCTTTTCTCTTTTCGATAATAGATCATTTCGACCTTGAATGAGATGGAAAAAGAAAATGGGGTACAATAATTGTTTAGTCAATGGTCCAAATTAAGTAGTGTTTGACCATGATTTTTTTGAAAATTCCAAAAATCACAATTGTTGAAAAAATGAAGAATTTCCATCCCCCAAAACTCCAGTCTTAATTTTATGAACAAATAATCTCACCAAACAAAATGATATTTGAATATCCATTGAAAACTAAATAATCAAATCTGCAAGAGCTGATGAATACGAACCTCCATAGCTGATTACACGAACTGAACTCAAATAGGAGCCCGCCGGCGAACGATGGAAGGAATTAAATTGTAGAAGCAGTTTGGGTGTGTGAGTTATGGATGCTGGTGGCGGAGTTAAGTCGGCGATTCAAGGCATTACGGTGAATTTAGACAGCCGCTAGTTTGGCGGTGAACAAGTAAAATTATGTTATAAGGAGGCGGAGATCAGTGGCGGCCCCAAATTCACTAAATATGACTATATATACTAGAAGTCTTTATAAAAAAAAACGAAAATGAGGTAAGCAAACAAGGATGCAAAGAAAATTATAAGGTGGGAACTAAATTTTCATTAAAATTAATCAATGAAGCTACTAATATTTTTTACTAGCACAATTTAATTATTTAATTATTTGAATAAATAAGATCTTTGAGTTTACTATTCAAAATTTTAATTCCGTTTAAAAAAAGTTTTGCAAGAAAAAAATTCAATGCATAATAACATAGCAAAATTTTTCTTATGTTGATAATAATCAAGATTTATTTCCAAATTTTGATACACTTATCAATGTCTCAAACACCACTATCGCATGCCGAAGTTATTTTGTATTATTGCTAGGGATACTTCTGTCGAGACGTTGTATATAATTCTTTTTTTTGCATAATTATTACATCTCCCTTTTGTGTTTTATTTTCATTGTGATATTTTTCACTTTTTGATGCTTAATATATTTAATTTTTGATATTAGATTAGATCAATTTAATATTTTAAAATTAAAATTTAGATATATAAAAAAATATATAAAAGATATTATAAATTACAATACTTAGATATTCTAAATTACAATACTTAGATATTATAAATTACTAAAATACATATTATTAAATGTCAATAGAAGTGAGATTATATATATATTATCCTTGTTTAGAAGTGAGATTTTGATGAGGACGAACACCGCACTAATTAGTTGTATAAAGAGCAATTTAATTTGTACTGTATAAGTGGGGTCCATTCAATTTCATTGTTACTTCAGTCTTTGTGGTTTCCTAAGCAAACCACGTGTACCCATATTCCCCTTCATCTTTTCCCCTCAAACCCAATTATTCAATTTTCAGATTTTATTTTTCCCAATTTTATTGTGCTTTAGAATTCGTTGCTTTCTCTTTTTTTTCTCACTATTTTTTTCTTGTGAGTGCATTGTGGTTCGATTTGCTTTCATGTGCTCATGATCTTTGATAATGAATCCTATATAAATTGGAAGCTCAAATCGTCAAACTTTATAAAAGATTCGATATTTCAAGACATTGATATTCTATCTATTAAAATTGGACTGCGACTTTTGGTACATATAGTTCATATAAATAACTTTTGGTTGTTCCACACTATACGCGTCCAACGTGTTTGACCATATACGTGAAAATCACTAACAAAATTTTGATGTCTTTCTTTTCCTGCAGGTTTACCTCAATATTCTACTCCATCAGTCAACAGGCATGTTATTACCAGACAAACTCAGACTCTATTATTTATCTTTTTGTTAAAAGAATATGTTTCAAATGTATGCCATTTGATCCCACCTGTCTTTCCGTTAGAGTTATTTGTTGTTGTCTAACTTTTTATTGATGAAAATGATCTTATGGATTGTTTTCAGATTACATTAACCTATAAATTAATTTAACAAAGCGTTAATAACTACTTGAAACAGGAATGCATAAAAATAAAAATAATGTGAATGTCCAAAAATGAATTTGTGCCCTTGACTTTGAGTGCGCTTACATGAACCATCAGTTGATATGTTGGTGTAATTAGATGTGAGACAAAAATGTACATAATAGGAAAAAGAAAGAAAAATGAGATAGAATATTGAAACTAGGTCGATATCGCTTGTGTTGGATAGAATGGGCTTTAATTCTCAGATGTAAACAGATGATATATTGATGAGTTTATCAGTTGTAGTTAGGACTCTTTTTCTTAGCTACATGACTTTTTGACTTAGCTCTGTTAGGATTTTATCGGAGAATTTGTCTGTTCAAAATGCATATTATTTTTCTGGTTAGAACTGAAGTTAACATACTTTTTTCTTTCTAATTTTGATTGATACTAGCTTATTGAGTAGTAACTACAGTTGGCTTCTCTGTCTCAGCCTTTGTCAATGAACTGACTTTTTTGAGAGTATGAAACTGAATCGCAAGTATCAAATTGTGGTACTACTTGCAACAATATACTAATTTGTATGGTGAAACATATGGCAATCTCAAGTTATCGTCTTTCTACTTTATGTTACATTTTGTACATGAACCACACTATAACACTTTTTGAGTTGTTTCGTCCCTGCTTTTCTCTACTTATATGTAATTGTCCAATCAAATAGATTACAATATATGTTCTTGCAGCAACAATCTTATGGTTGTTACTTTATATAATTGTAATTTTGCAGCAAATCCTTTGAGGTGATTAATTATTGCAACGTAATAATATTAATTCTTATTTTCTTAACCTCTGTATAGGTCAGACGTCTCCAATTTTGAGTTCATTTTAGACATACAGATGGCGTTCTCTTCAAATTATTCAGGTGTCATAATCCTTCAATATCTTCTCAAATATGTCTGCTTTTGTAAGAATGATTTAAGAAAAAAGGGATTATATAAGAGTAAATAGAGTTGTTGCTAATGGTTCATCTCACCCATACTGATTCATTTTCACACATTGTCGTTTTGTTGAAATTAACTCGTGGCATGAACTAATATCTTCACTTTGATTTTGCTAAATATAAGCAAGCAATAATATTTTGCAGTTATCCTACTTTGGTGATGGTGTGAGACAACTTGAGAAAGTTATGTTTTTCACGTCCAATTATTCGAATGAACGGAATAGTCCGTGAGAGTGGTAACAACAGAACCGTCTCTGGCAGCAACGTCCCATTAATTTAGACTCATTCTAAAGAAACTAAGTTAGTTTCTTTGATCTGTTGTAAAAGAGCGTGTTTCCTTTTGAGATGTATGTTGATAAAAGGTTGTACAATGTCTTGGAAGATATAAAAGGTTGCACGATATTAAAATATTAACCCAAATAGTTTTCTATGCATACATCTAATGAAATGTTGTAATACTGATATGATGCTTGTCATTGGTCCATATTGGATCTGTGCTGGCACGGGCTGCATCCATCTAATATATATATATATATATATAAAAGAAATGGAAATAAGAACATACCCATTAACGTGTGCGCTTCTTGAAAATACATTTAAGCTTGAGGGTAATCTTGTCATTTTAGATTTATTTATAGCTTTTGGCATTTTACTTCTATGTTTTTTTATTAATTAATTTTTTCAAAGTTTATGGCTTTTTTCTTCTATATTTTAATAGTAATAATTAATTATTTTTTAAAAAGGCTGAATTAAAGTTGAACTTGCGTTTGGTCATACATTTTGTAAAAAATAATTAGAGTTTGAATATACTTTTTTTTAAATATGATTTACACTTTTAATTTCTAAAAGTTAGCAAAGTCATCCAATTTGACTAATTTTTAAATTTAAAATATACATATTTAAAAACTGCATAAAAATTGCAATAAGTCACAATAATTGACAATTCAAATATTTAAAAGATATATGAAAAAATTATTATTGGACCTGTTATATATATATCTAAAAGTGTGAATATAAATGTTGATTCACCAAAATATTATTCAAATGTTGAACGATATTTATACCCTTCTTAATTTATGTTACATAAGGATAAAATTGTAATCACTCAAATATATTACTCACTCGACAAAAATTATAAATTCTAATCCCATTAAAAACTTGACTCAGGTTAACCGATGACTTCTTGGACAGATTTTTTTCATAATCCGTACTAACTACTTAATTAACTAGGTGTACGTGATGTTTCTCATGTGGGTTTGTTGGATTTGATTGTATGTTTGACAAAGTTTATGAAAGATTAATAGTGCTTATTTTTCTAAAAATGCTTACTTTAAATAAAATGAGTTGTTTGGCCAAACTTTTGATATAAAAAGTAATTGTTTTGAAACTTCTATAAAATAATTATAATTATATATAGAATGAAATTGTAATGAAGATTTCAAAGTCACCTAATAAATTTATTTTCTACCATTTTTCCTTTAATGCAAGCAAGATACAATGTCAAAGCATTGTCCTATGCAATAACAAACTCCTAATTAATATTAGAGCAATTTATTGAAAAAAATGGTTGACGCTTAATTAAATATTTAAAAGATCAAAATATAAATTTTAAGAACTAAAATCAGTAAACGACGATGATGAGAAAAAAACCCACATGAATTGGCCAGCATAACTTCATTTATTATCGTCTGTAAGTTGGTAAATATATTTTAGTTTTACCTGGAAAACAATACACACTGCATAAAATTTTAATTTTCAACTAAAATATTGGAGTCAGAAACTAACTCAAAAAATATTACCGAATTCTGAATAAATTGTGCCTAGAATATAGGAATCAAATACCCACACTATATTTAAGGGAAAAAAATATTACCGGCCAGTGCAACTATACCTAAAATGTAATTTATTCGAATTAGGTGATATTTTATTCTCTGTAAATAAAAAAACATTACCATTATATATAAAGGATTATGCAATATATTCATCACGTGAATTTTCTCACGTCATTTCTGTAATATCTCAAAAATTTCTAAGCTAAGATCCATACCATTCTTTATATGCATATAAGGTTGTACCAAGTGTAACACTTCGAAAATTGAAAGTTGAGTTTGGAAAAGAAGTTACAAAAATTTGGCACTGATTAAGCTCCCACGAGCCCATCTACGGACCGTACAAGGTTCTACAACTCGTAGGAGGTGGTCGTAGAAGTGGTCCTGGACTTGGTGAAATTTTGGAAAAAAAGGGGTTCCTACGAGAAGGGTCAACAGTCCGTAGAAAGGTCTACGAACCGTAGAAGGCTCTAGTAGGAATTGTTCAAAAAAGTTGGCCCCAGTAGTGTGTTCTACGATTGGACAGGACGGATCGTAGAAATTCCTATGATCCGCAGGTCCAAACCATAGACCTGTCTGGCAGATTTTTATTAAGGGTGTTTTGATCTTTTCCTACCCACTTAACCCCTAAACTACGTCGTTTTGAACCTATAAACGTTTTTACTCTTAAAACTAAGCATAAATCTTCCCGTTCACTCAAATTCTCAAAATCCCTTTAAGTTTTCTTCTCCAAATTATCTCATGAGCTCTAAAGGTGAAAGTTAGGATTTCAAGCTTCATGGTCTCACTCTCTTTGCATTTTTAGGGTTTTGATTATCAAGGTATGTAGGAATTCACCAATGGATCCCTTCCATCCATTGGGTCCCAAAAGAATCTCAAATCTCCAATTGATTTCACCCAATTCTCTTAGGGTTTCATGTGATTCTCCACGGGTTCAAATGATTGTGATTCAATTACTTATATTGAATATTATTATGCGTGATTTGATACAATTACATGACTTTCATTGATTTCATATGAATTCATGCCTATGCCTATTTTATGAATTATGAATCATGCTTATGAACTTGCGAATTATGATTATAAAATCTATGCATGTTTTATGAAAAGGATTATTTATGAACTATGGATGCTTTTGAGATAAGTATCAAGGATTTGTGAAAGGTTTTCTCACATATGAATGAAATCGTGATTTAGATGCTTAGAAAGGTCTATTATAAAAGTTTATGAAATCATAATTTTGAAAGGAGCTACTCTATTATGACTTATGATTGGATCGGTAGTGTGTAATTGTGTATTTCCAAGTATTTTGACTATGATTATGATTATGTCATTTCTGTTGGGATTTACTTAGCACCGATAGGACTTTGAAATGGAGGCCCACTGTTAGTAGAGGTTTGGTCTTTAGTAGCAATTTTTTTGTACCAAGCTACGTGCCCCGTAGGATTGTCTTTAATGACCTAGCTAGTGGAACCACGTTAGCAATATGAATGATACAGAATTCTACCTTGGTAAGTAGATTTTTCTTTTCGGTGTAAGGGTCATGTCGAATTCCATGTTATAGCTCACATGGTCTTATCAGTTAACGGTAAATATCTCACAAATAAATTGTATTTTTCTCAAAGGTTTCTATAACAACTTTCTTTATGATTTTACGATGCATTGACCTCAAATACGTTTATGAATTCGACTTTTAAACCTTCTCATGTATTTACTTGGTCTTGCATATTCACGTTTCTAACTCATTATGATATCATGTTTATGTTTATGCATATTTCTCCATACTTAGTACATTCACCGTACTAATTCATATTTGTACCTATATGTCTCATAATATAAGGTCTAACAGTCCTCCTCTCAGACGTGCTTAGCTCGGGATTGCTCCGTTTGATAGCTTGGATTGGTGAGTCCTCATGGTTCGAAGGCAAGGCCATATACACTTTTATTGCTTTTGGTCACTTTTGTTTTAGAATTGTACGTGGTGTATGAGTTACGTCTCAACCACTCTTATGATGTTTAGAAAGGCTATGTTAGACACAGTTTAGTATTCCGCACTTGTGTTCAGATTCCTTTTATGATACGAGACTTATGCTATCTATTCTCTCTCTTGTTGTATTTCTTCTACATCATGCTTATGTCAAGTGACTTATTTAGGGCCTCTCAGAATTCTATTCGCCATGTCACACCTAGGAGTATTTTGGATTGTGACACCAGGTGATTCTTAATCGTGCATAGGTGTTAAGGTCAATTCTTTAGTGTGGAATAGATTTGGAGATGAATTAAGGTCATAAGAATCCACTAGCACAAAGTTGAGTTGAAAGTTTCCTTACCAATAGGGATGGCAATGGGGCGAGGCGAGACGGGGGCGGGGTGGGTTGAGCTTAACCCGCAAAAATTTCGACCCACCCCGCTCCGCCCCGCATAACAATTTTTTTCATTTTCAACCCGCCCCGCATAAATTTTTTAATATTTTCCTTTTCTAGTTAAGTTTGATACTAAAAATAAAATTCATAAAAATAAATTCATTTTTTCATTAACTTGTATTAATTTAATAGATAATAACTTAAAATTTTATTTTTTAGAGGTCAATTGGGAAACATGTAAGAAATTGTATTAGTTTTCATTGAACCATTTTCATTTACTATCTTGAATATTTTAGTAACTTTAAAGAAACTATCTTAATAGATAATGCTTTATCACTCTTATAACATGTAAAAAGTTAAAATTAAGCTTGAACCCACATAAAATCGCATAGACCCACAACCCGCTCCGCCCGGCATTAGCCTTAAGCCCACTCCGCATTCACCCCACCCCGCCCCATTGCCATCCCTACTTACCAATTGAGTTTTGATATAAAATTTTACTTGGATCAACTTCAAGCGATCATATCTCCTAGAATATGAAGAGTTAGGTGGCCCAAAACCTATCAAATTAAAGGTCTATGAATCATCTTTCCAACACCACAAATTTACATCAATCGGAGTTTGGAGTAAAAAGTTATGTCTATTTCAATGAAGCCCTGTCAAGTAGTCACAATTTCACGACCGGCATTACGGACCTTGGTGTGTTCCACTGATCATAGAGTCATCCGTGAAGGACCTGCTCTAAATTTTTTCAGAGACTTCCTGCATGTGTTTCAAGGGTTATTTTGGTCTTTTTCCAAGCTTTTAGTCCTATTCTAAGTCGTTTTTAGGTATTTTAAAGGAATATATTAATCTAACCATTCAAGTCTCCAGAAATTCTCTCAAAACTCACCTAGGATTCCTCTTCTCCATCAAGAATCCTAAAGTTTTCAAGTCAAAAATTCAAGATACAAAGAGAAGTCTTTCCTCCAAGATTTTCTCAAGTTCTTCCACTCTAAGAACTTCATAAAAAAGTTTTATTTTCTCAAGATCAAGCACCAAGATTCCAATACCAAATTTTTTAATCTAATAGCTTCATAATTAAGTATGTAAGGTTTCAATCAGAGCACCCCTTCACTCTCATGCCTAAAGTATTGTAATTTCAAGGATTTTGTGCAAACATGTGAATAGAAGTTAGAATTTTCGTATGTACTACGATTTTCCTCGCAAGTTTTTGTTTTCTTTAACTTATTTTAATCGTTAAAATCTTATTATACTGATTCAGCATGAATTTTATGATCATTCAAATCCTTATGACTTTTAAGCATAAAAAGTTGCCTGATATGAATTTCAACCTCAATACATATTATTTTAGATATGACTTTTGAGTTTAATCTCACATATGATTCAAATAGATAGACTTATCAAAGTCTCAAACACCACTATCGCATGCCGAAGTTATTTTGTATTTTTGCTAGGGATACTTCTGTCGAGACGTTGTATGTAAAAAAAATTTGCATAATTATTGCATCTCCCTTTTGTGTTTTATTTTCATTGTGATATTTTTTACTTTTTGATGGTTAATATATTTAATTTTTGAAATTATATTATATTAGATCAATTTAATATTTTAAAATTAAAATTTAGATATTTAAAAAAATATATAAAAGATATTATAAATTATTATGTTAATATGGTAAAATACATATTATTAAAAGTCAATTGATAATACACACACACATATATATGAAATGGAAATAAGAACATACCAATTAAGGTGTGTGCTTCATGAAAATAAATTTAAGCTTGAGGGTAATCTTGTCATTTTAGATTTATTTATAGCTTTTGGCATTTTACTTCTATGTTTTTTTATTAATTAATTTTCTCAAAGTTTATGGCTTTTTTCTTCTATATTTTAATAGTAATAATTAATTATTTTTAAAAAAGGTTGAATCAAAGTTGAACTTGAGTTTGGTCATACATTTTGTAAAAAATATTTAGAGTTTGAATATACTTTTTTTAAATATGATTTACTCTTTTAATTTCTAAAAATTAGCAAAGTCATCCAATTTGACTAATTTTTAAATTTAAAATATACATAGTTAAAAACGGCATAAAAATTGCAATAAGTCACAGTAATTGACAATTCAAATATTTAAAAGATATATGAAAAAATTCTAATCGAAAAACATATTGTAAAAAGTATAACCAAACACAACTTCAACTTCACAAATTCAAATAAAATGAAAATATATGGAGTAAAGTAGGGCGTTGAATGGAAAAAATTGAAGCATAATTAATTACTTTTTTACTATTATTCTAATTTTATTGATAAAGTATTACTCTAGTTTACAACTAGGGTGTAGATTATACATATAATTTAAATAAATTATAAAAATAAAATCAATGTTATTGGACCTGTATATCTATTATTATTATTATTATTATAAAAGTGTGAATATAAATGTTAATTCACCAAAATATTATTCAAATGTTGAACGACATTTATACCCTTCTAAATTTATGTTACATAAGGATAAAATTGTAATCATTCAAACATATTATTCACTCGACAAAAATTATAAATTCTAATCCCATTAAAAACTTGACTCAGGTTAACTGATGACTTCTTGGACAGATTGTTTTCATAATCCGTACTAACTACTTAATTAACTAGGTGTACGTGATGTTTCTCATGTGGGTTTGTTGGATTTTATTGTATGTTTGACAAAGTTTATGAAAGATTAAGGGTGTGTTTGGCATGAGGAAAACATTTTCTCGAAAATGTTTAAATGTTTTTCAATTTTCTCATGTTTGGTTGGCTTAAATATTTTGGAAAATGTTTTCCAAATTAACTTGTTTTCCTCAAATTTAAGGAAAATGACTTCCTTTCAGAAATTAAGGAAAATATTTTCCTTAAGAAAAACATTAAGGTTTCTTGTTCAGAAATTACTCATCAGTCAATGATGTTATATATATATATATATATAACATCATTGACTGATGAGTAATTTCTGAACAAGAAACCTTAATGATAATATTACAGTATATATATACTGACTTAGTATCAATTAAGAAAAAATCTCAGCCTTAATGATACCAATACAGTATATGATACTGATTGAGTATCAGTTAAACGAAATTAGTTGGGGGTATATAGTGTAAATATTTAGTGGGGTATGAATGTAAAGGGGTATATGTTTGTAATTATTTTGCTTTCATGAGGTATTTGCTTAATTTCCCCTTTAAAAATATTACCGGACCAGCGCAACTATACCTAATATATAATTTATTCGAATTAGGTGATGAATTTATCCTCTATAAATAAAAAAGCATTACCTTTATATATAAAGGATTATGCATATATTCATCACGTGAAATTTCTCACATCATTCCTGTAATATCTCAAAAAATTCTAAGCTAAGATCCGTACCATTCTTTATATGCATATAAGGTTGTACCAGGTGTAACACTTTGAAAATTGAAAGTTGAGTTTGAAAAAGAAGTTACAAAAATTTGGCACTAGTTCAGTTCCCACGAGCCCATCTACGAACCATACAAGGTTCTACGGTCCGTAGGAAGGCCATCGTGGAAAGGCACTGGAAAATGGGAAAAATGTTAAGCCCCAGAAGAAGTTCTACGGACCACCAGGACGGTACGTAGAAACTTCTACGGCCCATAGGAGATGGTCCTAGAAGTGGTCCTAGATTTGGTGAAATTTTGGGGGAAAAAAGGGTTCCTACAAGAAGGGTCTACGTCCCGTAGAAAGGTCTACGAATCGTCGAAGACTCTTGTACGAATTGTTCAGAAAAGTTGGCCCCAGTAGTGTGTTCTACGATTGGACAGGATGAACCGTAGAAATTCCTATGATCCATAGGTCCAAACCGTAGACCTGTCCGGCAGATTTTTATTAAGAGTGTTTTGATCTTTTCCTACCCACTTAACCCCAAAACTACGTCGTTTTGAACTTATAACTACCCCTATAATCATTTTTACTCTTAGGACTAAGCATAAATCCTCCCGTTCACTCAAACTCTCAAAAGCATAAATTCTTTCAGGAGCTTTAAAGGTGGATTTCGAGCTTCAAGGTCTCACTCTCTTTGCATTTTTAGGGCTTTGATTATCAAGGTATGTGGGAATTCACCAATGGACCCCTTCCATTCATTGGGTCCCAAAAGAATCTCAAATCTCCAATTGATTTCACCCAATTCTCTTAGGGTTTCATGTGATTCTCCATGGATTCAAATTATTGTGATTTAATTATTTATATTTAATCTTATTATGCATGATTTGATACAATTACATGACTTTCATTGATTTGGCATAAACCCATTCCTATGACTATTTTATGAATTATGAATCATGCTTATGAGCTTACGAATAATGATTATAAAATCTATGCATGTTTTATGAAAAGGATGATTTATGAACTATGGATGCTTTTGAGATAAGTACCAAGGATTTGTGAAAGGTTTTCTCATATATGAATGAAATTGTGATTTAGATGCTAAGAAAGGTAAGTGTCTATTATGAAAGTTTATGGAATCATAATTTTGAAAGGAGCTACTCTATTATGACTTATGATTGAATCGGTAGTGTTAATTGTGTCTTTCCATGTATTTTGACTATGATTATGATTATGTCATTTCTGTTGAGATTTACTTAGCACCGAGAGGAGTTTGGAATGGAGGCCTTACTGTTAGTAGAGGTTTAGTCTTTAGAAGCAATTTTTTTGTCCCAACTATGTGCCCGTTAGGATTGTCTTAAATGACCTAGCTAGTGGATCCACGTTAGCAATATGAATGATACAGAATTCTACCTTGGCAAGTAGATTTTCTATTTCGGTGTAAGGGTCATGTCGAATTTCATGTTATAGCTCACGTGGTCTTATCGGTTAACGGTAAATATCTCACAAATAAATTACGTTTTGCTCAAAGGTTTTTATAACAACTTTCTTTATGATTTTAAGATGCATTGACCTCGAATACGTTTGTGAATTCGACTTTAGAACCTTCTCATGTATTTACTTGGTCTTGCATATTCACGTTTCTAACTCATTATGATATCATGTGTATGTTTATGCATACTTCTCTATACTTAGTACATTCATTGTACGAATGCATATTTATACCTATATTGTCTCATAATATAGAGTCTAACAGCCCTCCTCTCGAACGTGCTTAGCTCGGGATTGCTCCATTTGATAGCTTGGATTGGTGAGTCCTCATGGTTCGAAGGCAAGGCCATATACACTTTTATTGCTTTTGGTCACTTTTGTTTCAAACTTGTACGTGGTGCATGAGTTACGTCCCAACCACTCTTATGATGCTATGCCAGATACAGTTTAGTATTCCGCACTTATGTTCAGATTCCTTTTATGATATGAGACTTATGTTATCTATTCTCTCTCTTGTTGTATTTATTCTATATCATGCTTATGCCAAGTGGCTTGTTTAGGGCATCTCAAAGTTCTATTCACCATGTAACACCTAGGAGGTATTTTTTATTGTGACACCAGGTGATTCTTAATCGTGCATAGGTGTTAAGGTCAATTCTTTAGTGTGGAATAGATTCGGAGATGAATTAAGGTCATAAGAATCCACTAGCACAAAGTTGAGTTGAAAGTTTCCTTACCAATTGAGTTTTGATATAAAATTTTACTTGGATCAACTTCACGCGATCATATCTCCTAGAATATGAAGAGTTATGTGGTCCAAAACTTATCAAATTAAAGGTCTATGAATCCTCTTTCCAACGCCACAAATTTACATCAATCGGAGTTTGGAGTAAAAAGTTATGTCTGTTTCAATGAAGCCCTGTCAGGTAGTCGCAATTTCACGACCGGCATTACGGGCCTTGGTGTTTTCCACGGATCATAGAGTCATCCGTGAAGGACCTGCTGCGAATTTTTTCAGAGACTTCCTGCATGTGCTTCAAGGGTTATTTTGGTCTTTTTCCAAGCTTTTAGCCTTATTCTAAGTCATTTTTAGGTATTTTAAAGGAATATATTATACAACTAACTAGTTTTCCTCTCATCATCATCTATCTAACCACTCAAGTCTCCAGAAATTCTCTCAAAACTCACCCAGGATTCCTCTTCTCCATCAAGAACCCTAAAGCTTCCAAGTCAAAAATTCAAGATACAAAGAGAATCTTTTCATCCCAGGTTTTCTCAAGTTCTTCAACTCTAAGAACTCCATAAAAAAGTTTTATTTTCTAAAGATCAAGCACCAAGACTCCAAGATTAAATTTTTTTAGTCTAATAGATTCATCAGTAGGTATGTAAGGTGTCAATGAGAGTACCCCTTCACTCTCATGCATAATGTATTGTAATTTCAAGGATTTTGTGCAAACATGTAAATATTAAAAGTTAGAATTTTCATATGGACTATTATTTTCCTCACAAACTTTTGTTTTCTTTAACTTATTTTTATCGTTAAAACCTTATTATACTGATTCACCATGAATTTTATGGTCATTCAAACCCTTATGACTTTTAAGCATAAAAAGTTGCATGATATGAACTTCAACCTCAATTCATGTTATTTTAGATATGCTTTTTTAGCTTAGTCTCACATATGATTCAAATAGACAGATAGTTTCCATACCTATGAGCATTATATGAATATATGTTATTTTAGGAGGATTATTTAGTATCGAGAGGACACAGGTTCAGAAAATCTAAGTCTCATAACTACGTGTCATCGTAGGATTATGTTTCACTGCTTTGACGGTTGACCATTTAGCCCTGAGAGACTCAGATTAGTGTATCCACATACATAGATATGGTTCTATACCCTGACAACATATAGTGCAACCCGTCCAACTGGATTATCAGTTGGATATCATGAGTTCACATGGTGTATGTCGGTTACAACAAACTCTCCAGTTTATGCATCTTTTACTATATACTCTTACTTTATTTGATTAATTTTTAAGTATGCTATTTACATTTATAATTATGCAAGGCTACTTAAATAGACTCATCTCTATTTATGCCTTTGAAAGAAGATTTTAAATGGTATTTAGACATGAACTCCAACTATTTTAATTTCAAGTTCTCTTTTATATATATATATGATTTTAGAAATCTTATTTCACTGTCCTCATTATGCCATTTTCATGTTTATTCTAGTGTCCCTTATTTACTAAGTACATTTCACATACTGATGCATAATTCCTCACTGCATCATTTTATGATGTAGATTCCAACACCCATTCTCAAACTAGTGGCTAGTGAGGTTGCAACTTTTCCAATTAGCAGATGGTAAGACTTCATTCATTTATATTATTTCTTACCATTTGCTTAGAGTACTTTGAAAATTTATCTCAGTTGCTTATCAGTATTAGTAGAGATTTCATAGACATTCAGTCAAACAGTTATATTTAGTTTTCAAATAATGTATATTTCAGTCACAGTACCTTTTAAATATTTGTTTATGTTATATGAGTTCATCTCATGTATCAACTTCCGCATTTCCTTTCAATTTGAGTTGTACGTTTCATGTTAGGTTAAGGGTTGGCTGGGGGCTACTCATGGTTCCAAGTACTGTGTTACGTCCAGGGTGTAGACTCGGATCGTGACAAACTTGGTATCAGAGTCACTCTTGTGTCAGCCTTGTCGATATGGGCCAGAGTTTAACTGAGATTAGAAAAATTTTGGTAAGGCGGGAAAAACCTCAGTGTTTAGTCTAGGCAAATTTTATGTGGTGGGGGCAAACCTCAGCGAGGATTCTGAGTCCATAGAGAGTGGTGCATGTGACATCCAGATTAAGATAAGAAGTCTCACATCGGCAAAACACAGAAGAGGTGTTGGGTATATAA
This sequence comes from Solanum appendiculatum, assembly GCA_018342035.1. NCBI lineage: Eukaryota > Viridiplantae > Streptophyta > Magnoliopsida > Solanales > Solanaceae > Solanum > Solanum appendiculatum. The sequence goes on from JAGDQO010000964.1 coordinate 22,783, forward strand.
GTAAGCAGGCCTTACCACTACTGACATGTTTTAAAGTTGTGCAGGCCTAGGCTCAGAGCGGACAATATCACTAGCGATTGGGCCATGACAAACTTTGTATCAGAGTACATAGTTCAAGTGTATGAGTGTCTATAAAGTCGTGTCAGTAGGATCTTATTTATGATTGTGAGGGCCCCACTTCTATAAATGAGGGACTGATGATAAAGCTCAATTTTACGCCTTCTCGGACAGGTTTAAGGATGATCAAGGCGTCTGATGTGGTGATCACAAGTATTATTCTCGTCTGTAACCATATGGCTTCTGTTTTGTTTGATCCGGGCTCCACATATTCTTATGTATTTGTTAAATTTTCCTTGGGTTTTAATATGGTTTGTGATACTCTTGATAACCCAATTCATGTTTCTACCCCGATTGGAGAGTTTGCTCTTGTTTTGTGGTGTTTGAGGGTCTTTAAACTTGGGGAGATATGATTACACTGAATATGCTAGATTTTGATGTGATTTTGGGTATGACTTGGTTGTCTCCTTATCATGTTATGCCAAACTGTTATGCTAAGATAATAACTCTAGAAATTCCGGGTAGGGATAGATTAGAGTGGGAAGGGGTGTACAAACCTAAGTCAGTAAAGATCATATCCCTCCTTTGAGATAGGAAGATAGTGGGGACAGATTGTCTAGCCTATTTGGTCCATATTCAGGATGTTAGTGCGGAACCCCCTTCTATAGATTCAATCTGAGTGGTTTTTGAATTTCCAGATGTATTTCCTACGGATCTGCCTGGGATGCCTCCGGATAGGGACATTGATTTCTGCATAGACTTGAAGCCGGGTAGACTACCGACAATTGAATAAGGTCACTATCCGGGATAAGTTTCCTGTATCTCGCATAGATGATCTTTTTGACCAGTTGCAGAGTGCTTTAATTAGTATTCTCAAAGAATGAGTTAAGATCAGGATACCATCAGTTAAAGATTAGGCCAGAGGATGTGCCTAAGACGGCATTCAGGACTCGATATCACATATGGATTAGATTAATTTAAACAAATTATACAGAAAAGAAGAAGTTTAACTAGTGATTCATACTAGACATGCCCTTGTATTTGATATCCATTTTATGAGAACGTTATATGATTTAATTTTTTGTAAACATAGACAATCCATATTACTTAGTAGGGAACTAATCGGACTTTTCAAACTCTTATTCAAAGGAACATAGATGTGAATAATGTTACGTCTCTATTGGTCGAAGCAAAATGTCTAGCAATCACGCCTAAATTGATTGAAATTAACTACCTTTCTGGTAAAGAGGAATCAGTCACAAAAGTTTGTTTGAGTTAGCAATTCAACGCGTCTTCAACTAATTCTAATTTGATGTTGTACACTACTCCCTCCGTCCCTATTTACTTCTCAATTTTTTTCTAATTTAAATTTCCTTTTTACTTATCATTTTTGACAAATTAAGAAAGAACAATTTTTTTGTTCTTATTATATCACAAATTTATTAATAGGAGTAAAATTGTAAATTCACTATCAATAATTATTTTCTTAATATGTGTATCACGTTAAAATTTGACAAATGGGTATGTTATAGATTTCTCCATTGTGAAAAGTCAAAAGACAACTAGCCAATTTTGTTGACAACTGAGATATCATTGTAACATATTTGTCAAAATCCATCTGGATGGTTTCTTCTTTTATGTTAATTTTAAATGTTTATCTATTTGGTTGGGGGATGTGATGGGGGAGTGACTCTATTTTAATATATTAATAACTGAATAATTGTTTTTATGATTAATACAAACTTTGAACTTTGTGGAAAAAAAATACCTTTTCCATCTATAATCGAATCTTTTTCTATCTCGTTTATGCATGAATCTATACAGAGTAAAGTAATGAGAATACTAAGTTAAAAGGGCCAATTTTTCCAACAAAAATGTATAAAGTGACACTTGTTTTCCAATAAAAGCAAATATGGACGAGTCACTAGCTGACTTGTCCAAATTAATAACGGCCATTCAAACATTCATTTATCCATTTTGATAATTAAAAAATTGTTCTTTTTAATAAGTTATTAGATTTTGAGCGACTTATCATTATTGTTTTTAGTAAGTTGTTTGGCTTTGAGCGACTTATCATTATTTTTAAAAAAAGAAAATAGTAAATTGCTAGACTTTGAGCAACTTATTATTATTATTTTTATTTTCTTAAATAAGTCGTCGTCAATTGAGCGACTCATCTTTTGATTTTAAATTTTTTGTTAATACTATGTCATATGTCTCTGTATTCGCGAAATCATTTTCTTTAACCATGATTTTTTTTTAATTTCTGTTTGTGGGTGTGGACGTTTGAAAAATATGGCCTTTTATTTGTTTTGTTTATACCTTATATATCTTTCCATCATTTTATTTTTTTTAATCAAAGAAAGGAGTGTGGTAATGGTTATGAAGGAAGAAAGATAGTGTTCAGTACCTAATTGTCATCTCTCCTTGACCCTTGTCAATTAATTCAAATTTTATTGGTACAATTGATATGTAGGCAAAGCTCTTAGAGGCAAGCCTATAAAAAATCTGAAATAGAGATGAATGTTTCACCATAATAAGTTGCTCAAAACCTAGCGATTTACTAAATAATAATAATTGTAAATTTTTCAAAGCCCAAGGATTTACTAAAACAAAATTTAAAAAAATAATGACAAGTCGCTCAAAGTTACTAAAGAATTAAAATGAATAAATAATTATTTGGGCAACTATTATTAATTTGGAAAAATAGTTAAAAGCCTAGTGACTTGTCCGTTTTAGTTATATGGGAAGACAAGTACCCCTTGTGCATTTGTATTGAAAAAATTGCCCTTTTGCGTATTATGTAGTCGACAGTTAATTTCTTTTAGTTTTATTTTAATATTTTATAGATTGACTTAAACACCCTTAGATTTGATAATCATTTTCTCAATAGATCAACATTATCTACGATCTCAATTTTTCTTTAAAACCAAACTATCTCTTAACTTTGAAATAGACATTCTCCCCCTTCCCCTTCCTAGTATGTCTAGTTTACACTTAATATTTTTAATTATCACGATATGTAATATATTTTTATATTATATATTTTATTTTATTTTATTTTATTAACCTTGACATTTTACCTATAGTTATATAATTTTATATCTTATTATATAATTATATTTAAGTTGATTAACATTATAAGCATATTTTTTTATGAGTTTGTTATAAAATTTGAAACTATTTTTTGATGATTTTATTACTACTCTTCTTATTCTCTTTTGTATATATCACTTGTTAATATTTATTCAAGTAATTAAACAAGAATAAAGTAATAGTTAAACAAATTCATCTCCTAGATATCTAACAAGAATGTATTTGGTTTTCAGACATTCAAAGTACTGTTAAACATTTTGCTTCTAAAACGTTAATATAACATTTGTATATTGAAAGAAAAAAAAAGTATATATGCGGAGAACTCAAAATGAACACGTATTATATAATATCACAAAAAAGTATATGAGATGATTCCATTGATAGAGCGCTCGAATCGAAGACTAGTTAGCTAACTTGACCTCGGCTCACTACCGACATAACTATATGATCCTTATTAAAGAAAAGGCAGAAATTGGATGCCCGAAATTAGTAAAACACTCATGTTTCAAAGATAGAACAAAAGGATAATGCACGAGATATATTTGTACGAGATTCTGCAAATTACATAAGAAAATTAGTTGACATCAGTACAACAAATTTGATATATAGCTATGAAACTATTAGCTACGACATCAAATTCGTCACTAATTGTTCATTTTTAGTGACAAAATTTACTTTTCGTGCTTAAATAAATGAGACAGATATTTTTAGTGATGAAACATAAAAATTCGTAGCAAAGTTTTGTCCACTAAAGTTTCTCGTCAAAAAATTAATTGGCCCAATTTGTTAAGTAGTGTTAGTCACGAATTTAATGTTATCGGTGACAATTATTTCGTCACTAATAATGTATCTATTTCATGACAAATTTTTTTGTCTTAAAATTTATTAATTTTTAGACACAAAAAAATTTTGTCTCAAAAAATATGTTGTTACAATATCGACAAATTAGAGTTCGTAGTTAAATATTATCAGTTTTAGCTATATAAAGTTAGATTTAATTGTGACATTTATTTTCGTCACTAATAATATAAATTATTGGTGATAAACATTTTATTGTCACTAATCAATCTGTGATTTAGTGACAACAAAAAATTGTCACAAAATATGTAAGGTGTCAAATAGCAACGACTTAAAATTTGTAATGAATAATTCAACTATTTTCTACGAAAAAAATTCATAGCCAAATACAATTTTTTTTGCGACAATTGTTCATAATTACAAGTGACAACTTATAAAAAAAAATACAAGTGCTTCATAAGAAATAGACAGAGTCCATTCGTTAATTGGCAAAGGAAAAAATTAAAACCAACAAATTCGGTTGATTTTGTAAAAATGAAAAAATTCAATTCATCAATTTTCTTAAATTACGCAATTATAAGATGCATCATTTGAAAAATACAATCCAGGTTATAAGTATCATGAGTGGTATTATTCTACCACTAGATCACTAGTATTTGTTGGTTTTACACTTTTGTTTTTTATTTGATACACTTTCATCGATAAAGACGATAGAAAATTAATTTATCAAGTCTTGGTGCTAATTTTTGTGCGTGTCTATTGATTTTGTGATTGGTAAACTGCATAGAATAAGTCGATCTATTTTCTTCTGTCTAAAATATGATACATATTTAATAGTGATTCCACATACGTACGTACAACAACTATACAGAGATAACATCGACTTACAAATTTAGACTTTGTAAAGGTGCGAAATATTTCATGAATTTCTATTAACTTTTTCTATCAGTGTGAAAAATGAAATAAACTAAAAAAAAATGAAAGCACAAATGAAAGAAATTAACCAACCAGGATTTCAAATATATTATGATGAAGTACTATAGTTATGGGTATCGATGTTTTTTTTAAAAAATAATTGATTTACTGATCGAATTGAACCGACTATTAGATTTATTTTAATAAAATCGAAAGTTTTAATTTTATATAAATTTATAATTGTACTGAATAATTTTTTAAATTTATAAACTAAATAAATAAAATGACAGAATCGTACTGAATATATTTAAAGATATTTTTAAAAATACAGTCTAATTAAATAACTACAACTACATAGCCCATATTTTTAAACTACACCCGTATTGTCTTTTTTCACAAGAGATCTCATACACTTACTATGCACAAATGTATAAATTTGTATATACATGTATAATAGTGTATAAAATGTGTTTATATACACTTTTATATTGTTATAAATAATTAAACAACACACACATACAAATATATGTGTGTGTGTGTGTGTGTGTGGCAACTTGGTAGTCTCCACTAACTTTGTTATTTTTATAAAGATTTTGGACGTAAGTTCAAAGTTTTATTACTAATGTGTTTGGTCCATTATTTGTACTATATGTTTCAACCACGTAATACAAAATTTAATTAATAAAAATAGTCGTGGACTTTATTATAAATTTAAAAAAATATCTATATAAAGGATAAGTAAAATTTACATAATAATATTTTATTAATGACAATTAAAACTCATTTATCTATATAAACAATAAAAAATAAGATAGAAAGTAAACTTAAATATACACATACACAAACATATAAACCCACCAAAATAAAAAAATATATAAATATTTTTCCTCATACCAAACACATTTATACATCTTTGATTTAGTGAATGTAAAATGAGAAGAGAGAATGACTTTCAGCCATTTGGATATGGATAAATACAATATGGGGTTTAAATTGAAAAAACAATTATCGTGCAAATTCTTGCCAAATATTGGCAGACATAAAATATAATCAACATTTGAATGAATTATGGGTGGTAAATTTCATGCATTTGTGTATGTGTATAAATAATCATATAATATATTATTTCTATTGAAGTTAAATTTGAAAAAAGCGCATGAAGTTAAAAATAAAATAAAAATGAGAGATAAGAGAGAGTTGATCGGATGGTAAGCACTCCTCACTTCCAACCTTAAGGTTGTGAGTTCGAGTACCAAGGAAGCATAACGTGGGAGCTTTTGGGGAGGGGTTAATGTAACACCCCGAAAATTTTCTAAGTTAAGACCGAACCATTCTTGAATTGCGTATAAAGTCGTACCGAGTGATTCTAAATTTTTATTAGATTCTAAGGTCAATTCATTAGTATGAGAATGATTTTGGATATAAATTAAGGTCACTAGAATCCCCTAGCACAAAGTTGAGTTGAAAGCTTCCCTATCGAGTGAGTTTTGACCTAAGATTCTACTTAAGGCAACTTCAAATGATCATATCTCTCAGCACATAATGAATTAGGTGGTCCATGATCTATCAAATCGAAGGTATTTGAGTCCTCTTAAAAACGCCTCCAAGTTTGCTCCATTTGAAGCTTGGAGTAAAAAGTTATGCCCATTTGAGTGAAGCCTCTCTATTTAAGGCACTTCATTTGTTTTAGGAAAGGGTATTTTGGTCTTTTCCTTTTTCCCACTAGTCTTAGCACGTTTTTCCTGACCTAATTAATGGTCTAATCAGATTCTAAATCACCTATTTACGTTGTTAAACACTTGGGGTTTTAGAGCGAGGTTTCAAGAAGAGAAAAAGGGCTAAGTTCAAGCGTTCTTCAAGAATTGTGGTTTTCGCCAAGAACATCGTTCTTTCCAGGTATGTGAGGCTTCCCATAGTGATGGAATTGTTCTTCCTCATACCAATCATGTAATTCTTTCGTTAATTCGCCCATAAAATCACTTATGTAAATGTTCTTGAAGAGTTCTTGAGTTTTAAGCTTCATTCTTTATCAATGGAGATTTTGAGTTCTTGAGGTGAGGGTTTTGCGAATGAGTGGTGTTTCTTGATAGAATTTGAGTGGGATTTTGATAATTTCATGTTGGTTTTATGAATCAAATAAAGTTCGGAGGAAACCAATCGATTCTAGATGAGTTAGGACCCGTAATTGAGTAAGAAAATTCGTCAAAAGTTCTGGGCAGGGGGTGAGGTAGGGCGCCAGAGTTGGCCCTCTGAAGTTTGGGGCCTGGCGCCCCACGCCAGCAGTGCGCCCCAAACTTTCCTCTGAAGTTTAGGGCCTGACGCCCCACGCCAGCAGTACGCCAGGGGTCGCCAGGGCCCATTTCTTCTCTGTTCATTCGGGTGTGTTCCTTTAAGTTGTGGCTATGCTTCCCCACTCTATATTAGCTCCTATAGGCTCCATTTACCATAGAAAAATCATGCATTATCCTACTCACATGTCTTCATTTACATTCCAAATTAACGTAAGATAAGAGGAAAGTTTAAAGGTTCTATTGCATAAAAACTTAAGAGCTTCAAATGTTATTTATATATACATATATACATATACATATGTATATATACATATGTATACATATGTATATATAAATGTATATATATATATATATATATATATATATATATATATATATATATATATATATATATATATATATTCCTATGTTTATTATTGGGCTTGAAAGATAAGTTCACAAGTTCATGTTTCAAGGATGCAAGTATGTCTAAAATTTTGAAAAGTACTTCAGTAAAATAAAAAGTCCCTTCTTTGTAAAGGGTATATTATGTCTAAAGTTTTGAGAAGTACTTCAGTAAAGTAAAAAGTCCCTTCTTTGTAAAGGGTGTATTGAGCATAAAGTTATATCGATTATTTTGAGAGTAGTATCGAGCACCGAATTGGGTTAGAGTCTTTTATGACTCGGAAGTCCCATAAAACTACGTAGCCAGCGTAGGATAGGATAGCATTGATTCTTCATGCGACTCCTCACTGCCTCTAAGAAGGCCTATTAGATGGATCCATAGTCAAAATATCATCATATACCCCTGGCAAGGTATAGGATGGCCCTTGCAACGTGGGCGAAACGTTGTATCATTGCTAGGCTCATAGTAATGGTTGTCGGTTGGAGAAACTCTCCACAAGTAAAGTTTTTTTTTTTTTTCATATTGCTTTTATTGCATATCTTATTGTAAAGCTTAAAGAGTTCTCATGTCTTATTCATGTATTGATAGATTGTTGAGTTGCTCTTAGTCATTCATGTTATTTTCATTGCATACCTTATTGTCAAGCTTAAATGATTTTCACTTCATATTCAGGTATTGACCCAGTTATGTTGTTTTCAGTCATCCTAGTCAGTTAATTGCTTACTCTAGCCCTATCACTTACCAGTACATTCAATGTACTGACGTCATTCGACTTGCATCTTATTATGATGCAGATACAGGTAGGGATGGGCATGGTATGGTATATACCGAATTACCATACCACACCGAAATTTTTAATACCGTGGTTTTGGTATTATGATATTTGGTATGGTATATGGTATACATTTTAATTTTTTTTGGTATTCGGTACGGTATTTGGTATTTACAAATAATATATCGAAAAATCGAATACCATACAGAAGTATATAGTTACATAAATAACATAAATATGTTACTAAAATACTAACAAATATGCAACCTAGTATTAGTATAAACCAAATGTTAAGAAGTTGAAACTTTAAGTACTCTATTTTGATTGAAATATATTTAAATTTAATTGATTAACAAAAGAAGTTGTTTGTACTTTATTTTGAATATATATTTCTACATGTGTAATGTATTAATATGATACAATTGAGAACTTTTTTTAATTGTTGAAGTCATAATACTCTATCATACGAGTATATATTAGTTGAAATTGAACAAACTATGGTTACCGATTTACCATACCGTAGATTACGAAACCGAACTTCAAAATTCCGAACCATACCATATTAAATTGGTATGGTAATGGTATAATGTTTTAAAACCCGAATACCGAAAGTACGGTATCGAAACGTTGAAATACTGTACCTACCGTACTGTACCATGCCCACCCCTAGATACAGGTACTCAGGATCATCAACAGGCATTTCGTTGAGATCACTATTCATTCACAAACAGTATTTGGTGAGGCCCCCTTGCTTCCGGGAGACTCCATTTTCATCCAGCTTAGTAGTATTGGAGGTGTCGTGGGTCTTAACCCGACATTTATCTTACATTGTTAGAGGCTTCATAGACAGACATATTTAGATGTTTCCCTTGTCTTTCTCAGGATAGTTATTTAACTTATGACTTATGTTAAGTATTTGCAAGACAGTATTTTAAGACTTTCATGAATGTCTAAATGTTCATCTATTTTAAGCTTCCGGGTATTTTTTTTGAATCATGTAAGTCATGTAGCCAGGCCAAGGGTTCGCTTGGCGATCAGAAATGGTTCCTAAGTGCCGGCCACGCCCAGGGTGTAGGCTCGGGGCGTGACAGTTAAAAAAAATTGGAATGAGATAATATGGAAAAGAAATTATTTGTGTATTTGAAAGTGGAAAGTATTGCAATTGCAATTGAATAATTGGATTAAATCATTTTCAAGATTTATGATTATATATCAATTAATATGATTAATAAATCATATCAATATAAAATAATTAAATGTTATCAATTGTTAGTAATTAGTGACAAAATATTTCTTCATCAAAGGTAACTTTTAGCAACGACAAAATGATAGATTTAACAACAAAATTATTAACTTTTTTTATAATAATAAATTTGTCCCTAATTAATACATTTAAGGACAAAATAATTTTTTGTCTATAAAATATAGTCATTAGTGACGAAATTAGATTTTGTTCAACTACGAAATACATATAACTGTAGAGACAATTCATGTCGTCACTGATTGAAGTAAAATAATTAACGACGACATAATTTTGTCTGTAGTAATAACCTTTTTAGTGACAAAGCATACTATTAACTACAAAAATATATACTTTTTGCGACAAATAAATTTGTCACAAATGTTTATGCATTTGGGGACGATTTCTCTTTCTGTAGTTAATATAATACTTTTAGCGATGAAGCACTAAATCGTCTTTGTATACTTTTAGCGACACACATTTAGTGACGACTGATTGACGAATTATTTTTCGTCTCACAAGATTTATAGTGACGAAATATGATTTACAAATAACGAAATTATTTGTCCCTAATAATCGAATTTGTTATAGTGCATGCATAATAATATTTCAAGATGGAATGAGAAAGAGGTTGCATATAAAATACAACTAGTAGAGGTGTGTATTGGTATGTGCAAAGGTCAATTTCCTATTAAATGCCTAGATTGCTCAATTACTCATGCAAGGAAAAAGAAAAGAACACTATGGTGATCTTATCAAAAGTGTTAAAGACAAGCTTCAAGCTTGTAAAGGTAAAATATGTTATCTTTTGGAGGCAAAGAGGGTGTTGTTAAACACTATATTACAGAGCATTCACATTCATGTGATTTCTGTCATAGTCCCTCCTAAATGTGTAATAAGGGAGCTACATAAAATTTTCGTTAAGTTCTTCTACAGAAGTAAACATTTGGCATCCCTAGAGAAGGTTTGTCTTCCTAAACATAAAGGAGGGTTAGGTTTCAGATCAGTGTTTTAAAAGACTTTGTTGGGACTCGTGTCGGGGCGGGGCTCTAGCAAAACGCTCCGAGACTCAAGTGTGAGACTTAGATCTGTAAGACTTACGCCCTAATCGCCCGACTGCACGTCCAACGCTCGAGGCTCGCCTAACAGATCTTACACAAATTATATGTTAAATTCTTTAGTTAACATTGTTGACCTTATAGTTCTTGAATAAATGAATGATACTTAATAGTTTTTTAATCTATAAAAATAAGAAGATTGAGAGTAACTCAAATAACATGTTGTAGTATCGCGTTTTTACTATTTGATAACACTGTGAAGGTGATTATATATTACGTAGCATTTCTTTTTAAAATACATAGTGAAATTTTAATTTTTCACTTATCATTGGTCTTCATGTTTTTGTCATATGTCTCAAAATTATCATATTTTATTTAGCCATATGAAAGTAATTTTATTTTTATTCATGATGGAGTGATGTTTTTATTTTAATACTAGTAAGTTTTATTGATTATTTTCTTTTAGAGGGGTAAATTGTATAGTATGATAATATCATAATAATATATTTTTAGAAATAATGATTCTTGTATAATCATGTTAGAAGTTTTTTTTTCTATGAGCTTCCTTAATCATGTTTGTAATTATTTTAAACTATTGATGTATTTTTATAATTTTGTGTTATTATATTATTATAGTATATTGTAAATTAAAATTTTTAAAATCCATAGGGCTTATGCCATATGCCTCGAGGCTTACGTATCACCCTATACTAAGTAAAACTCCCCGCCTTACATCCCCATCTTTTAAAACACTGCTTCAGATCTTTGTTTGAAGTTTCTAAAGCTATGTATGCTAAATTGCGGTAGAGATTTATAACAGTAAGATTTTTGTGGTCTAACTATTTCTGAAATAACTATTACAAAAAGCAAATTCCAACCATGGTGCAATGGCAAGGAAGTCCACAAGTATATTATGCTGGAGAGTAGAATAATTGTACAGCAGAATTTGTGGTGGGAACCAAAAGAGATACCTCTAGCATTTGGTGTGATAACTGGATTATGCTTATCCTTTATATCCAAACTTGTCATCCTTTCTCTGATATTGAGATGTTTATAAATAAAGAAGGATGAATTTATGATATTATGGAGTCAATCATTCTACCTTAGGTGATTGATCATGTGAGTTAAAACTTGGATCATGTATGTTTGCTACTCAAGGAAACTCTCCTTGGTGGATGAAAATTAGTACAGGAAAGTTCACAGTGAAGAATGCATGAGTAATTATTAGGTGTTAAGATATTTTCAAAGAGTATTTCAACTATTAGATTGTGTGTAAGATAATAGTCAAATATTGTAGGTAATGTGTAATAGTCAAATATTGTAGGTATTGTAGGTAATCTATCAGGGATATGCTCTTGACCTTTTGTGTCTAGCTTTGTGTATATATTCTAGGTGTAATCTATCATTTTGGAGTATGAAGTGAAATACACTTGTATCATTATCATGGTATCAGAGCCTTTACTGTTTTTGTAGAGACTCAAGTTGCCTTCCCGGTGACTGTCCCAATAGATCTTCTGGTGACTATTCCGGCATCTTCTTTTACTAGAAGCCACTTCGGCAGATTTTTCCGGCCATCTCAAACTTTCATTCCAAGTTTGTGAGGATCAATCCCTCATTCTAGTCTTACCCATCACATCTCCTATAATCTTCGGCAACCGGAATAGTTTTCCAGCAAAATCAGTCACTTCATAGGTTGTTTCTTCCTCCTTTTTTTTTCTAATAAATTTCTGGTTCAGTTCAGATCTGAAAAGGTTTCAACTAAATCTCCAGTCATCAAGAGGAACTTTGTTCTTCTCTTTTTCTATTTCAAGTTCTTTTCACCAAACACTTTTTTGTATTTCATCTAGTTGTTGAAGCCATAATGTCAGATAAAGGTGATTCCCTAATTGAAGTCTATGAAAAAATTGAATCTTCAGGTGATATCGGATCAATGTTTTCCTCTATTTCAAGTTCTCCCATTATTACTACTGTGAAGTTGAAAGGTAGTAATAATTACACACCGTGGTCTTCATCTGTTGAGATGCGGTTTATGGGACAAGGATATGAGGATCATTTAGTTAAAAATACTAGTGATATTATTGCTAGTGAAAGGACTAAGTGGACTCGAATTGATGCTCAATTATGCAATCTTTTATGGAACTCTTTGGATCTTAAATTACTCAACCTATTTCAATCTTGTAAAACTTGCTATAAGTTTGGACTAAAGCTAAAACTTTGTATACAAATGATATACAACGTATATACAAGGTTGTCTCAAACTTAGTCCAACTTCAGCAAAATAATCAAGATATGGCAAGTTATTTAGGACAGATAGATACCTTGAAAGATCAACTTGATTCTCTTATGCCACTCTCTGAAAGTGTCACCACACAGGAGCAACAAAGAGATAAGTTATTTATGATTTTAGCATTGAAAGGACTTAGTTCTGATCTGACAGCTTTAAGGGATCAAATCTTGGCAAGTTCCTCAGTTCCTTCCTTAATCAACATTTCAGCTCGATTATTGTGTATTAGTTCAGACACAATTGAGACCAATAACGTTGAGACATCTGTATTAGCTGTGAAAAATGAAAATCCACAGGAGCTAAATGTCCATCAAAAGGGGAACAGTAGAAACTCTAGACCCTATTGCAACTATTGCAACAAGTCAAGTCATACTCGACAATCTTGTTGGAAATTGCATGGTCGACCACTACGTACTAACAATCGGAGTACGACTCACATAGTTCAGACCCATAAAGACACAGATAGTCAACTGGCCAATTCCATTACTTTGTCTGGAGCAGATTAAAGTGATTACTTGCAGTATCAAGCAGCTACACGACAATCACCGTTATCTGGAACCTTACAAAATAGTAATTCTTTTGCTTGTCTGACCAGGTCTTCACCCACTTGCCCATGGATATTGGATTCTGGTGCATCTGACCATATCTCTAGTAATCAGAATCTTTTTTCAAATATCATTCATTCTACAACTCTCTCTGCAGTTACCTTTGCTAATGGATCAAGAACTGCAGTAAAAGGAATAGGGGACGTGCAATTTCTTCCCTCTATTTTCTTAAACTCAGTTTTATTTTCTCCTGAATGCCCATTTAATTTGATTTCTATTCACAAATTAACCAAACACCTCAATTGCGGTGTCCCTTTTTTGGCTGACTCTGTTGTTGTACAGGACCGGAGAATGGGGAAGACGATTGGAACAGGATATGAGTCACATGGACTGTATTACATGTCAAAATCACCACCATCTATTGCCTTCACTTCCACTACCTCAACACACCTTCTCCACAGCCGTCATGGTCACCCGAGTCTTGCAAAGCTTCAAAAATTATTTGCTAAACTTTCCTGTTTGTCTTTTTTAGAATGTGAGTCTTGTCAACTTGGGAAACATAGTCACACTTCGTTTCTCAAAAGAGTCAACAACAGGGCTGCATATATGTTTGACATTGTTCACTCAGATGTATGGGCCCTAGTCGTGTTGTTTCAAGTTTAGGATTTCAGTATTTTGTTACCTTTATTGATGATTTTTTCCATTGAACATAGGTGTTTTTAATGAAAAATCGTTCAGAAGTATTTTCTATTTTTTTTAAATTTTGTGCCGAGATAAGAAATCAATTTGGTGTTTCAATAAAGGTATTACTCAGTGATAATGCAAAGGAGTACTTATCATCTCCTTTTGCCAATTTCATGTCGTCTCAGGGAATCACTCACCAGACTTCTTGTGCACATACTCCTCAACAAAATGGGGTTGTCGAACGTAAAAATAGGCATCTCATTGAAACTGCTCGTACTTTACTTATACACCATCATGTTCCTCTTCATTTTTAGGGGGATGCCATTCTCACTGCTTGTTATTTGATAAATAGAATGCCCTCCACTGTGTTGCAACATCAAGTCCTCACTCAATTCTCTTTCCAGGTCAAAATCCCTATCGTCTACCTTTGAGAGTGTTTGGGTATACTTGCTTTGTCCATGATCAAAGTACTAGAAATGAAAAACTCCAATCAAAATCAATTAAGTGTGTATTTCTAGGATACTCTCGTCACCAAAAAGGCTACAAGTGTTATGATCTAATAACAAATAAATATTTTATCACTGCAGATGTAATATTTTTTGAAACATCTCCCTATTTTACACCAAGCACTACAAGCAGAAATTTAATTCCTCAAATTCTGCCAGTACCTATATTTTCTCTACCAAAAGTCAGTCTTCTAGACAACCCTCAAACCACTCATCCTCCTCTTCAAGTATACACTCGACGTACTCGTTCTCTTAATGATAACAATGATAGTACTACTTCTAGTCCAGATATATTGGTAGCTCCTGATGACTCATCTCTTGCTCCTTCGTCACCTGCTCCAGTCATGCCTTCATCAGATGCAACAACCCCACCAATTGTTATACGCAAAGGTATACATACTACTCAAAATCAACAACCAGAGAGACATAACTGTTTAAGTTATCATCTGTTGTCCCCACTATAATATACATTTGTATCTACCCTATCTACTGTACCTATGCCAAAGACTTTTAGTGAAGCATTGGAACATCCAAGGTGGAGAGATGCTATGATCGAAGAGATGAATTCTTTACCGACAAATAACACTTGGGAATTGGTCCAATTACCAAAGGGAAAATCTACTGATGGAAGTCGATGGATTTATACCGTAAAGGTGGGTTCGGATGGAACAATTGATCAACTGAAAGCTCGCCTTGTTGCCATAGGGTACACCCAGATTTATGGTCTTGACTGTGGTGACACATTCTCTCCAGTTGTCAAAATTGCATCTGTCCGACTGCTTATTTCCTTGGCAGCAATGCATCATTGGCCGCTTCATCAACTAGATATTAAGAATGCATTTTCGCATGGCGAACTTGCTAAGGAAGTTTATATGGAGCAACCTCCTGGATTTGTTGCTCAAGGGGAGTCGAACTTAGTATGCTGTCTCAAACATTCTCTATATGGCCTCAAGCAATCTCCGAGAGCATGGTTTGGCAGATTTAGCTTTGTTGTCCAACAATTTGGGATGTCTCGAAGTAAAGCAGATCACTCTGTTTTCTATTGACATAATGGTCCAGAAAAGAACATGTATTTGGTCGTTTATGTTGAAGACATTGTCATGACTGGAAATGATCTGGAAGGAATATATCAGCTAAAGCGGCATTTGTTCAGTCACTTTCAAACCAAAGATTTAGGGAAGTAAAAGTATTTTTTAGGAATTGAGGTAGCACAATCCAAGACAAGTATTGTTATCTCACAAAGAAAATACGCTTTGGACATATTAGAGTAGACATGCATGTTAAATTGCAAACCTATTGACACTCCTATAGATCCAAACATCAAACTCGTTCCTGGACAAGGGGAGTTGTAGGAAGATCCTGGTAGATATCGAAAACTGGTTGGTAAATTGAATTATCTAACTATTATACGCCCGGATATTTCATTTGTAGTAAGTGTGGTTAGTCAGTTTCTCCAAGCTCCATGTAAAGATCATTGGGACGCAGTAATTCGCATCCTCAGATACATCAAAAGAGCTTCTGGACAAGGATTGTTATATGAAGACAAAGGCCACACTGACATCGTTGGATATTCTGATACGGATTGGGCAGGTTCTCCAACAGATAGACACTCTACTTTTGGGTACTATGTCATGATTGGAGGTAATTTAATCTTTAGGAAAAGTAAAAAGCAAGATGACGTTGCAAAATCTAGTGCAGAAGCATAATATCGAGCTATGGCTCTTGCTACATGCGAGCTTATTTGGTTGAAACAACTTCTTCAAGAGTTGAAATGTGTCAAATTCAAACAGATGAAGCTTATATGTGACAATCAGGCTGCCCTCCATATTGCCTCAAATCCAGTTTTCCATGAAAGAACGAAACATATAGAGGTGGATTGTCATTTCATTAGGCAGAAGATTGAGTCAGGATGCATTGCCACCAGCTTTGTCGGTTCAAATGACCAATTGGCAGATATTCTTACCAAGTCCCTTAGAGGAACTCGGATTGAATACATTTGCAGCAAGCTTGGAGCATATGACATGTACGCTTCAGCTTGAGGGGGGATGTTAAGATATTGTCAAAGAGTATTTCAACTATTAGATTGTGTATAAGATAATAGTCAAATATTGTAGGTAATGTGTAATAGTCAAATATTGTAGGTATTGTAGGTAATCTATCAGGGATATGCTCTTGACCTTTTGTGTCTAGCTTTGTGTATATATTCTAGGTGTAATCTATCATTTTAGAGTATGAAGTGAAATACACTTGTATCATTATTGAGTCGGGATGCATTGCCAGTAACTTTGTCGGTCCAAATGACCAATTGGCAAATATTCTTACCAAGTCCCTTAGACGAACTCGGATTGAATACATTTGCAGCAATCTTGGAGCATATGATATGTACGCTCCAGCATGATAGGGAGTGTTAAGATATTGTCAAAAGTAGTTATGGA
Organism: Solanum appendiculatum; assembly: GCA_018342035.1. Lineage (NCBI taxonomy): Eukaryota > Viridiplantae > Streptophyta > Magnoliopsida > Solanales > Solanaceae > Solanum > Solanum appendiculatum. Next base: position 39,849 of record JAGDQO010000964.1, read on the forward strand.
TAAAAGGCTTGCCTTCAATTTCCTTCTTTGGATGAATACTCTCGAAGTAGAAAGGTCCCAATGGGAGCTATCATGGCCAACTGGAATCTGAATATGTCCAAGTAATGTTCTTCTTGTCCAGTACCTTGAGGAGATTTGGCTATGAGTGTGTGAAAATATTATACCAAGACTGCAAAAATTACTTCACCGACTGAAGGTAGTATTTCAAGTCATCCCAAACCTAATTTTGTGATATTAATTTCCCCGTGAGATTCAACCCTTTGAAGACATCTGATAAAAGGGTGAACTAGCTAGAAGCTTATGAGAGATACCTAAGGTGTTAGTGATAGTCACAATTAGGGGTGTCAAAAATGAGTCCAACTATAAGTAACCCGTCCAATTCGTCTAGAATTTTAAGAGTTGGGCTCAAGATAATTTGAATTGGGTTTAATCTTAACCCATTCAAGCCTTAACCCATTTTAAGAGAATCTTAAATTAAGCCCAATTTAATCTCCAATTTCAACCCGTTTTAAGACTCTTTATTTGCATTAATGTAATATATGTTCCTATATTGAAGGTATGAATTACTATCTATTTTATATCTTTTAGGATTTATCCATCCATTTGTAACTTCTTTTTTAAAATTTTCTTGAGTTGAAATTCAAGTTGTGGTTATAAAACTAAAATAACAATATATTAAAATTATTGAGATTAAACGGATCAACTTGGATTAAGCGGATCAACTTGGATGGATCAAGACCCAATTTACTTTTAAGCCCATTTAAGCCCAAAGTAAACTTGAGTGAGTCAAAACCCAACGCAATTTTTATTTCAACCCATTTTAGTATCTCAAATTTCAATCCAACCCGCCCATTTAACAACCCAAACAAAGGCAACCACTAGCTTTCACAAAGAGAAACAACCCACCAGGTTGCATCTGCCTGAGATACAATTTAGAGGAAAGAGGACAATCTACCCAATATTTTTTGTGCAATCATTAAGAAGAAGAAAACGTAGCAAGCAAGCAATGGTTTTTGCACTCACAAAACACCAGTTGTATAAATTTGCCTAGTCTGATGTTCATATATTTTACACACATTTATTATCACTTCAACCATGGACAAGTGAATATATATTCACTCAATTTTTACGTGTTAAAATTGATTACTGTGGTGCACACAGTGCAGGTTATTAATGTTTGGGGTGAAAAGGGCAAAGGTACCCAGTAAGCAAGCACCAGCCAAGACAAAAGTGCTCACTCATTTCACTGTGGCACTCACAGTGATATTCCCAATGATTTTCTACAAGTGCAGCAGATGCTACCAAACCTTCAACAAGCTGCCAAAGATTATTTTGCACAGGCACAACTTAAATGAGGAAAATAGCTCTAGTCTGGCTATATAACATTAGCTAGCACGAGTACAAGAAACTAATGCAGAATAATTCAAGTGGGTATTAGCTACAACTCTTCATACTCGATATCATAACATTTGAGAAATCATTAAGGGTACAGCAAATCCAGAAAGTGCCAACGCAGAGCAAGTCTCCACAATCCCTCAAATTTAATCAGCTCAATATTAAGAACCACGTTGACACACAAAGCAGAAACCTTACTGCCACTTCATGTCTTCAAAGCTAGACAATTGGCACATTTGCAAGGAAGACCTCATTCTCATTAAGATGGCACTGCATAGAAAGATGCACCATATTGAGCACCAAAACACAAACGAACAAATAGGCAAAAACTAAATAACCCACAGAAGACTACACCTATGCCTAGAAAATACCCCAAAAGCAAAAAAAAATTGAAGATGAATTATGTTCACCTTTTGTACCGCATCACAAAGAACTACTTTTTATCAGCAAGGTAAACACTATTTGTACCATATCACAAACCAAACGTACTACTCATGGAATACTACTAAGAGGCAGTGATTCTAGAATTTGGAGTACAAATATACAAATTTATTTCATTTTCTATGACAGAATCCGCTATTTCCACTTCTGAATTTCAGTGGATGCCACACACATCTACCTCCCTCAAACAAAACACAACTAGTAACATGTACCAAACACAAATCCACATTATAGTACCCTCTCTGTCCAACCAAAGCCATGGGAATTATCCCAAATATTAAACTAGCCAACAAAGCTTCAGAAGTAAGCATCAAGAAAGACGTACTGTATGTAGAAGTATCAATCTGCTCAGGAAGTTCTTTAATATCCACTTCAAACCTCTCCTGAACCTACAGTTGGTATAAAGCATAAGGAAATGCTATTAATGAGGATGGCATTATTAAGCATAACAGAGTGAAAATAGGAGGTTCCAGACTCTCAACCTGATTAAGAACCTCAGAATCTGTTGCAGATGACACAAAAGTTATGGCAAGCCCTTTAGTTCCAAATCTACCAGCTCTTCCCACCTATCAATATTATTCAAGATTAAATAATAAGACTACTTGAATGAGATCAGAACCTAAAACAATGAGCTACAAGACAGGCAGAACATACTCTGTGAAGATAAGTATCTGCAGAATCTGGCATGTCATAGTTAATAACAATGTTCACCCTTTCAATGTCTATGCCTCTACCAACCAAATCAGTTGCCACAAGAATTCTCTTGTGCCCTTCCTTGAAACCCTTGTAGCGTGTCAGTCTACCAAGAAGACGAGGCAAGAATTAATTTACATAACATGTAAACAAAAAGATGTCAACAGCAGCATAGCATGATTTCTATAATTCACACAAATGTCAGATCAGAGGAAATGACATATGCACAAGTTAATAACTCCATGGGAAGAAAGAGAATGTGGAGTGAGATGCAAAAACATTAAAAGGTGCTTCTGATTCTTGTTCTTGTCACACAACTGATACCACAATCCTTGAGGGAAAAAGTAATCTTGTTGAGAACTGACAATCTCATTGACACCTAACTTCTCACAGATAGCATATAAATATTTATTTACACTACTTAAACACAGACTGCATAGGCAGATAACATAAAAGGAGTTGAACACAAAAGTTAGACAGACCTTTCTTCTTGACTCATGCCAGAGTGGATGCAGATAGATGGAAAATTACACTCCACAAGTAACTTGTTCAACTCTGCTGCTCTGCTCACACTCTTGACAAAAATTACAACTTGGTTGAAGTCCAAAGCATCCAATAGGTCATTCAGCTTCCGGTTTTTCTCCATCTCACTCAATTTGATGTAGTGCTGCCATCAAATAGAAAAAACTTAAGGACGACAGTGATAACTAAAAACAAAGGCAAAAGATCTTGCTTCAAAGATGTACCTGTACAAGTCCATGCAGGGTCAACTTGGCCTCATCATCAACATAAATTTCCATTGGCTGAAAGGAATAAAGGTTATAGTAAAGGATATTAGGAGCTTCGTGAGCTAACGGAATCTGATAACGAAATGAACGATGGATGAAGATCCTCCATCTGTGAAATCTCTCCTTGCAGCTTAGAGTAAAAGCCCCCAACTAGTCCCCATCTTGCTCAATGTGTTTATACAGCACTTATCAAAAAGCTTCTGTTAGAACTCCAAGCATCAAACCCCAGGTTATCCCCTTTCAACTAAAGACCTTTCCCACCCCTCTTAACATCTTTAACTATAGGACAAGAACATGGAAGACAAAGATTGACGCACAGACTCAAGACAACGAAGAACTACAAGCTTAGTGGAAAACTAGCGGTTCAGCACAGCAACCAGCTCCTGAGACACCTCATCTCTGTTCTCTTCCCCCGGTAAAATTAAGTTTAGACAAAGATTATACCAAATTAATTCACTACTGTCGCCTGCAGAAAGCTGAAATTATGGAAATACGGTAGACTTCTAAATTCAAGAACTGGCCACAGGACATTACATCTTGCATGAATTTTTTGCAAACCGGGCGAATCTCCTTGCTGAGAGTTGCAGAAAACATCATGACTTGCTTGTCATGAGGAGTCATCTTGAAGATTTCCTGCACGTCTCTCCTCATGTCTGCATATGTAAACGATGTACTTGAGAATCAAAAGAAAGAAGATAGGAATTTTAGCCGTGAGAGTTGAAAAAAAGGCTTAGTTAAGGCATATACCAAGTGATTCAAGCATCTTGTCACATTCATCTAGTATAAAATGCCTCACATTCCTCAAAGACAGGTCCTTCTCTCTTGCCAATGCAAGTATTCTTCCAGGAGTTCCAACAACAATATGAGGGCATTCATTCTTCAGCAGCTCTTTGTGGAGCTTGATGTTGACACCACCATAGAAAACAGCAACCTTGATATCAGGCAGGTAAGTGCTGAACCTCTCAAACTCATGACAGATCTGCAGATAGTGTAGTCAGTTAGCAGATTAAACATTTTTTCATAAGTTGAGCAAACTAGACAATTCTCTTAACATTGTGTGAATGTAAAAAAGCAGAGAACTTTCAGATCAGTACACATACTTGATAAGCTAATTCCCTAGTGTGACATAGAACCAGGGCAGCAACCTGACCAGCAACTGGTTCAATCTGTTGCAGAGCTGAAAGGACAAACACAGCGGTTTTTCCCATTCCAGATTTAGCTTGGCAAATGACATCCATTCCCAGAATAGCTTGTGGAATGCACTCATGTTGCACTGATGATGAACCAAATACATTGGGGGCAACGAGACCTCAGTTTCAGTTTAAAAATTTACCATGGTACATCTCCAAATTAGTAGTGATAGGAGTAATTACCTGAAAACAGAAATTAGAAAGAAATTGTCAAGAAAATCCTAATTAGATTATGTTTTAGTATATCAAAAAAAGGAAAAGAGAAACTTCTAATTAGCACTCCACAAACCCTAAAAAGTACCAAACCTAAAAGAAAAAATTGAGACCAAAATGTATTTCTTACAACGTATGACCAAATTCAAACCATACGACAGTTTCTCTCCGTACATACGTTACATAGAAATCTAACAAGCTCAACATAAAATAAGGATTGAGCCTATAGGTGAATAAAGGTCAATGCATGCCAAAATAAAAGGTTCGGTTGGAAAAGTTAGACCAGACTATCACAATTGCATTAATGCCAATGTCTTCTTATGGGCTCCTAACCTCCCGTTACATAGAAAGCTAACAAGCTCAACATAAAATAAAGAATTGAGCCCACACAAGTGCATAAAGGTTAATGCAAAAGATTCAGTTGGAAAAGTTAGACCCGACAATCACAATTGCATTAATGCCAATGTCCTCTTATGGGCTCCCTCACTCCTTCAAAAACTAGATTCCTAAAACTTCCTAGAAAGTTGCATACAACAAAAAAAATCATCAGAGTGGATATCCAAATTGGCAAAGTAGGAAATTGAAGGAACACGGTCCCACAGGTTTTTCCTTTATAGGGGTGGGTTTGCAGTGGAAGAAAAATAGTTTGTATCTCAACATCGGCAAGACATGTAACAGCCAAAAGATTGAACTGCACCATTATAGCTCACCAGACTATACAAGTTAACAGAACATGACAATTTTATGATGAGATGGATGTGTGAGCACTCTAGGATAGATACAATTAGGAATGCAGATATTGTGGATTAGGTAGGAGTGGCCTCGATAGGGGGGGAATATGCAGGAAACGAGGCTGAGATGTAAAGATGGCCAGTGCGGAGGTATGAAAGGTTGGCTACGGATGGTTCCAAAAGAGGTAGAGGTAGTGCAAAAAAGTATTTGGGGGAGATGATTAGACGTGACATAACCCATCTTCAGCATACCGAGGATATAACCTTAGATAGGAGGTTATGGAGGACACGAATTAGGATAGAAGGTTAGGTAGTCAAGCGTTGTCTCACTTATCTTTTCGTACTATTTGTCATACTATTGGTCATAGTATTATCCTTGCAGTTTCTTGTACTTTGAGCCTGGTTACTATCTATTTTTTGTTTTTGAGTTGAGGTCTATTGTAAACAACATCTCTACCTCAAGGTAAAATAGGAGTCCTTTAGAACTAGAGGTATTCTAAATCTAACACTTATCCATAAATATGTACTACAAGACAGGAATACATTTTTGCAACTACTGATTTTTCATTAAAAGGAATTGGACACGCCATCAGACTTGTATGATCCAACTTGCGGTAGCTTTTTTCTTCTATTTAGAAGAAAAAATCACCCCTCCCTTTGAGCTTGATTCAGAAACAAGAGAAAGCTAGGCATGGAATATGCCTTGCACTCAACCTTAAACCCTAAATGCTTGTACTCAACCAATCCACATACCAAGGATAGAAATATTTTGGTAACATCAGGAAAACATGTATTTACTTCTTCTTGCTTGTCAGCTTCAAAGAAAACAAGGCTAAGCACGAGTAGGAAAATGCTCACAACAATCACACCAAAAATAATTTTAAGGAATAGTATTAGAAAGCTTATTATTAGCTGGTCATCACTTTTTATGGGATAGTACTGAAATCAACAATTTTAGTTCGGAAGGACCAAAAATGACCAAATATAAGGTAACTTGCCTTCGGACGGATGCTCAAACCCAGAATCTACGATAGCACGCAACAACTCTGGCTTTAGAAGAAAGTCTCTGAAACCTGAACTGTGAATCCCAACATAACCCCTGCATCCACCAAAAAAGAACAAAAGTATTTAACACCAATGACACAAAAATTCAAGCTTGATGAAGCAGGACCAAAAGAGGTCAACACAAATACAAACACAAGAACAAAAATCAATCAATTAAGCTTTCCCCAAACAAGTTGGAATCAACTATATGAATCCTCCATATTACACGATACTACAACCCATATCTTTTCATTACTAAACAAAATTGACTTCCTAAAACATAAATAACGGTCTGCCACTACAGCAGCTCAATAACAAACAAGCAAGGTTTGGCTATATTAATCCTTTATATCTATTCCACCCTATCTAGGCCAGTTAGATTCCACACCAATAAAGAGAGAACAAAATAAAAAGCTCATTTGTCAAAGCAGTGAAATTTCCAAAGCAGATAAACCACTCCAACATAAAAAATACAGACATAAAAAAAAAAAATCAAATAGGTGTAGTTTACTCCTTAAAACCTATAATTTTCAACTGTAAGGAAGTCAAGAACACAGGACAAATAATAGAGATATAGGCTTTTTTCCAGGCAGCAAACAGATTTTACAAAACCAAGAGAAGAACATAGTTCAGCAGAAAATAGATTCTCAAGCAGATACATAACCCTCCATAAATACGAAAACAAAAAACATAAAAGCACAAACTTTAATCAATCAACTAACTAGTGAGGGTTAGAATACTGCTTGAACTTAAACCAAACAACGACAAAAAATAATAGAAGTAATATAAGCTTGAACTTAAATAAAAATAGTTTCCAATGTATACTAGATAGGAAAAACAGAAAATTTAATGCTAGAGCGAAGATCTCACTTTTTGGCCGACTCGCCGTTGACTTTTGTGGCGGAATCAGAAATTTTTTCGTCATCTTCTTCATAGTCGAGAAGCTCCTCCTCATAAGCATCGTTCTCCTTGTTTTCTCCCATATTTAGCTTTACTATTACTACTAAACATCAAATATACGCCAGATCCAATAACAGAAAGATCAGTATTCTAAAATCTAAGAAAACAATTACGAAAAAGAGACATTTGGTAAGAAAATTGCTTTTACCTTTAATAAATCTCAGAGAAAAGTTGGACCTTGGTAGGGGTAATTAGGGTTAGGGTTTCGGAATCTGCAGAAAAAAAGTTAGGAAAACGCAAAAATCCTATGAAAGAGTGATAGGGTGTAGTGATAAGAGGGATAGATTATAGAAGAGATGATGCTGAATTTTTGTTGACGACTTTATCCTTGCTCCTTTTCAGAAATGCGAATTAGTACCAAGTCGGTTTAAATAAATCATGTGTACCCAAAATAGGGATGGCAATTGGCCGGGTTAGGTTAAATTTTGACGGGTCAAAATGGGTCAAGAGAATAAACGGGTCAAGACCCAATCCAATCCAAATTTGTTTGGGTCAAAACGGGTTAGGTAACGGGTCATAACCCAACACGCCCAATTTTTACTAAGTTTTAATAGCTTTATTTGTTATTTTATAAGCTTTTAAAACCTAACAATATAACATATAAAATCAAAAAAAATATTTTTTAATAATATTTTCACAAAATTTCTCAAAATCCAATTCAGGTTACATATTAACCCAATTTTTAATAGATTGGGTTGAGATGGGTTGAATTTACTAATGGGCGGGTCAATAACCAACCCAAACCTAAATGGGTTGGGTCGGGTTGGTGGGTTGAGCTTGATTTTGCCACCCCTAACCCAAAAATTTAATTTGGCAATGCATTTCGAGAATATTTGGGACTTTGCATGAGGTGTCTTCTAAATAACGACGGTTTAGATCATTACATATATTACTGTGTAGTTTTTATTTTTGATAGCGTGGCAATGTTCTTAGACTCTTTGGAAAGGAAAATCTCTAGAGTAAAGGTTCGAGTGCAATTTTGGTTTCGAGGTAGGTTACGGTCTTCTCTTTTAAACTTAGCTTGACTAGTTTCTATATAAATTAGGTTGAATGATCATTAGAAAGATTGTAAGATGAACTATTAGGCTTTTATAATCCTTGGTCACTTTTTGGCTATTTTCAAAACTTTAGATTAGAATTTAGCCTTAAAGCCTTAGTTTAGGTTTGGCTTTAGTCTTGATTTGACGTTTTAGGATCCTTAGAATGCTTACAGGTGGTTTAAGCTTAGATTTATGCGTGTTGGTTGATTTTATTATGATTGTATTGTTTATTTCGATATGTTGCAGATTTTATTATGTAAGTGTGAATGTGGGTCCGAAGCCTTGGACTTGGACTGGCGGGAGTTTAAAGTTAGTCCAATTGTATTGTGATGAGTGTTTACCCTAATGGTTGTGTGATGTGAATGTATTATGAATGATTTGTCTGTGATTGTCATGCATTCATACCCATGGCATCTACTTATGATCACTGCTGGAGTTGGAACTAAGAAAATATGGTTTTTTTGGATCTTGAATTGATTTACATCAGAATTTACTTGACTTGGGCTTCGAGGGAGCATACTATTGGTTTGTTCGAGGAGTTTGAAGTTTTGAAAGGAAATTGTATCATTTCTTGAAAATTTTGGCTTTAAAGAGATTTATTTTATGGCTTACTGATTTTACTATTGAGACATGAACTTTTCAAATAAATGCACTATTTTACGAGATTTTAGATTTGAAAAGAAATTTATTGTAAACATACGGATCTTTCATGGCTTTGTTGAGGGATGGACTATTTTACATAGTATTGTGAGATCGAGGGATGACTTTGGGTTCCACTTCATGCATTTTTGCCTATGATGATTAGCTCTGGCAGCCCGTAGATTGAATTCTGGGTTTTACTTTACTATATATATTGATGAGATCCGACAGGTCTACAGAATGTCTCGAGAAGCCTATAGGGCAATTAACAAGGTGATTTCGAGGCTTTTTACTTTTATGCATTGGCTACATATGCATCACATCATCTCACATTGTATAATTGTGTGTGATTGACTTGTAGTTATCTCTTATTATAGTTTTCTCCATCATCGGTGCTTATGTATGAATTTAGTTAGTTGATGAATTCGTAGAGTTAGTACTATTATGCCTTCTATGTTTATATGGTTTCTATATGATCTTGGTCAGCTTTTGATACCTACTGAGTACTTGTATTTTGGTACTCATACTACACTTCTGCATTTTTTCTGATGCAACGCCTAGTCAGAGGCGAAGCTAGGATTAGGAATTTGGGGGTTCTAAATTTCCTTTTAAAGGAGTTGATAGTGGGTTTAGAACCCACAATTAGCGTGGAAAGCATTTCCACAACCTCTTCCTTACCACTAAGCCATCAATCAGTGTTGTTAGGGGTTCATGAGTTAATATACATATATATTTATTTAATTTTCTAGTACAAATATAGGATCTACGGAAAAGCTAGTGGGTTCGTCCGAACCCACGAACCCCCACCTAGCTCCGCTTATGCGCCTAGTACGAGCTACCCTCGCTGATTCCTGGTCTTCTGTGATCGTTGTTGATTGGATCGTGGTGACCTCTTAACGTCTATAAACTGACTACTTTCCTTCTATTGTACTATCTATATATTTTGTATTTTAATTAGAGAAAACTGTTGTATATAGTCCCTTTCTGTATTTAGACATTATTGTATAGGTGACACTAGGTCTGGGGTTTGGTTCTTATGTATTTTCATCTTTCTTGATCACTTTTGAGGCTTTACTGTATATTTTGTACCTTTATGTACATATCCATGATATGGTTCTATTCTGTCTATTTTGCTTCCGTGTAGTTATATTCTAGTTTAAGTTTATCGCTTGTTGTTTCGATTTTAACTAGCCTATTGAGGGTTTTATGGTAGACGTCATCATGATCTAAATTTGGGTTGTAACAATTTGTTTGAAACTTCACTAAGGGTCTGTTTGGAAAGCCATCAAGTAATTGAAATTGGTGTAATTACTAGGGCAGTAATTATCAGCCTAGTAATTACGAAAATTTTTACTATGGGTGAGGTACAACTTGTAATAGTTGTATGAGAATATTTTTTATTGCAATTATATTATGATCCATGGGACCCATGCTTTCTTTATCTTTTGTTTCTCTTTGATGCTTTTCTCTTTCATCTTTTTTCTCCTCAGTTTTTCTTTTTTAAAAAAATTATTTGGAAACCAATTCAAGTACTCCTTCAATTTTATGATACAAATAAAAATATATTTTATTTTTATAATTAAATAACTTCATAAGAAATTAATAGTCAAATTTAAATACAAATATAATTTGTATTCGTATCGTAGGATTAAAGCTTTTTTCATTTATCGTATTTTAAAATTTTCATCTCCCTAATTCATTTCTTTTTAACTTCTATTTTTAGGATCCATTTAAACATAAAAATTATTTATTTATTTAAAATAATTTCTACTTTATTTTAAAATTGATATTTATTGAAATACATTTTTTTTCAATTTGAAGGTATATTTCAATTTTAAAAAGCATGTTATAATCTATTTTAACTCATTTTTCACTTTTGAAATTGTATTAAAGTACATTCAAACATGAACATTATATCGAAATATTTTTGCAAAAATCATTTCGAATATATATAAATTTAATTATATTTGTATTAGAGATTCATTTTACTAAATTAGTCTTAGTAAATATATTTTTAAATTTTAAATTTAACTATTAATATTGTAGTTATTTAAAGCTTAAAATAATATTTTAAAAGATAGTGGATCCATTCTTAAATTTTAAAGTTCACAATAAAATCAAGAAGAGAGTAAACATTGAAAGTAGGATAGACATAATAATGTAAGTCGTAAATTATAAATTGTAGGGGTGTGCATGGATTGATTTGGTTTGAATTTTTTAATATCAAATTAAATTATTTTTGTTGGATTTATAAATTTGTAAATTAAATCTCAGATTTTTCAAATATTTTTGGATAAAATCTTCATACAAACATATAATTAAGTTATGCTTCAAATAATTCTGACATTAGGGGAAAATTTCTAATACTGAAAAATATAGTTTTGATTTTGATAGAATTTTCAGTTTAGAATTTTTTTTCTCCGTAAAGGGCTTGATTATCCTTTTCCCCCCCCTATCCTTGGTCACAGTTCATCTTTGATATTTACAAATAATTTTTTCCCTAAAAAAAAATCTTTACTTTTCCTTAATTAGATTTTAAATATTGATTTTTAATCAAATTTGAATATCTACTCCTTTCATGTCAATTTTTTTATTTAAATAACTAAATTTGAAATTGATATCATTTTTTATTTAAATACTTAAACTAAGACTTGTATCGTATAAAAATCTGTAGAGTATAGCTGGACCCAAATATATCTTTCAGAAATTGCAAATTTTATAAGTTTTATTTTTATTTTTATTTTTATTTTTTATTTTTTATTTTTGAGAATGTTATATTGACAATAATTTCATCAAATTTTCTAACAAAATTAATTTCATCAAATTTTCTTTTTGCCAATTCCTAATATTGAGAGATAAAATTTTGATAAAATTTTCAATTTAGAAGGAAAATGAAGAAGAAAAACTTTGTAAGTTGAAGAAGAAAGATGTCCAATTTTTTTTTTCTTTTGGATATGATGAGCTTAAAGAATAGTGGACCCCATAATTCACTTTATTTATATTATTTAGTATAATTTTATTGGGTCACGTCAATTTTAAATTATATTTTCTCTTTCTTCTTAACTTTTAAAGCTGTAAAGTTAAAGAATGGACCCACTATATCCAACTGTCAAGGAATTAGTGGAGCCTCACACAACTTTTGTTTGTTGTGCCTCTATCATACTAAATTTTTTCTAGTAATTACACAACCTAGTAGTTAAGCTAACTTGTTTGTTTGCCACAATGTAATTACAAGTGTACTGTTTGGTTGCACAAGTATAATCATAAGGTTATATTGAATTTTTAAAATAAAAATTAATTATTTAAAATTAAAATTTTAGATTAGACAAATAAGGGCCTTTATAAATGATATTAAATTGAATATTTAAGATATATATTGTCTTTTGAAAATATATTAATTAATAAACATATGTTCTTAACTAATATTATAAAAAATAATTGATTTATATTTTTCAATTTTGTATATTTGAATTAAATTAATCATAAAAACAAAAAGTACAAAATTTCTATGAACATCTTGAAATGCATGTTGGGCAAAAAAATTAATATTATAAATGTCATGCCATAAAATTATAAAACATTTGACAAAAAGATAATCTATCACGTTTAACTTTTAAAAAATTGCTTGCAATGAAAAATATGGAGTCAATACTCCTAAAACAAATGAAATTGAAAATACAACATAAGTTCTAAATTCAAAACAATAAATTTAACATAATACTCTTATGTAAAATTTCAACATAACATATATAAATATGATGTAAAAGAAAAGGAAAACGTAAGTCATAACTTTATCCAACAATGAATTCTACTTTAATATAAAAATTAGAATATTAACAAAATTATACTAATGATTTTTTTTTAGATAATACGAAAATTGCATGAAATCACATGAAGAAAGGTTGAGAATGAGAAGGAAATGAAATATAAATAATATAGAATTTAAAAAAATATTTTTAGAAAACATTAGAATAATAAAAATTTAAAAGAATGTAAAATAATAGAAATAAAAAATACATTAAAATGAAAAAATAAAAATAGGAATAAAAGGAAGAAATTAAAAAATAACCAGCATGTAATTACGCCATGTAATTACCAGCAATTCACAATCTCTCCCTGTGGATTGGAGAGTGTAATTACCACCTGTCAATTACACCCAATTACCTGCTAACCAGGTAATTACATGGCCAACCAAACAGGACAGACAGTGTAATTACACCAAATTACACCAAATCCAATTACCAGGGTGGCTTTCCAAACAGGCCCTAAAACTATGAGCCACAACAAAATATAGATTACAAGAGATGCAATCTATTAATTCTAATCCTTCTTATAACAAGCTACTCTGACTGTTAAGTCCCCGCAAAGTTACTTGTAACTTAAAATTGAATTTATATGAGGTTTTTACCTAAACTAATGATTCTAGGAAAGTTGAAAATGAGTACATCTCAATCACAATCATCATACATGTTGTATAGACTTAGAGACTATAAGATATATACATATGAAATAACTTCTTCAATTTGGTTCCATCAGGTAGCACTTGAGTAACTGAACAAAATTCTCTTAAACATGCTCTTGCTTATTTGCTTGCTTTCTTCTTTTACTCTTAGTGTAAGTGCATGAATTAGTTCAATGAAAATATGCATATATATAACAAATTGTGAAGGCAATGAGTGTTAGAACAAGAATGACAAAAGTACAAGAAATTCAAAACGAAACTTGCTTGGCTTAGAGGCACGTTAAAACGTTTCTTGAAGATAGTTGGAGTCTCTCCCACGAGCAAACGGAAGAATAAATAACAACTCTATCTTCGGGATTCAACTAAGCCACAAAACAAGTAGCATTCAAGAATGTTGCTCTTCTATTCTTGAATTAGTGATATCACCTTTTGATTAATGTCTCACAAATGTTTTTTCAAGGGAAAGTAGTTTTTTGAGTGCTTATCTTTTCAAACAAAAGAAACTCAATTTATAGGACAAAAGTTTTGCAAGAAAAGACTTTAATTAAATTGTATTTATTATAGGTTCATGAATTGAAAAGAAAACTTATCTTCCAAAAAACCTATAACGTAAAATTAAAACAAAAGTGAATGTTACAATTCACATTCATGTGTTTTGTTATTTCAAAATTTTTAACGGATGAATTTGTTTCAAAATTAATTGAAACACTAACTCTTACAATCCCCCACACGTTTCAAGAAATTTTATCTTTGAAAAATTTAAAAATTATTTTGAGACATTAATCTAGCAACATGCATCAATAATGGTGTCTTTTGGACTTGAACCATTAGCTAGTGAAGGCTTTCTAAATCATTGACCACTTAGTGAACAAATCTTGAACTAAGTGGTTCATTGAATGAAATAGAAAAACACTCCACGCATATCACTATGCTCCGGTGAAAATCAAAATCCTTTGACACCTTACGATCATGTGTCCTGAATCCTTTTAGCTAAGTGCTTTAAGATTTTCCTGTTAAAATCTTATTCAAGAGTAACTTTGCATACTCCGACCAAATAGTCTATGAATTTCATTTAGAGAAATCAATTTCATCCTTCTTTACAACAAAGTATCGATAAATCTATCAAGAGTATTCCTACACACTCCAATCGAAATTGGTTTATAGACTTATTAAGAGAATACAATCTCATCCTTCTCTTTAGTAGGAATATTGATAAATTTATCAAGAGTTTTCTTACTAACTCCAATTGAGATCGGTCTTATAAATTTATTAAGAGAAAAGAATCTCAATCATGCACATTATACTTATTTCATTTTATTTTTAAAATGAAATTTTTATTGATGTGCTTCACAATTGAAACTTTACTTGTTTTTCCCTTTGAACCTAAGATTACATCATTAGATAGGGTTACCATAAAGTACAATTAATTTACAACAGACTTTATTTCCATTCCATTACAAGTTTCCACCACTAATTCTTTGCCTAATCCTTCAGACAAAGGATCTACTAAATTAAATCTGAACTTCACATATTGAAGCGATATTATGCCTTCCTCCAATACTCTCCTCACATGATTGTATTTGAGACGAACTTGTCTCGACTTTCCATCGTAACAATCACTTGAAGCCCGAAATATAGCAGCTTGATTATCACAATAGATAGTTAAATGTGGTACTGGCTTACTCTACAAAGGAATGTCAATAAGCATAGTTCGCAGCCAATCAACTTCTTCTCACATAGTTATAAATTCTGACTCCATGGTTGAGTGAGTAATACATGTCTGCTTCTTTGATTTTCAAGAGATCGCTGCTCCAACCAAAGTGAAAATCCAAGCAGTAATAGATTTAGAGTCATTCGGATCAGAATTCCAAGTAGCATCATTATAGCCTTCAAGAACAACTGGAAAGGTAGATGTAGGCCAACATTAATCGTACCCTTAAGATATCTTAAAATACGAATTAAGGCATTATAATGTTCAACTCTAGGATTACTAGTAAACTTGCTCAAAGTTTCTACTGCATAACCAATATCTGGTCTGGTACAATGCATGGCATACATAAGACTCCCAACAATCTGAGAATATGTCAGTTGGTCAAGAACATCACTAGAGTTACGCATTAGTTTGATGTTAGGATCAAATGGTGTAGGAGCAGGTTTGTCGTCAAAGTGACCAAATCTCTTTAGAACTTTCTCAATATAACTTGATTGAGTAAGAGTCAAGCCATTAGATGATCTTATGATTTTAATACCCAAAATTACATCAACTTCTCCAAGATCTTTCATTTCAAATTGAGAAGCTAGAAAAGATTTTGTTTCTTTGACTCTTTCAATATCAGTTTCAAAGATCAACATATCATCTACATAGAGACATATTATAACACCAGAATTTTCTTGAAATTTGCTAAATATGCAAATATCACCACCATTAATTAAATAGCCACTAGAAATCATCACCTTCTAAATTTCTCATTCCATTGTTTTGGAGCTTGTTTTAATCCATAAAGAGATTTGAGAAGCTTACAAACTTTATGTTCTTGACCAGGAACGACAAATCCTTCTGGCTGTTTCATGTAAACTTCTTCATCTAGATCTCCATTCAAAAATGTAGTCTTCACATTCATTTTTGATGAATTACCAAATTATGAATTGCTGCTAAAACAATCAAGAGTCGAATAGAAGTCATTCAAGCTACAGGTGCAAAGGTATCAAAATAATCAATATCTTTCAATTGAGTGAAACCTTTTGCTACCAAGCAAGCTTTGTATTTATCTAAGGTACCATCAAATTTCAATTTCTTTCTAAAAATTCATCTACAACCAATAGACTTACATCCAGGAAGGAGGTCTAATAAAATGCATGTATTATTTGACATAATAGAGTGCATTTCATCATCAATAGCTTCACGCCAGAAAGGAGCATCATGTGAAGACATTGCTTCAGCATAACTTTCAGGATCCTTTTCAACTAATTAGACTTGAAAATTAGGTCCAAAGTCTCTTGATTTGGCTGACCTTGCACTACGTGTTGGTTGACTTTCTTTCAAAGACTCAACTTTTTTCCTTTTAAGAGGAGATATAGAAGAACTTGTATCTTGTTCCAAAGATTATTTTTTCTTAGGAAATATATGCTCAAAAAAGTTAGCATGCAACGATTCAATAATTGTGTGAGGGCTTGGGGTCTCGAGATTCAAAAATCTATAAGCCTTATTAGTTTGTGAATAACCAATAAACACACAATCTATTCCTCTATAACCAATCTTAGTCAACTGTTGATCTGGTAATCTAACATGAGCCAAACAACTCCATACTTTAAAGTAATTTATATTTGACTTTCGATTATTTCAAAGTTCATGCTGTTGACACCCAATTTTGGCCTAACATTTTTCAAAATTCATAACTTTTATGTTTTATTTATTAACTTATTCAAAATACATATTTATAATTTTAAATAAATCTATCATTAGTTATTCTTATTTGTAAAAATATTAAGATTTTTATTAGTTTATTTTGATTATATTATTTTTATCATAATCAGTTGAATATGTTGTGAATATTGTGTCAGTTTTATTAAATTACAATTTTCTGTTGAATTGCATGCCATTGATTTTATTTGTGACATTTGTTAATATTCATTTTTATTTGTTACTTTTCATTTTGATATTTTGCGCAATCTAGAAATTCATTCAAATATGGATAAAATTTGCATATACATATATTTTATTAATTGGTGATTTTGGCCCACGATTTTAAGATAATGGTATTGTACTATAAACGATTTTCGATTTTCTATTTAAGCAATAACTTGGTCACTAATTTAGGGGTAGTGGATAAAATTTTAGATAATGAGTGAAATTTTCAGATTTTTTAGTTTTTAAGAAATTCTCTAGTGTTCATAATTTTTCCGGCCACCACATCACCGGAGCATTTTCCGACGAGCCACCACCATCCAAAGGAACCTAAACCCCGATCTCTCTTACAACACAAAAATCAGTAAAATCAGCTCACCGCCGGAGCTCCACCAAACAGATCTCCAAACACCCCACCGGCTCCTTTCTTCTCCTCACTATTACTCCACCCAAAGCTCTACCGGAAACCCACCAACGCTGCCACTGACCAGCGAACAAAACGACCCAAAACCTCCATTTTTTTTCACCTTTTCCAGTGAATCGAAACAAATAAGTGAGTTTTAGTTCCCTTCCCTTTTCCCCTTTCTGTTTTTCGTTTGTTTTGTTTATTTGTTTTGTGGGTATTCCGGCGAAACCCCAACAGAGTGACAGATCTATTCAAGAAAATGGAGCTCGCTCCGACCTCCATTTCAAGCACAGCAACTCCGACGAACGGAGAAGCAACAACCCCACACACGACTGAGCAGTGTATAAGCAACAACAATGTCACAATAACATCCAACCTCATCGCCGCCTCCTCTACACCGGAAACCACCATTCTTTCTCCTTCTTCGCCCAAAATCCCTTTACCCTTCTCCTTCTACAACCAAAAACGCGACCCAAAATCACCGATTTCCGGTGAAATCAGAAACCACCAAAGCCACCGGAAACAACTTCGCAACAAAAACAGCAGCTCCAAACACCACCCGTTTCTCCTCCGTTCTCCATTTTTTCCGGCTAAACCATACCCCAAACATGATCTCCTTTCCAGCGACTAACAACAACAATCAAAACGGCGAGCTCGAAACTCGATAACAACAAACAACGAAACCAGCCACGAGCAACAATGACAATAATGGCGGTCTCCGGCGGTCAGGTCCTCTTTTGGTTCTATTTTGTTCCACCTTGATTGTTATGAGTTTTGCTGGTTTCATTTTATTACTCTTATTATTTGTTTTCATATACATATTTGTTTGGTAACACTAGAGATTATTTTTTAAACTTTTTTAAACACTTACTATATATCTTATTATACTATATATGTCTTGTCATATTTGGTGTTTTTTTTTTTAATTTTTTTGTCGTTAATCATTATTATTTTGTTGATTAAATTAGTTACTTCTTTTAGCTCCTTGTTGTCTGTTCTTTATAGTTTGTTCAAAATTTTGGTATACAAAGTGCATTGTCATTTATTAGTGATTTTGATCTTACTTGCTATTCTATTTTGTGCTATCTTTTATTTGAGTTTCTTTAATTATTTAAGTTTCCTTTGGAATCTGGTTGTTCTAAATTTATATGCATGAAGTGAGTTTCTTTTAATGTTAAATTGATTCTTGTTGTATTTGAAGTTTCTTGTTTTATTTTAGCAAATAGCTACTGTTCAACTTTTAGTTAGTTTATTAGTTTATCGTTTTTTCCTTTCATCATTAGTCTTATTTAAATTATTACAAGTTAAAATGGCCAATGAAAAAATTTCTCCGTTGGTTTTCGAGGCCTCCCCAATGTTAAAAGACGGAATTTTAGTTTAAATTTATATTTTGTAAGTTAAGATTGACCAATGAAAAAATCTCTCCGTTGGTTTTGGAGGCCTCCACAATATTAAAAGATGGAAATTTAGTTTAAGTTTATACATTTTGTTTGTTAAAATGGCCGATAAAGAAATTACCGTCGATTTCTAAGGCCTTCCATGTATATAAGACGGATTTTTATTTTTAAGTTGTTATTTGATTCATTTATTTTTATTCATATTTATTTATTACTAACACTTTTACTAAGTGTCTTTACCGGTACACCCCGGAGTCGCTTCCCATTGAAGCTATTCCAATGAAGTTCGAATTATATTTTTTATTGTATATATTATTGATGTTAGGCAAACTTAGGCCGTTTTCTTATATTATTGTTTTAATTTATTGTTTGTATTTCATATTCATTATACTTATATATTATTCTTATCTCCTCTTCAATTTGAAAAAAATGAATTCAATCGGGACCCACAATTGTGAATTTTGAAGGATGCCTAACACTTTCCCTTCGGAATCACTTGAACCCCTTACCTAGAATCTATAGGTTTCGTAGACTTATTTTTTGTTAATTAGTTAATTGGTTTCCTAGTTTTCCTAAAATTAGGTGGCGACTCCTTTAAAATTCGTTTTATTCTTTTAAATTAAAATGGATTATTTTTTGAGTTACCATGACGTTTCGCCTTATTTGAATAAAGTAGGGATGTAAACACATACAGAGATGAATCATGTTTCTTGGAAGAAATTCGATTTAAAATATGACATGCTGAAAATAAGGCTTCAGTCCACAAATATCCAGTCATACCAGATCCATAAAGCATAGAGTTAACCATTTCTATGAAAGTTCTATTTTTCTTTCTGCTACACCATTTTGTTGTAGTGTATAAGATATAGTCAATTGTTTCTCAATGTCTTCTTTTTAACAAAAATCAATAAAATCTGATTTTAAATACTCTTCACCTCATCTTTTGTTTTTAATGAAAAGACATATGTATACCTTGAGTAATCGTCAATGAAAGTGATAAAATATCTCTTCCCATGACATGATAAACAATCCATCTCACAAATATCAGTGTGAATTAATTCTAAAAGTGTGGATATCCTTTCAACAATCTTAAAAGGCTTCTTTGTTATTTTACATTTACTACAAGTAAGACACTTAGCAACATGATCCCTTCCACAATCTTTAATTAATCCATTTTTCACCATAAGTTGAATTGATCTAAAATTCACATGACCAAGACGTTCATGCCATAAATCTAAAGACTCCACAACATAGACAAAAATATTTTCATTTTCAATATTGAGTTTGAACATTCCATTTGTAGCATAACATTTTCCAACAAACATGGCTTTTTTAGACAATAAATTTATCTGCCTAAAATATTATTTTAAAACCATGTTTCGAAAGAAGCGTACCTGACACCAAGTTCTTTCGAATATCAGGAACATGCAATACATCTATCAATGTGACCATCTTTCCGGAAGTAAATTTTAGTTCAACAATTCCTTTTCCCACAACCTTAGCAGAGGATGAGTTTTTCATATGCAAAACTTTATCACCCCCCACTAATTCATAGGCCGTGAAAAAATTTCGATTACCTGATATATGACGAGTTGCGCCAGTGTCTATCCACCATTGTCTATCCACCATTCCACTTGATCTCCCACTACAAATGCTTCTATGACCATTGCCACAAGTTCGTTTTTTCTGTTATTATTTTCC